>OZ034973.1:32158449-32640949 GCA_964030785.1 Siderastrea siderea
GCTAATTTCTGAAATTTTTCTTTCGCTTCGGCACAAAGTTCACCTAATTAAATTCGGAAGAACTCAAGCTTCATATCTTTGAGATTCAGAAAGAGAAAAACAATGAAATGCCAAAGCATGAAACACAACATACATAAAAAAGCGAGCTAACAGCCATATTTGTTTAAATTATAAGCTTAAATGCTTCCCGCCCGCCGTGAAAAAGCCCACGTCAGCTTTCCTATGTTGTGTATAGACTTTCCAGCCCAAAACCCTTGCGACCGTTTTCAACAAGAAAAACCACCCCGTAAATGCCCCTCCATGGCGAATGTAAAGAGAAAAGGCACAGAAATCTTACCTTCATGGTATTCCTCCATTTCATGGTCCGATCCACAATCGCTCGAGCTTTCTTCATAGTCCATTTGCTCGCTTTCAGCTTCATGTTGGCCGAAAATGCGCGCGAGAAGTTCGCGTTGAGATAACCTTGAGCTTTCCAGAGGGTTTGTGTGGTAACTTGGGTGGACTAAGGCCATGAATGAATGCTAGTCCTTTTCGATAATTTTCTCGGTTTCAAACGAATAAACAACCTTTTTCTTGGTTCACTTCGCTTTCGGTAACTGACTCGTTCAACGATTTGCTTGTTTTGTTTGTCCCCGTCAAAAATCAATACTTTTAGGGCGTAGCCTGCTGTCCGGCCGCGTGACTGCCGCGGGCTCGCATCATCACGATTCACCTTCTACAAACTAAACAATCTTTTATTGAAGAGTTTTAAAAGCTCTTAGATCGCAAGGAACATATGCTTTTCTCAATTATAGCAAGAAAAAATCAAAACTCGACAACAAAAATTACATTTTAAGGAGAAAATTGCACGGCTTTTGAGGGTGGGTAAACTAGTATTAAAGGCGTAGTACAAACACGATGTTGCGTCACACCAGCAGGCAAGTGATGCGAGAGTGCACGCATATCGAAAGACAAACAAAGATCCTTTCAGGAAACAGGAAATTTCTTAGTACCACAGCAAGAATTCTTTCACCTTGTTCAAACCCACAGATAAGTGTCTAAAGATTTGCAAGCAAAAATTTCACCTTTGTACGGCGTTGTGATACCCTTTAGTAAAAAAGTTTGCTGTGGGCAATTGAAAAATATCAAGGGCCAATAATTGTAGAGAACCTGAAAACACATACACCCACAGAAACGGCCCCAGAACATCGCCAAGCTTCGTTACTTCCCTGTATTAACTGTTTTTCTCTTTCTTCTTTTCATCTTTTTTTTTTTCGTTTGGACAGCTCTGAACTTTCTCGGGTAAAGACTTACATCGCTCGTGTGCACACGAACACGTACAATACAAAATCACACATGTTAACTCAGGGAGGTATCGGCTTTAACGTCATAGTACGTGACAACCGTAATTACTGTTGCTAGGTGACGTCACTATTCTGCCATGAGCAGTGACCTGAAATGACCCTCGAATTGTCTCGAATTTTTGTCATGCTTATTATTTTCTGGATAACGAACTGTCGAATTTTGCCGAGGAAAGCATATCAAAAAGCCAACATACAGTTGTCACATTTTTCAAAAATAACTTTGTCACGCTTTCCTCAGTAGAATTTTCTCAATCCGCCGAAGTTTCCTTTACAACCGGTTTGACCCTGATTTCGCTGTCACAGTTCAAGTGAGGTGGCCAAGTGAGGTAGTTTTGATAGCAGCGTCACGTATAACCGTGAGGATCTATTTTCGTCTTTATTGTTTACAAAAAATCAGGCCTTTCAGGTTTTGCCGGGCTTTGGCGTAGCCAATCAAATTTGTTGTTTGGTAGTCACGGGATCATTTCAGGTTGCCCACTGGGTTTCAAAAGTTGTTTATGTCGCTCAAGCGAGATATGCGGTACGACACGCTCTGCGCAGAAAATCTGTATTGATTAGTTCAACGGCTCTTGAAAATTGAATCGAGACTGTGTGATCAAAATTTATAGCAAGGGAAATTTCTGTGACAAAGCTTCTGTGTAACTTGACAGTTGAAGACTTCTACAGAGTTTCGTGTGGAGAAACCTATTCGGTTATTACTACGTTTTTCGTATAACTACTGCAGCTGAGTTTGTAGAATTTCCACCTGAGCGATCTTCAACTGAAGTTTTCTCGCTAGATCAAAGAATGGGTAAGCGAATGAAGCATACGCTTTACAGTTTTTATTTTCCAGTTTTAATCTTAGTAATAGACAAAAAAGTGGGGTTAGCGATAGCTAATTAAAATCGTACTGTTCATGTTTATTTGTTTGTTGAAACTCACGTTGTGTATTTCACTAATAGCAAGCTAAAGCTAGCGAATTGGGACCTACTTCACTTGGTTGTTCTTCCTTGATCTATAAGATTAAACTATTTCTAATATTTCTCACTGATAATGTTTTTTTTTGCCGGAACAGTAGCAAGATTTTGCAAACAACCTTTAAAGGCCACGGAAAGGAACCGCATTAAGTTTACATCCGGCCATGGCAGCTTTTTAAAAAGCTCTTCAAATGCAAATCGAGATATTGCTTGGCATTGTTCGGTGTACGTTACCTTTATGATGATGAACAAGCAACTAAAGAATACATTACTACTCCAATTGAATTTCTTTTATCATGCATTGTGACTAGCGGTGTTATTGAATTTCATTCCCGTTCTTTGCATGCAATGTTATTTCGAGGCTAATATACATTCAGCTGATGAACGAACTTAACAATAAGCTTCGAGTTGAACTGTAATTTTTGTTGTTAGAGGCTGTTAAGATTCCCTTCCACAGATTTACAGTATATCACTTTGAGGGAAAAAACCCCACCCCTTAAACAAGAGCCCCTTTTAAGTGGTTTATTTACTAAATGTTCATTTAAGTTTTCTTTCTTTGTCATTCCTATGAGCTTGTTTTACTAACAGAGCTTAGCTGTCTTGTATTGAGTTTTTTTTTTATCTGAGGGTTATAATGTTATATTTGTTGAAAGAGAGAAACATAAAATTAAACAAAAATTTATAGGTGTCTGGGGTGCCTTGCTCAGGAAAAATGGCATTATGGTAACATTCTCCAGTTTGCTTTGTGCATAGAATAATGGGCTGCACTCACACAAAAAATAGTCTACAAAATGATTGATAACAGTCTTTGTTTTGTCTTGTATTACAGGACTTCTTTCCAATCAGCAAAGTACAGATCCTGGCTCCTTCCACTCTTGGTCAGATACATACCATGAACAGTGGGCATGGAGCAGCGAGGACAAGTCGCCATCCGTGTACCTTTGCCTGGACAACAAAGTAGCCTGCTTCTACATCGACCCTGTTATTGAAAGTACGGGGACCGCAGCTGTCCGTGGTACTAAAGCTTTCACGCATGGTCAACATTACTGGGAGGTTAAACTAAGTTCTGTCTTTGGAACGTCAATCATGATTGGCGTTGGAACAAAGGAGGCTTTGCTTCAAACAAATGACTATGAATTTGTAGATCTTATTGGAAGAGATGACCAAAGCTGGGGTTTATCTTATAAAGGCAAGATTTGGCACAATGGGCAAGTCAGACATTACTGTGAGCCATTTTATGATTCCACAGTTATTGGTGTTTTGCTTGATATGGATGCAGGAACACTTTCATACTTCATGAATGGAAGACCATTAGGAGTTGCTTTCACTGGCTTGTGTGACAAAGCATCTGAGCTGTACCCAATAATTTCATCTACGTCAACTCTTTCGGAAATAGAACTTTGTGATAGCACCTGTAGGTATGTGTCGCTACAGGATCAGTGTAGAATGACAATAGCTAAACTTGTCAATAAGGAGAAAATAGACTTTCTTCCCCTTCCTAGGGGTATATGTCAATCTCTAAAAGGAGTGTAGTTCATGTTAGGATTCTTGTAAGTTTTTATTTTGTATAGATGAACTGTACATAGTGTTTGATGAGGTCTTACCAGAAAGGTTGAATGTCAAGATTATTATGTAATTTTTATCATCTACTACAAGTCACTCTAAAAGTTACTCTAAGAAATTGTGTATCAGTGCATTTCCTTATACAGTCTGGTGTTACTTTACAAACTGAAAATGGAAGTGGTCTTTCAGGCATGTTGCATACTGTTGCAGGTCTACAGGTATCATAATAATAATAATGATTTATATAGTGCTGTTTCTACAGGGTATCCAACAGTGCTTTACGTGCTTGTCAGCATTCACCCATCCCTCATCGACCTGTAATTAATTATTTATCACTTTATTTTATCCTGTGATGGCAGGATGACTGCTTAGTAAACCACTTTGTGCATGTGAACAAGAGTGCTATCATGCAAAACTATAAATTTTTGAAAAATTTTCTGTTGGGACAAGTCACAAAACATGCAACCCACAAGAAAGTACTGCTTGATCATATCGTTTTCACTAGGGTGATCACCACAAATTCAAAAGTGATAAATAATCAAATCACGACTAAGTTTTGACTCCCTGAGAAAGGGTTCACCAGTAAAGAAACATAAGAACAAAAAGTTGATGCAGAGAAAAATGAACCTTGATTGCATTTTAGAATGATAAACTTGATTTGTGTAAATAGTTCAAACAAAGAAAGAAATCACAAAGCTGGTTATTCTTTTGAAATTTTATGTACTAGCATTTTCTTCTGTTTTCCAGTAATACCAACAATAAAATATTGATGTTATAAAAGTTTCATAAGTATTTAGTGGTTCACTTTCAGTCGATGGATTGATTACACACAAGAAGTTGAATTGTAATTTCAGGAGATGTAAATATAGACCATTGTAAATATAAACTGCTACATTTTCTATTTTGAAAAGATTATTTAATTTGCTATGTTTCAGTTTACATGAATTTCAAGAAATGTGATACGATAGAGAAGAAAAATAAAAGGGCCCCTTGGGCTTTTTCAAGTGATGCCCCTGCTATTTCTTCATTTGACTGTTTTAAGAACAAAAAGTAGATAACTTTCTTGGGAATAACCTCAACCTATTTTTATACAGTGGAACCTCGGTTTAATGAACCTCTGTGTAACAAAGTCCTCAGTAAAAAGAACAATATTTTTCAGCCCAGTAATAGTGTAATGTATGGAAAAGCACCTCGATTAACGAACCCTCAATTTAACAAACCAATTTCGCCAGTCCCTTGGCACTTCATTAAATTGAGGTTCCACTGTATGACAGGAATGTTATTTTGTCATTTTACCCATAACAAGCATAATTATTTGTCACCATTAAAGGCACTGTTACACGACAATTTTTCCTGCAACTTGCAATGCAACAGATGATGACAGCATAGCGAGGCAAGTAGCAGAATACATGTTACACCCTGCAAGTTAATTGCAATGCTGCAAAAATTAGAAACCTAGCCCACTTTTCCTGCAACTCACAAGGGAATTTTTCATTGCAAGACATGTTGCAAAGAGGGGGTGTTACATGCACAAGTTTGTCTGCAACTTGTCTGGCAACACTGTTGTGTTGCAAGTTGCAGAAAAAATTGCCTCGTGTAACGTCTCCTTAGGGCCCTGCACACAAAAACAAAGAAACAAAAATTTCATCCTCCTTAATTTCCTCATTATATTGGCAAATGCCACCAACTACATAACTAAACTGAATTAAAATATTCTAAAGAGCAAAACGGAGCAATAAGTTGGGGGGATAAAAAGCAGGATTACAATGATGGAAGTGGATTGCAGTTTGTTAAATTTGATTTCTTGATGGTTGGTCCAGAAATCAAACCTGTCAGTCTGGTGGAACTTTGAGCCTTTAAGCCCTTATTTTGACTCCTAGGTATGATATTTCCTCGCTGTCAATACTTTTGGTGATTTTTTCTTCATATTTTAAGGAGGGGGACATGGGGATTTGCGGTGTTGCGGTGTGGCTTGTTTTTTTGTGCGGTGTTGCGGTGAATAAAATCCCATCTCGCGGTGTTGCGGTGATCTCAAATCGTACGGTGTGCGGTGTTTTTGATTTTAAACCTGCGATGTTCGGTGAAAAAAGATTTCTTGCGGACCCTTTGCGGTGTTGTGGTTTATTGTTTGACACATTTGACCGACTTACCCTTGTCGAGTAACTGTCAAAACCTGTTTATATTCGTCAAACCGTCGATTATCACCCTTTTTTGGAAACAATCTGTGTCACGCAATGAATGCCAGGCCATTTCCGTTTTCATTTATAAGTAACTTGACCTTTGCTACGCGGACTGTCAGGGATCCAGTCAGCCTCCTTGTGTTTCACGGCGCGTGGTCAAACGGCTGCAACATACAACAGAGTGCATAATCGACTGTGTCGCTTTTTTTATGAAGAGGGAAAAGGGGGGGAAACTACCAGTATAAAAACAAATTTAGGTGCCGGATCAAACAAAAGTAAAAATTGCCCGACGAAGCTCAGAGAATCTATTTAGTAAGTTCGTAACACGCTACCTTGCATTCTTTATATATGCACGACTGAAAATAGAGTTCTTAGAGTCTTGAGGTCAGTCTCTATAATCCAAACCAGCTCCGAGATCCTCTAACCCCAGTTATATGGAGATTTGGATTAGATTAGCTCCCATTAGGTCCATTAAATGGTCAGTTAAAGCACGCTGAAGGGGGATTAAAGCGACTGATACTCGGGGGGGGGGGGGGGGGGTAATCCCTCTAATAGCCGATACTGGGAGGCTCCGCCCGAAAGGGGTACCTTTTTCAGGCTTCAGGTATATGAAAGGGTAGGGATTTCACGAGCTGAAGTATATGAAAGGGTAGGGAAATCTGTCATTTAGGTATTTAAAGGGGCCTTTAATTAAAATATTTCGAGTAGACGCACCTTATAACTGTATTATTTTAATTTATTAAACGCTACATGAAAACGACAAGGAGACTTCCTTCCAAGGGTTTAGAAAAGGGATGCAGTGTTCTTAGGTAGGTATGTGAAAGGGATACCATTTTTCAATGGAAGGTATACGAAAGGGGTACTTTTTCTATCAAAAATGGTATATAAAAGGGTAAGGGGTTGGACCTCGGGGCGGAGCCTCCCCGTATAAAACTTTGTTGAGTGCCTCCCCCCCCCCCCCCCGGCTGATACTACCCCTTTCCTCCGTGTTCTTTCATCTCTCTACGTCGCGGTTGCGGAGGTTTTCGCGAGAGAGACTCGTTAAATGTCGGAGGGTGATAAGGATCTTATATTTACAGGCTGTGCTAATGGATTGAATCCATTAGATCCATTAGGCCCGATTCTTTGGTTAATAGACGATAAAGGAGCGCTATCATCCCAGAAGACATTAAAACGCGAAACTAAGCAAGTGAGCTCGTGGCAACCACGACCGCGCTGGGCAGCGGGAATGTTACCAGTTCATCTTTGTCGTCATGTACATACGACAAAATGTTGGCCACAGCAAGAATACAGACATCATCAGTATCCGCGTGATTCACGTGCAGACCACAAGGTGAAAGCAGTATGGCTTTGTGATTTGTATCTGTTGAGTGGAAAATAGCTGAGGTAATGACATTTGTTTAAATGAAAAATATTACATCACGTGAGGACGTTTTCCCTTTTCCAAGAAGCTTTTTGGATCATTTAAATCGTAGGACAAAAATTAAATTGCGGTGTCGGTGTTTCATCAACTTTTTTTGCGGTGATGCGGTGTTCGTTATTTTTTTCTGCGGTGTTGCGGTGTTGACAGTCCCCCAATGTCCCCCTCTTTAAGACAACAAAGCAAGATTGCAGCCAGGATACTGTTTTCAGCCTCCCACTGACCACAGAAATCAAGCCATATTAACAAGCTGTTTCAAAAGTTCTTAAAGCCAGAAAATGATTAATGAGCCTGCATTTGTTTAGGCCAAAATAAAGTGGCCATAACAGTCAAGTGGCCATAAAACATGAAGGGCCCCATTGAGAGTTCAGGGCATGAAATTACTTTCTTTTTCAAAGTACCACTTGGCTACTAACCATTTCAAAGAGGTCGCCAATTCCAAAAAGTCAGTCGCCACCGATTTAGATTGACACATTTTCAAAAATTCACAAGGTCTTCAGGAAGGGTGTGATGAAGAATTCTAGAAGCCAATTTGGCGACTTATTTATAGGATTTGGTCGCTAAGGCAGAAAATTTAGGTGCATTGGTAAATGGATTAGGTGCAATTTCGTGCCCTTTAGTTGTAAAGATCAAAGCAAAATACAGCATAAATCTGACTGTTTTACAGCACTTGGTGCTTGTTTGACTGCTTCCGACACTTTCTGGGCATCCTTGCTGGCAGCAGTTGCCTCTCTTATCAGATCAGGATCATTAAATCCTTTAGGAATAAAACAGAAAAGACAATATGAATATTTGCACCATTAACCATCCAGTTATATCTACCCTTCTCCCAGTGGGGGGAGGGTATGGTTAAGCATAGGCAAGTTATATCTTATGTCGACTCACACTTACCTTATTCTATAACAAAACACCTGTTGAATTTGTTAAGTTACATAAAAAATTGATTACTGTTATGTCACAAAATTGATCCTTTTTCAGTGAAAATTATTACCGACTCCTAAAATATTTACAGTCTGGAATTATTACAGATCAAACATTTGGATATATGAGAAGTCAGCTCTAACCTGCTTCTCTCCTTTCCTTCTCCAACTCTTTGTCTTCTTCAGCATACCTAAATAAATAAGCTGTTCTTTAAGTATTGAATCAAAATACAACTTCAAATGAGCCAAAATATCACGATACTAATAAAAATGAGAGATTAAAACACAATAAATAAGATTTTACTGTTAGATCAGTAAAATATTGTTAATGGAACGTGACACTCATTCTCAGTGAGCCTTTCATGGCACGTTCGCTATCAATAGAACTACTATGCAGTTGGGATCCCAAGGTCACTAAAATCAATAGCTCCATTGTAGCTAGACCTACAACATTATGGCTTTGTTTCTAGTTAGCTTTTTCGTACGTTTTATTGCATTGGTCGATAGCATTAAGGACCTATTCATAACTAAGATAGTACACGTGTAAGGCCAAGCTGTTGTATAGTACAGCCTTAACTACTGGCTACGTTAGCAGACACTGTCTAGATATAAAAGCTTAAGCAACCTGTTCAAGGTTCAATTTGTACTTCTCTTGTGCAGTGCAGCCAGTGTTTTGTCAATTTAGCAAAATTTTTCCCTCCCTCCCTCCCTTTCTTTGGAGATGGGTTGGCTATGTTATTTGTGCTTCAATAAACTAGGGTCACTCCTGCATGGTGCGGTTAAGTCTGCGCAGCGACTTCCCCCAAGCTTGTCGGCTTCGTTGCCTTTATGCATCGCCTGCTAACCAATACTCTTGTCCGATCCAGCACGTGCTGTCTAGCATTCAGCTCGTAGTGCTGGGGAGATAAGTGAGGTGTTTTTGTCACGCAAATCGGAAGTCGCAATAGACTAACCCACTGCAAGGCAGTGTTCCCCTCAATATCGCCATCCTGAGAGTGTTTTACTTTGTTTCGCGTGTCACGCGCTCGTTTATAGCCTATTGCAGTTGCGCTACGTTCCTCAGGAACAGTGACATTAACAATGATTAATCACAATGGCTGGTCACAAGTACCCTCCTTGAAACTAGCTTAAATCACCACTTCCAAAGCAGATGTTGTGGGAGTGGCTTGACAGTTTATTAGAGAAGCAAAAAACTGGAAGGTGAATATTTTAGTGACTTAATAATTAAGGCACTATACACTTCAGTTGCTTGACAGCTTGGCAACTTGCCAGTGACCGATGACCAATGAACCAGCTGTGGAAAAGTGGCCCTCTACTCTGTAAGTTTAGCTCTGTGTTCAAACAATCTAACCTCAGGGTATATAGCATTTCTTACCTTTTCTTGGTATCCTCCACATCAGATATGAGTTGTTCCCTTTTTTCCACCACCTCAAGCATTTCTTGTAATAACTCCTTCTCTTTGGACTTGTCATACTCTGTCTTTAAATTGTCTAAATTAATATTACAAGATATCGATTAAGACCAAAAAAATTATTCCTCTGGCTCTTTAACTCCATGTTTAGATCACAGTGGAGCTCCCGTGCACACCATGCCACTGTAAGTGGAGAACCATATTCAAATAATGGTACATCTATGCAAGTCGTTTTGGATGATAATGGCATGTAGGCCATACATAAGTCATCCCGGTCCACAGAAGTACAGGTCAATCTTGCTGTTGTGGCATAATGAGACAGAAGACTTGCAGAATGGTGCAAGGACTTAAAGCTAACAGCAAGACAGGCCCCAGTTTAATCCCCATAAGTGAATTAATGTTTTTGTCTGTTTGTTTGTTTGTTTTTTGAAAATAACTGGAAGTAGTTATCTAGTATCTAAAAAGTATGTGTAATGATGTTCTCAAGATCCACTCTCAAGCTAGCCTAGAAGCACACTCTAATCTCTAGTACAACTTGAGGGGATTCAATTTATTTCATTGTAGCTTTCTATCTACTGGAACAAAAAAATGATAGGCCACTGCATTTTTTCTCAAATTCTAGTTTTACAGTTAGTGTGGCTTGGTTAAAAATTCAAGCAATCAACATCTGAAACAAGACAGTATTTGATAAAATAAAGTACGTACCATCCTTCTCAGTTAATCCTCTCAGTTTTCTCTCCAACTCAGTGTATTTTTCTGCAAGTTCCAACTCCCTGACCCTTAAAATAAATAAATAAATAAATAAATAAATAAATAAATACAACTTTTGGATCTGAATAATACCTTTCTGACATATGGTGATACAGCTAAAACACAAGGGGCAACAGATGTGACAATACATCCTGGCCAAGGAAAAGGACAGATTTATGGACGTTCAGTGGAGAGAAATCCTTTATATAAGCTCCATGGATTACATTACAACTCCAAAGATCACTTATGCCCATTCAGCAACTTCTCATTGAATTTTTTCTCATGAGAAACTTGGCCTCAGGGTTAAACAATATTGATAAGAGCAGCCTCATCCCCAGGCTTTCACACACTTATCGAGTAACAGAGGGAGGCTTGGGGCTAAGTTTTCTTGCTGGTGATGACTGGGAACAAGGTTGTGTGAAGAGCACTCCCAAATGACCATGCAACAGTAGTCGTAGCATGTTACTTATTAGTAATATCCTTTTTTTATTCCATTGACTTAAAACTCACTTGAAGGAAAGTTCTGTTTCTCTTCTTACAGTATTGTTTTTCTCTTGCACAGCACTATACCACTCCATCCATAATGACCGTTTTTCTGCATCAGAGCCTTGAAAGAAAAAAAATTATGACTAACAAAAATCAGGGCTGGGCAAAAGTCCTGTCTGGTCACTGGGACAATTAGTTTTTGCAGACATGCAAGTAACTTATTCTGGTAACTGACCTCTTGATGGGCAAGGTTCCAAGCAAACCAGCTACCAATTTACATAATTTGCACATCTGTCAACAGTACTTGAATTAATCTACCACATAATATGTGTGTATCAAACACTGAAGAGAAAGAGAGATCACATCAAGAATACATTTTATATTAAAGCACTTCACTGTGTTGATTTTCTTTGTAGTGTTCCTACACTATCAGACTATGAGAATTTTTTAAAATCTGGTGCAAGTGGGCAGTCAGTTTGGAAAAGCCCCTGTACGTGTATAATTAACAACTTACATCTGTCATTTAAAGCCTATTATACTTTACTTAAGTAACATTTGTATAATCTGTTTTATTAATAATTAATTTATATTTATTTAATAATCAATTTAATGTAAATGGTTTGAACCCAGGAGTCATATCATAATTCGGTAAATTGTGATCGTCCGGGTGATCACAATTTACCGAATTATGAATCAATTTAATAATAATTATTAATAATTAATCATACTAATCAATAATTGTCATCAAATTACTGCTTAAATTATTACCAATAATATTGGAAAGTAGAGGAAATTTTAGCAAGCTCTACTCAAGCACTGGCTAACCTTTTCCAAGAAGATTCCCAGATTCAGTCTTACCTTGTAGAAACATTCTCAGTTACTATTATAATTAATACAAACTATAACTGTAAACAAACCACAATTAAATAGCCAAATCTATAAAGCACCCATAACCACCTTTTTGCCATCCCAACAAGTGATTTTATTCAAGCAGAAATTAAGTTTGGCTTTTCATTACCAGTTGAAACCAATAATGTGGCTAGATTTGCACAGTCATATAATTTTGAAGATTGCAGAGCTGCAAATAACTGTCGGCCATCGGACAATGGCCGACAAAATCTTAAGTTTGGTCAGACATTATGTCCGGACAAATTCTTTTACCAAATAATACGTAAATAATGATAAAAAATAATTATTTCAAAAAGACTTCCACTTAAAAATAATAATAAAAAAATGTCCGACCACATTTCTGTTTTGTCCAACCAAAATGGAGACTTGGTTGGATGTATGTCCTTTCAAGAAAGACAAATTATTTGCAGCCCTGAGATTGTGCATGTGCATGACCTTGTAATTGCTAACTGTATTGTAAAACAAGCCCATGGCAGGGAAATAAACTTAGGTACTGCACTGTTACTCATATGCACACCTTTAAACTTTTCAAGATTAGACTTGAGTTTCTTCTCTTTTTTGACCAGTTTTTTTCCTCGTTTACTGAGCAAGGATATTTTCTCCTTCATAATCCTAATTGAGTTCTGAACTTTATTCAATCCTTTAGATTCTTTGGTGCCATCAACAGATCAACAGCATCTAGCAAATTAAAAAAAAAAACAAAATAATAAAGTTAAACATGAAATAACCAAATAAAAGCACTGGTGTCCCCTAAATGATTATATTCACAAAGCAGGATCTTAAGTTTTGACCAGACAAAAGTGGCATTTCTAGATGGGAATGAAACAACAGCCTGTATTAACAACAACAACAACAAATCAACAATAACATTACAACTGCAACATTTTTTAATAATAAAATTATTAGCCCTTCACTTCTTCTCATTTCAAGGGATAGCCAACTTTACTATACCCTGTTGATGCTTCATGACAGAAAACTGGGAATTGTAGCTAGCTGAAGAGTTAACTACAGGATGGTTAATATTTAATATGAAAGTGGTGTATAAGCAATTTCTGCAAAATATGAATGCATCAATGAACAAACGAATGAATGAACAAACAAACACAGAAGTGAGAGAGTGAAAAATAGAAACACTCCAGCAGCACTGTGAAGTTTGGTTCGAAATGCTCAAGTTTTATTGTTGACGTTTTTTAATTGAAAAAAGGCAAAATTGTGAACAGTCTTGCTCAAGCAATGGCCACCGTTTTTATATACTGGCTGTTTACTGTGAGTAAGTGTTTATAACTTTAGCCCTCTAGCAGAAAATTACTTAACATATTGCAGCACACAAAATTCACAGTCAAAGTAGGGCAAGTGTGGTACTTTTTTAAATTTACACTGACAAACCTGGTGTAAACTTGAACTGTTGATGGACACCAGGTCCAATCCCCATGGCATGTCGAATATCCTCTCCTAAACCAAAACTAGCATTCTCAATATCCTGATAGTGCTGGGTACAATAGAACTTGTCGTGATCAGGAACATAACAGTAGTTGAAATGGTTCAACCAGGAGCCGCATATAGCACAAACAAAACAGCTTTTGTGGAACACATGGTTTTCCACTGCTACTCGCTCTAAAATTTCCACAGGCTTGCCACATTTGGGCTGGTCACACCGGTTTGTCCGCATTAGAGAGGCACTGTTTGGAGGGCTGGACTACAAATAATGCAAAATAAGTTCTGAATAATTAAGAAAGCTTTCAAATGCCTATCTTTTTTTACTTTCCTATTGTTTTGGACCATAGAAATTCTAGTCTTCTTATCTTGATTTTAATAATAATAATAATAATAATAATGAATTTATAGAGCGCTATTTCTAGTGCTATCCAATAGCACTAGCAATTTGCACTAGCAATTAAATTTTGTAATTTCACTGTACAAAAATTATATTGTAATGTCATTAGTAGATCTTTAATCAGTGCTTTAGACTATTAATTTTGTAGTACTAATGCTATGGAGATGTATTTGCCATATGATGTCGATGATGACTAAGTATATCTAGAAGAAGTATTTCTTTCAACCTTACCTCAATATCAAGATTAACCCCTGTCAAACTTAACACACTTGTATTATCTTCTACACTAACACCAGCCTTTGAGGGAAAAAAACAACCATTAACTGGTAAATAAATGGGAAATTTGTTAATAAAAATAACAAAAGAGCTCATTTGAGTGGGCAGTCTTTGAATTTATGTCAAGCAATAACAGGTAAACTTAATTTTGTGTTCAGAATAAGAAAAAGAATATTTAATGTACAGGTCCATTCATTTAGTACTCAATTAAAGGGCAAACTTATGCTGTAACATCACACTGTCTTAAATGTCTCATCAACAAAGTCATTCAATATTTATTCATTTTCAATTTTCAAATTTTTGGTATTTTATGTGAGGTCCCATTCTACGTTATTTAAGAAAATTATTGAAAGTTCTTACTAAAAGAAATAGGGTTTGGTACTTGGTGAACAAAATCAGTATGTTGTTTTGTATCTAGGATTCATCAGTTAATTTAGGTTTCAGTGTTTTATAGTTAACTGCAACTCAGTTATAAGAGGTGCAGCTTCATTTCAGCATAATTTGAAGTTGATATTAGCCCTTTTAATGTTACCCTAATTTCATACCTGCCAACCTTATAAAAACAGAAATAGGTACAACCCCCCCTCACCCCAGTCCTGGGGTAGTGCCTTGTCGTCAACATTGAGCAGGGTCCAGGATGCTCCAGGGTTTTTGCGGTAATTTTTAAAAATATTGCCTGTGCTGTATTGTTTTAGCATTAGAATTCTCAGGTGTTGTTTAATGGTCCCAGGCACTACATGTATTGCACAAAACAATGGGATTTAGAAGTCTCAAGGCCAATCTTTAACAACCCAGTTCCAATTTTTACAAAAGAAAAATTAATGTCTTTTTTTTCCTCTTGAAAATCAGAATGTCTCATTTTGTTTTTTTAGGTCTTGAAAGTCAAAAATCAGGGACGGTTCCAATTAAATCGGGACTGTTGGCAGGTATGTAATTTCTTAGTGCTCTTACATCAACTTGTTTTTCCTTTTTCCTTTTGGAAGTCCTCACAAACTGTTTGTAATGCCAGCGAAGCTCCTTCATTAGTTCATCTTTCTCTTCCGTTGTTTTCAATGAACTTGAGCTTACTTTACGACTAGAAACTAGAATTAATCATTGACAAGATGAGGACCAAAAAATGAAACCATTGAAAAAAATTCATGATTATTGTTAGAAGAGGGAAAACTTTAAACATTTACATGTTTTAAGTTAATTATTATATTTCACAGTCCTTTAAGTTGGACCAGAGTGCCCAATTACCCACAATGATTAATTTCTAATGGGGGGAGATTCGAGGGCTGTTTATTTGAACCTGACTAATATTTTATATTCTCTTAAGAGACTGATAACTCTGGAAGGTGTTAGAAAGGGATTTAAGAAAATAGCAAACTACAAGTTAGATGCCATACCCTATTTGAATGCATTCAATGGTGCTTCTATTTACTAGTCAAGGATGTAGGGTTTAAATCTAAAGCTATAAATCTTAAAATTTAAATATTATATACAATTGAAGGGCTTGGTGAAAAAAGGGCATAAGTGAGGATTTGACCTTAAAATCTTAATTGCTCCAATGTAGCTCAACTTCGTCAACTTTGGTACAGGGGTTGTTTTCTGTATAAGAAACATGGTTTTGCATTTATTTCAATCTTGACCTCAGAGCTTAAGGTGGAAGACTCCTAACTACCAAATCGTCGTCATTGAAAATTTCTATCCATCATACACTGTATCTTGGAAACCCTAAGTTCCACAGATAAGCATGCTGGCCAAATCTGTTCCATGGAAAAGGTTTTCAAGATTCTTAAGTCATAACCATATTTGGCAGGTCACCTGACTGGAACAGAAAACACAGATGGCGGACAGTTTTGGTTATTAAAAACATTGCCAATATTAGACAATCATCACGTTGCAAAACATGACACATCGATTTCTTCAAGTATGATGTCATAAGCACGTTAAATTTTACGTTTTTTACTGTAGTTTTTCTTTTCTTTGTGTAAACAGTATTTGCTCACCTCAGATTATAGAGAAGGATTTATCTCTAATTCGTTAAAAAAAATTGGAATTCTACCTTCTGTCCTCTGAACTTTAGGGAATTTTCTTTGTAATGGCAGGGCTCGAGACTAACGGTAGCCAACTAGTCACAGACTAGTAGAAATTCCGTTTTGGCTAGTAGGTTTTGCGCTTTCACTAGCCATTTTGGCTAGTAAAAAATTTTAAAGCACCAAAGCACAGGATGGGAACCAAACTAATGTTACTTCTGATGACTGGATCCCAAAAACAAATTGAGTGTACTGAGCAGAAACTGAAACTTATTCCGTCAAAGGATATCATAATGTTGGTATGATACTTGTTTTGTGCTCTCAACGTTTTTCCCTATTAATTCTTGTCTCAGTTGGCAAAGTTTGTCCGTCATTACTACGTTCAAAGAAAATTAGCCGTCTTCAAAACGTTTCACTATACGTTTCCTTGAAAGGTCCATTAGTGCGTTCATATGATATTTTTCTACACGTTGGTACGTTCACACAATTCTTTGGTCTTCTCTTATCGACTTTTTTCCATTAATTGCTACGTTAGTACAATGTTACTTTCTCTTCCCAGCGTTTCTATGTTACGTCTTCGCAAGATTTCTTCGTGGTAAGAAGATTCGTCAATTTATTAGTCTAGCCCTCTCAACGTTTCTTTGTATGTTAGCACGTTCGCTTGACATTGTTCTGGGTTAACAAACAAACAAGGGGGTTAGTTTCTAAAGAAACTGTGCTGCTGCGTCGGTAGGGACGTGAAACACAAAATTTTGGATTTATCCACTGAGTTGATAAGGTAGATACCTTATCAACTCAGTTGAAAAATCCAAAATTTTATTGTTCTGGGTTAGTACATTGGTACGTCAAGTCTACACTGCTTAGCGCTTCTCTGTACGTTAGTATGTTCAATGAATACGGTATTAGTCTTGTCTTCTCAACGTTTATCCGTACGTTAATGCGATGTCAGTAGTTGCCTCATCTACGTTTCTCCGTACGTTAAACACGTTCTGACGGACTTAGTTTTGTCTAATAACGTTTCTCCGTAAGTTAGTAGTTGCATATTTTATTAGTCTCAGTGTCTCCTCAACTTGTCTCTGTATCTTGGTATGTTGACAGTGTTTCTCTCTACTGTAGTGCATTTGCAACCAACGTGTTTGATATGACTTCTCAACGTTTCTCCGTACCTTATTAGTAAGTTTGAACCTTATTAGTTTTGTTTGCTCAACGTTTCTCCGCACTTAAATACGCTTATAATTTACTACTCTTCTCTTGTAGACGTTTTTCTGTACATGAGTTGAGTGATGTATCAGTCTTGTCTTTTTGACGTTTCTCCGTACCTTACAACGTTCGTACAATGTTAGTTTTGTCTTCCCAACGTTTCTCCACACGATGACATGCTCATATAAGGTTAACTTTTCGAGATATTCGTCATGATCTGACCAAAATGGAAAAGAGAGGCGTTAACTACATGATTGCACAATGTCATGTTCAGATGTTCTTCCTAATACATTTCACCAATCTAGCAGCAAAAAATGCTGTAAAACAGGGCATGACAAAATACCATCCACAAAAATCCCACAGCAACAATGCCAGATTGGTAATAGGGATTTCCCCTCTTAAATTCAAAGAACTAGTGCATTACTCTTTTTGCAAAACTGAACTTACTAAAGTGAAGCATAAGTGATTTCCTATGTTCTCTGTTTGAATTAAAACAAATCAACCAAGCATCAGCTCCCCTGTTGTTTTCTTTCCTTCAGTTTTAAGCCGACGTAATAGGCTAATTCTTCAATTTCAAGTTCTCATTTCAAGAAATAAACGCACAACTATATTTTTGCATGATAAGCAATTAGAGTTAAATTGGTTCGATTTGGATTTCAAGGCCAAATTGTCATTTACGCCCTTTCTGCACTATGTCCTTCAATATTATTATTCACCAAAGTGGACAAGCAATATTGTTTTTATATAAACCACACAGTCAAGTGAAAAGCCAGCCCCCAAAAGTTATTTTGATTTCTGATAAATGAACAAAAATTCGCTCAAGGCAACTGGCAATCAGAGTGAATTAAAAAAAACCAATCACTTTTTATGTTCACTTGTGTGATTTACACCAATAAAATATGAAAATTAAATTCTTTCTCCTGTGGCCAGGCCTGAACATTTGCATAAATTTCATGGTCAATAAAGCCTATTAATATCATGGGTATATATTTTTAAGCATATTATTTTAACTAGTATACCTGGAGTTGTTGGTAAGGATCGTGCAGTGTTAGGAATTTCTTCTTCCTTTGCAGTCATCTGCTCAGGTTGTGGTGCTTCAACATTTTGCTGGCGTGATGATGGTTCCACATTCTCCTTCTCTGCCTCAATTTGTAGTTGCCTTTCAAACTCAACAGTATCCAGGCCTGTCAATGAACGTGATCTTCTGTGTACATGCTTGATAAACTGAGCCTGCACTTCAGGAGGCAGTTCACGATGCTTGCTAGCGGCATCTGAGCCTGTTTTCCCATGTAATGCCAACTCCTCTGGAGGAATATCAGGTAGTTTCTTTCTGGGCCTGCGACTTGAGTCCATGACAGCAGTCATAGTAGGTTTTGATGAAGGCTCTTCTTAAGTTGAATGCTCAAGGATCCCAGATGCAGTTGTTACTTAAAATAAAAATAGGATATTAATATATTTTATTAAAAAGTTGTACAATATGGCAGAGTAACTTAGCAACTGAAGCCAAAGCTACAAGTTGGCTTCGGTATTTACCAAAAGCAGTCCTGTGTATAATTTTAGAAGAAAAATGATCTTCTCTTACCCTAAGCCAAGATCAGATACAGGTATTTTAAAGAAATCTATCTCTTAACAGGCTGCTCCCTAGCGGAACTCCTTAGACAATAGCACAAGAGCTGCTGACAGTTTACCTAGTTTTAAGAAACTTATTAGGAATTTAAAGTGAAATTTTATAGTACAGTCAATTAATTGATAGTTAATTTAATTGTTTTTGTAATAGAAGTATTTTGACGTTTTTTCTTTCTACACACGACCACATCAGCTCTGCTGTAATTAGTTTTCATCAATTAAATGCAATCAATTTCACAATAAAAGTTGCACCATGTAACATACTCTGCAGCTTGTCTCACAATATTGCCATAAGCATATTTGCAAAATTGCAAGTTGCATATACTGCCATTAGCATTGCATTTTAAGTTGTAAAATCAATAAATTTATCACTTATGCCCTCTTTCCACTGAACCCTTTCTATTCATTGGTACACACTAGGGTGTTAGTTTAAAAATAGTCCTCATATTATTTGATATTATTTGACCACCAAACCTAAGAGAAACTATGAAACCATTCACTTTGTCAGTTAATGACCCTAGACGTAAATTACAATTATGTGGAGTATTGAAAAATGACAATGGGACAACATGTTGTAATTTATATTCAACAGACTATGATAAATTGGGAGATAAAGTGGTATAAAGATAATAGCAAGCAACCCTTAGAACAAAACATTAAAATCTAGGGTAAGTGTGGCTGTGTCATCATTACTTTTAAAGAACAGAGCGGTACACAAGTTTTAATTTGAAGATTACTTCAAACATATTTCTGTCTAATTTAATTTGTTATTTTGACCAATATGTATGCAACTGTAAACATATAAATATACACCATACATGGTAGAAACATATTGCACTGAGTTTAAACAAAATTGGCTCTTGAGAACAAGCTTTGAGAACAAAAATGCCAAGACTGAGTCAATTCTGACTCAAAATACTGATAACCATTCAAATGCAAAATTGTTATTGAACATGTGAAGTGTGGAGCACAATGGAACTTAATGACTACCAAAATTAACATTTCAAAGAAATTAAAACAGCATGCTAGAATGCCACCCAAGGGAGAGAACTTGTATTTAAAAGTGATGGGAAGGTAAGAATATGGCCATAATTTAATACCAAAAACCCCTTTACGTATGACCACTCCATTGACAGCTCTATTGATCCTCTATTGAGGTTCCTTGGTCACGTGCTTTGCTTGCCTGAAAATGAGCCTGTCAGAGAATTTGCAATGTATGTTCCTACTCATGAGAGGAGGAAACCCGGAAGACAGCGAACCTTGTTCACCAATTATATTCACTGTCTTCTGGGGGATCCTGATAGCTTGCTAAATGATAATCAGCTATTGGAAATGGCCCAAGACCGCCATCACTGGAGGAAACTTGTGGTCGACTGCTCTGCAGCCAAATGATGATGATGATGATTGATCAGAACCCTCACTTTTGTGCCTATGGATGAAATCATCAAGTGCAACCATTCAAATGAAAGCTACCGAGCAATACTTTCCTGTTATGCTGTTTATTATACTGTACAAGGTGGTCTAACTTTTGAGTGTGTGTATGAAATCCTAAAGTGCGACCATTCAAATGAAAGCTACTGAGCAATAATTTCCTGTCGTGCTATTTATTATGCTGTACAAGGTGGTTTTAACTTTTTATTCTGTGGATGAAATCTTTAAGAGTGACCATTCAAATAAAATGAAAGCTTCTCAGCAGCACTTTCCTATGGAGCTGTTTATTATGCAGCTGCACAAGGAGGTTCTAACTTTTGGGTCTGTGGATGAAATCCTAAAAAATGTTATTGTTAGTGTGACCATCCAAATGAAAGCTATATTATGCAGAACGTTGCTGTGGTGCAGTTTATTGTCATGCTACACATGGTGGCTCTAACTTTTGAGTCTGTCAGTGAAATCCTTTAGTGTGTAGGTGGTTCTAACTTCACATCTGTGGGTTAAAACCTGAAGTGTGACCATTCAAGTGAAAGAGTTCTAATGAGCAGAAATTTCCTGTGGTGATGCTTGCTTTCAAACATTTAAATTTTTTGTAAAACAAATTTTGTGACCTTTCATTCAGCTTGATCTTGGGAGTAAAAAGATTGTTTATTCAAATGTTCAATGGTCACCTTGGCAAGTTTTCCCCACAAATCTTCCATTAATTTTTCTTAGCCGTCGGTTGACCTTTCAAGCTAAAAATAAAAGGTAGATTGCTGTAATTAAGCTTATTGTTGCTACAACTTACCATATCCAAAGCAATAAGCCCACGTCAGTAAAGTAGATTTGTAAATTAAACGACGTAGGACGGCTAGTAGACGAATTAACTGAAAACGTTTTCCTGAAACCGCGTTAAAAATAAGCCTGCCGTATGATCGAGGCACGTTGTCTTCTGGAGGATTCGGTTGAAAAGCTACTGCACAAAAAGTCTTGGTTGAGTCTATGGATGAAATTCCCTTGAAATATACTGTCAACAACTAGGAGTAATATCCATTTAACAGCGCTAGTACCTCCCGGATGTCAGCCCTTGAATAAATGAGCTATCACAGCCGTCATCTGTAAACAAATGTGATGACATTCTTCCATCGAAGAACCATCTCTCTTGGAAACGAATAAACCGCCATTCGATGTCCACTGCTGGACAAACGAGACACCTCCGGACATTGCGTCCATGATGCAAACTAATGCTACAAAGTCAGTAAAATACAGTATCCGGTACAAGGAAGGAGAAGCGTACCGCGCGCAGGCGGGATAACTAACAGTTTTGCAGCTCTTCATGATGAAAATCCATAAAGAAATTCACGGGAGACAAATGATATTTTTTCTTCGGTAAATATTAGTCAGGCGCACACACCTGCTTGGCGCAATGCATAGCGGGATTGAGGAAAACTAGAAATGGCGGGAAAATATCGCGTTTCCAGTCACTTTCCACTTTTCTTCAGGAGGTCGAGGTCCCAGCCTGTGAACAGCGAATCTTTTACCTTCAAGGGACGAGGGGCCTTTTTGCAGTTATTGCGCTTTCGAACCATTAGCGCTTATGTTTTGTATTACTCTAAATTTGATCAAGAAGTGAATGCTTTATGTAAGTGTTGACTGAGTGGTCGCTTACGAGAACTTAAAAACAAAGGAAAAGACCAGTTGGTAATTCACAAAAGTGGTCGCGGTCGCTAACGGGAATGGTCACTTACGAGAGCTCTCAATTACAGAGTTTAAGTGACAATTGAAACGGGGTTTCACAACTGTGGTCGTAACTGGAGCTGGTCGCTTACGAGAGTGGTCGCAAAGAGAGCTTCGACTGTATTCACTATGAATTGCCTCTTGTTTGATCCTGATAACAACCGGAGAACGCGAGGGATCGCGGAGGGGGGTAGGGCTACAGCCCTACCACTTTTTTGCTTGGGTTGTTTTTAGGGCTCCAGATGACATGGATAATGGCGCGCATATGCATGATAAATGGCGGAACAGTGACCCCTAATGATAGTTTGTGTTGGCCGGATTTTTTAGCCTTACCACTTTAAACTGGTCTCCGTGGTCCCTGAACGCTCATCAATTATATTGATAAACGCGCGAAATCAAAGTATCCATTGGGGACCCCATTGGGTTAAATTTTACACTGACATCGATAATTACGATGACCACCAAAGGCGCATAACACAACAGTTTGCAACGTAACGCAACAACGTAGCAGCGTAACGCATCTTCAGAGTTCGTGCCGGTTTTCTTAATAAAAAGGACAAGCTTGTATGCATGTAAGGCGTAAAGGAAAATTTGTGTATTGGCCTGGAGCTCCAAAACAAAGCCAGTGTAAACTGCTATTGAAAAGAATACCAACTACAGTTAAGTTTCTTCCGAGATCTCTTTATTTAAGGACATTTTTAGTCTAATATATAACTTACCACTGTGTCAAATTCACAAAAAAGGAATTATGATTCCGTGGTAAAATTCTTTACCAAGCAAGCGTAAAGTTCAAGAGATCAAGAGCTAGGATAAAAATAATCGATTTTTCTTGAATTCTTTAGCATTCCTAAAAATTATCTTGTGCCCTTTTTGCTACGAATTCAATTTACACCTGACGATTACAGCCTCAAAACGACAGCCTTGCTTTGGGCTCCTTATACGATCTCTCTTAACTCTTCTGTGAACTGTGCTATCTGTTGGGACTTCTCAGGCTGTTCCACATCCTGTTGAACTAACTGTATACACGGAATGTCCTCCGGCGGGGGGGAGTACTCGAGTAGGTTTCTGGGCGAGTAAGTTTTGGGCCCTGAGCGTGTGCCGCCCAGGGTCAGGCTGCATAAAGCAACTTACGATTAAGTGCGAATTTTCTACAACCATTCCCTTAGTTCTGTAGGATTTTCTTGGACAGTATCACAGATATCTCGGATGAAGACGGATTAGTGAGTATAGGAAACACAAAGATAGCACAAGGAAATCCTTCGGCATTTACAGTAACAGGGTTACCCCGTTCTAGAAGTAAGCAATTTTTAAATTCCCCGTTCTAGATAATTACTAAATTACCCCTTTATGCAGGGGATTAAAAAGAAGGTGTCAAGGAAGTTAACCTTAGACCTTCATTCGAATAATACATTTACAATACCGATATATTTTCAAGTGCTAAAAGGCACTTAACTCTCAAATAAAAGTGACATTTATACTTCAATCCAGGACTAGAAAACCATTTCATGTTCTAAAATACTAAGCTCTGTTAGCCCATTAAAAAAGCAAGTCTTTGTTTGCAATTCTCTAGAGCGAATTTCAGCCGTCTTTACAGGTCGCTTACTCTCGGAATTAAGCGGCTGAAATTCAGGCTAACAATTCTAAAACAAAACCAACTCTTTATACTGGGAAATAAAAATAGAATCAAGCATCTGATTTTAAATAACATTCATTTCATATTTTATGTATATCGTCTACTTTCTTGCCTTCATTTCATCTTGAACAAAACTGAAAGCATCCGCTTTACCGGATTTACCAACAAAAGCAAAATCCGTTTTTTGAGTTGGTGGAGGAAGTCTCAGAGGAATCGTGGAACCACCACTTAAAACAGACGGATGAACTACTGGGTGAGAAGTATTGGGAAAATTCAAGGAGTAAGGGTTTGCCACTGGAACCGCATTTCCAGGTAGTGTGACATTTGGTTGCAAAGTTCTGTTGCGTGACAAACCATCCAAGTTACTGAAAACGTGAGAGCTGCTTGAAGAGTTCACTGGTTTGTAGTTAGAACCTGTAAAACCAGTAAATCTAGTACTGGCAGTATTTACATTTGAAGAATTGTCTTGAAGAGAAATTAAACTATTTTCGTTACAAATAGGCTGTGATGATTTTGAACCACTCTTTGGTTTGGTATCGTAACGCTCCGCAAGTCCAGACGTGGAGGTCATGCCAAGTTGCGTGACATGTTGCTCAGCAGCATTCGTGCACAAAGGATCGAACAGGTCTGTCAAGCTATCTTTTATGGGTTCTTGACTTTGCGTAACAGAAATTGGTCTTGTAGTTTCCTGAGTCACACAGAACAATTCATCCAAGTCTGATTTAGCACTATGGGATGATTTTCTTGAAGAGTTTTCATTTTTAGGAGAATGATTTCCACTGGAAAGACCAAGTCCTTGGAATATATCAGTGACTTCCGATGAATGTTGACTTTCCTGGTCAGCAGAAGGGGATTCAAACAGTTTAGACCCTGACGAGCTTTCTGTCTGCTAGAAAAGAAAAAAAGGTAAAGATAGCAAACAAAGAGTGATGAAAACTGTTAATATATCAGGCACAGGAACTTGATTTTTTAATTTGTAAAAGGTGTCTGAGTAATATCAGTCAAATTCGACAGGTGTTGGTTCAAATCTAGCTCAGGGCTATTGTTTTCTTTCTCTTGATTTCTTCTGATTTCTTCCTTTCATTTTCGTTCTGCTTTTGACTTCAGTTATTGGAAAAGCTTCATCTATATTTTAAAAATAGGTAAAAATCTATGTGAGTCCCCAGCGGCAAGGCGGTTACAGCTGTGTTTGCCTGAATAGCTTCACGTCGTGTCAACTTCACTGTCATTGCACACAATGCTTTCAAAAATCTTTACAAGTACAAGGTGTTTGAAAGAATCATCTTTATCGCTTTAAATATAGTGTAAGTGTCATGTTATTTTTATATTTTGTTCTAGAACTAGCACCATTAGGGATGAAAATTAATCCGAGCCACGCCCATACAACAAGATTTTAAGAGTTTTTTTTTCAAAATTTCCAATGATTACCAGTCAGTTTGATGTGGGAATTCTCCCCCCCCCCCCCCCCTACCTGAGGCAAGAATTATTGGTATGGTCTGGTAGATAAGCCACACCCTGCTTATCTGCCTGTTTCCACACGACAAAATACTATGTGCTACTTCTTTATGTCCTTAGGAGCTCCGCTGTAAGGCTAGCCTATCTCCATATATTGGGGTCTACAAGGTGGCTCTAACTTTTCAATCTGTGAATCCCAAAGTGTCACCATTCAAATGAAAGCTGTTGAAAGGTAGTTTGTTTTAGTGTGTCCTTTGTTCTTTGTTCTTTCCTTTTTGTTTTTGGTTTTTTTGCTTTTTTTTTACATGGGACTCAAAGTCAGTAAAAAATGTGCTAACTCTTAGAAAAAAAGGAAGAATGTGGCATAGTAAAGTACAAAATTAAAAAACAGTTCCTTAATTATTTCTTTAATATTTTTATTGGCGGTCTCACCGAGTGTACACTCATTCCAGAAAATAACATTGGGGTGTTATCCGTTGCAAACTGCTGTTGCTGCAAATTAAATCAATTCATAAATGAAAGAATTAGTGAAACAATAGACTAATTAATTAACTAATTAACGAAAGAAGAAACCAACAAATGAACCAATGAATGAACAAAAGAATGATAATTGAATGCATGAATAAATAAATGATGAAGCAATAAATCAATCATTATGCAACCAACTAACCAACCCACCCACCCACCCACCAAAAAATCAATCCATGAATATTAAACATGTGTAACACGTCCTCTTACATTTTCTATCTTCAACAGCTCTTGATTGTGTGTTACTCTTGACGTCTCAGTTTTCTTGGTATCTAACAAAAGAGAAGAAAGTTTGTTAAGTCAAAATACAAAGGTCTTTTTCCTGAATGGGGAAGCAAGAATTCACTGAACAAAATAGTAAACAGCATGTATCCAGAAAATAATAGTGCAAACAGCTTTTGTAACAAACAATACCAGATTTTAACTCCGTTATCAAGTCTCACAAGCTACACATTTCAAAATAGCATGTTAGGCACAATTCTCATCATGAGTTCTGGCAAAAAATGTTACAGTTACAGTAAACGACAGAATCACAAGAGTTTGCAGACAGGTAAGTTTTACCTCATCCTGCCATTAATTTGAATGGAATTGCTAGTCAGAGCTGCAAACAACTGTCGGTCGTCAGACAATGTCCGACTAAAATCTGCCAATGTCCAATGAAATCTTATAGACTTTGGTTGGACATTATGTTAAAAAAGATTTTTTTCAAAAAGACTTCTCCTTAATAATGATAATAATAATAATAATAATAATAATAATAATAATAATAATAATAATAATAATGATAATAATAATTATGATAATAATAATTATTATTATTGAAAAAACGTCCAACCACATTTCTGTTTTGTCCGACCAAAATGAAGACTTGGACAGACATATGTCCATTCAAGAAAGAAAAATTATTTGGAGCCCTGCAGTAGTTCAATAAAATAATTTGCATTTGTTTGGAGAAAGGAGATGTGGATAGCGTTGTTTGAACACTCTGATTGGCTACTCAACCTCGGGATAGCATCTGCTATTCACCTCCCGACATTTTTCTGCATTTCGCATAAAAAGAAACTATTTGGAGCTGGCTAACCACTGGTTTGGTACATACTAAAACAATAATTCACCTCAGTGTCGACGAAGAGTGGTGGAGAAAAGAACCAGAAAGAGAACGAAAAAGATGAGTGAATGTCTTCTTAAATTTTTCAAATCCCAGAGAGTCAGCTTCAATCTCTTTTTTTTTTTCAAATGATGTTTACCACACTGCTCAATAGCTCAAACTAAATCTTCACATGCTTACCTGGTTGGATTCTCTCCTTTTCCATTTTAGCCTTGATAATTGACAGGACCTGGAAGACAAATTATTAACTGAAGCTGGATGACAAAGTCTCAAGTTGCACTCAACAAGCCCCACACAAAAATATCAAATATAATCAAAAGCCATCTCTAAATTCAAGTTCTATCTGGAACTGAGAGCCAGAAGTGAGACTTTAAAGTCTGCCTTGTTAGACGGCATTGATTTTTTGAAACTTATTTGTTTGTAAAGTAGCATTCATTGAAAGGTAGAATGTATGCTGACAATTAGTGACAGTTAAATTTTTAGATTGGTATCCAACTTCACATATTGTTTTTTAAATAAAGAGCTGCCAGGTTTTATCTAAATCTAATCCTGATCAAACAAGAACAAGTGTTGGTAAGAATGTAAGCTCTATGAGAGCACATCATAACAATCAATGTATGAGATTTAGCACTCAGCCTAAAAACATGTGAACTCTTTTGAATCCAGTTTTTACATAAAAACAAACACAATTTATGATACAAAAATATTAAAAATATAATTATTTGTGTGTCTTGCACAAAACATTGTTATCTTGCTAACTTTATCCTGGTTCTGGTTTACTCAACTTCAAGACATTCGTGCACTGTCAACAAAGACCCAGTCTTTTTTTTTTCAAAAAAGTAACCCCCCCAAAAAAAGTAACTCACTCTGGACATTTTTTGCACAATTCATAATAGCACATTTCCTCCCATGTGTGTACTTAAATTTGACTGGTTTGACTTACGTCATTGAACAAACCTTTGTAGCTTTAGATAAGACATTGCCAGTTTCTGTTCTGGTGATCTCTTGCAAATTTGTACAGCAGTGAGACATTCTAGAGGCCACACTGGGGATATTGTTTCTCAAGAGGTGCTCTAGAACATGGAGTGATTTCTGAAAGAAATTAATTGCCATCAGC
Source organism: Siderastrea siderea (assembly GCA_964030785.1). NCBI lineage: Eukaryota > Metazoa > Cnidaria > Anthozoa > Scleractinia > Rhizangiidae > Siderastrea > Siderastrea siderea. The sequence continues at coordinate 32,186,330 of OZ034973.1, forward strand.
ACATTGAGAATTGGTGTTGTTGTTGTTGTTGCAGCTGATATTCGGATACCAGTTTACCAACAAAGATGATGATTATGCTCAAGACATTTAACTTGATTTCAAAAGAGATCAAGTTTTCAAAAATCCAGCATACAGGTCACTGTTAGGGAAATCTTAAGACCAGCTGCAATTTCTTGCAAATTTCACTGGATTAAATGACCTTGAATAGAATGCTCAGTATTAAAGTTATATCATTGTTCTCCAGAAGCCCTGGAAAGTGGCAAAATGCTGCCAAGCTATCCTTCGCACACTGACTACTGCGTGGCTAAGGTAAAACAATGACCAGGAAATAAAAGAGTTGTGGCTACAGTAAAACAGTTGAAAGGGTTCACTAAAATGCATCTTCCAAGAGAAGTTTAGACCCATGTTAAGAAAGTCATGGCCTAGATGGAAATTTGCTTTTTTTTTCAACCACCTTAGTAAATACATATCCCCCAAATACCTACCCAGAGGATTATGCTAAAACATTCAACGAGACTACCGGCTGTTGGTTCCTATGAACCTTTAAGAACTGATACAGGGTTTTGCCAATCATAAACTGAAAGAAATTACATCGAGATCAAAGTTATACTAACTGTGTGTATTTACTTACCAGCTGCACTTCTGTTACTGGCTCTAACAATCTGTCATTCAGTGCTTCCAACACTTTATCAACATTTAAAGAAGAGCATCTTGAAACAAACAAAACACCCAATAAATATAAATATATGTATATATGTTAATATATGTATAAATATATAATATAAAAAAATTATGTAAATATTAATATATAATAAATCATATATAATATCATATATATGAATATGACTATATGTTTGTTGTCATCTTTTTACCGCAGTAATTCTTATTTAATCTATGTGCCAAAAATACCCTCTTTCAGGATTCATTCAACAGATTATAAGAGTTATTATTTTGTTTGTTTTGAATTTATTGTTTAAATTATAACTTTCTGAATACCTTTTTGTGAACTGAGTCAAGGCCTGCTTGGAAGGCACAGCACGGATTCCACCCTCAGATGTGATCTCCTCTACAAGGTGCACTTCAATGGACAATACATTTTCTGATTCTTCTGACTCTTCATTATCTGATGCCCTTTAAATTAAGGATATTAAAAAAAAAACTGTAAACCTAGTTGTACTCTAAATAGTGTTACCACAACAGACAGTCCATTAACCCTTTAAGCCATGACAGTGACAAACATGAAAATTCTCTTTACATGATCACTAATTGTTCAAACATTCAAGTGATAAGAATAAAGAAAGTGACCAACGAGGATGACATGACTTGATATTTAAACAAATTCTCCTTACTAGTTCTATAAGAAATGCATTGAGAATGTATTTACTAAGTAGAATAATTATACAGTTTTATATCAGGACTTTAAGGGTTAATAAAGGGATGCCTCTGATGTTGTAAGATGCAGTTTGTGTAAGGGACCATAACTTCAGACAAAAGCAAAAACAAATGGAATGTGACGCCCCTATTTACCAGAGGTGTCGATAACGGGAGGTATTCCCAGATGTGTACCCCTTTGGGAAGTTTACTCCTCTGTGAGGTGTCATATCCTTTACTGAAGGAAAACAGGAAAATGTCCCATAACCATTTGTACAGTAAAGTTAGATACAGTCAAACCTCTCTACATTGGCCACCTTGGGGACAGAGGTGAGTGGCCGTTGTAGAGCGGTGGCCATCATGGCGAGATAGGGATGCAAAACAACACCACTTTTGTGGGGAACGGATAGAACATTTTATTTTTAAAAATGCTTATAAAATTATAGTATATTAAGACATACAATGATCAAAATAATGAATTAAACAGAAACCATCTGTTCAGAACAAAAATGTTAAAGAAAAAGAGCGAGTACTGTACAGTGAGTACCTCAGTTTGCAATTGTTCGCTCTTAAGTGGCTGTTGTGGAGAGATTATTTGGGCAGTTGAGACGCACGTGAGTGGCTGTTGCCATTATGGAGAGGTGGCCATTGTAGAGACGTTAAAACAAGAGTGGATGCATGGGCTGTTTACTGGGACACAAAGAAGTGGCCATTGTGAAGCGGTGGCCATTGTAGAGAGGTGGCCGTTAGCGGAGGTTTGACTGTATTATGTTATTTAAGGATGGTGCCTCCTAATACAGATACATGTATTTTTGCAAAGGTTATGACTATGGGGAAAAAAGAAGATCTTAGCAAGGGTCATTGGAATCCAAGAGATAATTAATCAACCATAATTCTAAAAAAGTGTTAAAATACAAAGAATGTATGGCAATTTCTTTCTAAATTTAAGCTCAGTTATCTCTGAAAAATGCGTGGTTACCCCCCAACTTTCCTTGCTAAGATCTGCTCTTTCCACATAGTCTTAAATCGCGCAAAAATATTGCCGTATTAGTGGGCAAATTCCTTAAGAAACCCGAATATCCCGAGATGCGCAGAACGTATGCGCAGTAACAAAAGGAGGCACCGTCCTTAAGTAATTTATTGAAACTAGACAATAGAATCGTGCCTTACTCTAATGAACCATCAGCATCCAGAAATGTCCTAAAATCTGCAGAAAAATAAAATAATATGGGTAATAAAATAATTTTCTTCCTTAGAGCTTTTAATAAAAATTCTCAGTAGATACTCATATATTTTAACCCTTGAAAATGACCACCCTTGGGTGATACCATAAATTAAAGCTCTTGACTATTAAGTTCCCGGGGGCCTCAGTAGGGGCGGGGAGGGCTTATTTCAAACAAAAAAGGGGGGAGGGCTTATTACAAAATCCAGCTTCCCAAAGGGGGGCTTAATAGAGCTTTTACAGTATTGCCAAGTTATAAACCAAATGAATGTTATAAACTGGTGCATCCACTTGCAGCATTTCTATCTTTCAAATAAATAATGACAATCTTGACTGTACATTGGCTCTTCCAGATCACATCTAAAATTTCTACATTCATATATAAGACTTCTCTTCATTAATACTTATTAAAATTTAATGCAGTCTAGTATTCTCTTTTTTGAAGCTATTTAAATGTCTATGGACTTTAACAGCATTGTAAAATTACTAACTGAAAAAAGGTTGCTCTGTTTCACTTATATATTCCATTTTTTCATTTGAAGGGCCCGGTGGAAAAAGGGCGTAAGTGACGATTTTGAGGTTAAAATCGAAATTGCTCCTATTTAGCTGAACATTGGCACACAGGCTGGTTTTCATGTGAGGAACGCCGTTGCGCACTTATTTCTTGACCTGAGATCTAAAATTTGAAGAATTAGCGTATTACTTTTGCTTAAAACTGACACAAAGAAAACAACAGGACCGCGGATTCTAGGTTGAATTCCTTTGTTTTAGTTCAGGCAGAGAACAAAAGAAATCTTTCACGCATCACTTGAGCGAGTTCAGTTCAACAACACTTTTCACGCAAAAGTAATACGCTAATTCTTCAAATTTTAGATCTCAGGTCAAGAAATAAGTGCGCAACAGCATTCCTCACATGAAAACCAGCCTGTGTGCCAATGTTCAACTAAATAGGAACAATTTCGATTTTAACCACAAATCGTCACTTATGCCCTTTTTCCACCGGGCCCTTCATTTGTTTGTGACCCTGCAACTGCAACAAGCTTGCTATCTGTGGATTGCATTTCTATGTGTCCATGCATTAAAAAAATATTTTCAACAAGGTTTGTTCCTATCATTCTTAACCCTTTAAACCCCGACATCGTAATATAAATTATCCTTAGTGGTCTCCATACATTTCATTGACTACTAATTGGGAGAACTCGTTAAAATTTCAAGACAGTTCATCTCTGGTGATCGTTTCTAAAATTCTCATGACTTGTAATGTGTTACAGTGCACAGATATCATGATGAGAAAATTGATGCAGATCACTACTGGGACTTGAAGGGTGAAACAATCATACAGTTACCTGACTGAGTATTAGATGAATCTGAGTAGTTAACAAATGCAATGCCGGATCCACCCGATGTCGGCAAATTGTCCCGGTCGTTTTTAGGCTTCAAAACATTTGCAGCATCTGGGAGCCGTTCAGCAAAGTTTTTCATTGAATCAAGCCATGTTTTACTCTCTACAGATAAATTAGAGAAGTACAGAAATGTTTGAAAGAACTATTGTGAGAAGTAATTATTTTATAGCACCCAGGTGCTTATTTTATTTTTGGACCTCAAGTGAAGACATTTATTGGCACTTAAAAAGGACCACACATGTATCTTTCTTAAAGTGTCACCCCAAGTACAAATTTTTACAACACAGCTTCTATGTTATCTCAGTTGGCAAATCTGAAGTGTAGTTTAATCATGTGATACCTTTAACCTTCAGATGTACAACCAAATTCATTACCCCACCATGGTACAAGGAGAATGGGGGAGGGGGGGTGGAGGTTGACAGACCCCTCCCCCTTAGGTTTTTGTTGTGTTACAATATTTGAAAACATTTTCACTTTTGGTAGTTAGTGATATGTTTTACAAACTATATGAGGTAAATATTATGGGTTGTGGTGCTGCTGTGGGCCTATGACATCATTCAAAATGGTGGAATCTTGAATTTTACTCAAAATTAGATTTTTTCAAAACAAGGCGGAAATTGAAGGAGGGTGCAAAATAACGATTCAATTTTAATTATTGAATCATTACAGTAGTCTACAAATTTGTGTGCTTTACATATTGTGCAAAGCACTTCTGCAATAAGTTCCTGGATTTCTACTACAGTAACTACATGTATCCTTCATCCAAGTGTTATTATTAATTCTTATTAGTACTAATTAATAATCATTATTGATTAATAGTATTGTAGTCTAAAAAACCTACTTGTTGGCTGCAGAGGTGAATTTCCAAAACCTTCCATTTTCTTTCCTGTTGGCCCTGTCATTGCTGCAGTTTCAGAGGCAAATTATTTACTTCACAAACAACCATAATTAGTTTTTCCCTTTGCATTAATTACCGCAGACTATTAATTTAGTCTAATTATCAAATTAACTAAATGAGTTTCCCCCAAGTTTTGTTATAGCCCATATGTTTCGTTTAGTTTAATATTATGTCTAGTACATTTACATCATTTGTATATTTGTGTTATATCAGGACTCCATTTATACTAGCTATGCTAAACTGGATGCTCCCGTATAAATATTGATTTAAATAAATAAAATAAAATAAGTAAAACAGTCATCAGATGATAATGGCACACACATGTGTACTCTCATCACAGGCACAGACAGCAACTGGAAGTTGAATATTTCCCTTTTGATGCATTTTGATGCCAACTTGCCCATTATAGGAAGCCACCAGTCACCAAAACAAGAGATTTGCAGCCTTTTTAGTATTTATGGGGAGCAAAAATAAGGCAACAGCTTTGGTTGATGTTTAAACTCCCTATAATTCTGACTGTCAAAAGCCTCAAAGAGTTTGAACTATTGTTGACTCATGTTTTCAGTTCTTTTTCTTGGGCTAGGTCTGTATATGAGTCTGCTGTGTAAGTGTACATACAAATATCACCTACATCTGAGCAGTTGGATGAAACACGCAAAAAAAGAGGATTGATAAGAGGATTTTACACATACTGTAAGCACAGAGCACAGTGTGTTGTTACTATTGATATAGTCAGTTGAAAACTGCTGCACATTTAGTAACTTAAGAGATGCTTCTGATAGTTAGTTTGGTACACTTCTGCTTAAAGGTTGGTGGTTTAGGTAAAATAATATTGAACTAAATTGGGATGGGGTGTGATGGAATTTTCATGACCCAAAATTGTACTTATGTGCCCCCCCCTATCACTGTAATGTTCAGTGGAGGGCCTCTAGTTTATTAGCATTACTATTATGAGTCACCCTCATTAAATAAAGATTTATCCCCCCCCCCCCCCACCCAGAGTTTCATTTTTTTTCCCAATGATCCCCTCTCCCAGCAAATCAATGGCTAACATTCCATCTCAAATTGACAGTTTCTTTTACGGATAAGCAAGATCACTAAGTTAAACTTAATTTTCAAAGACCACTGACCTTTCAGACTCCTTCCTTTTTTAGTGACTCCCCTTTGAAGCCATTTTTTCACACGACCCACCCATAAATTTTACCTCTGTATTCATTGGTTTGTTTCCTGAGGTAGGAAAATTTTATTCTGCACTTTCTTCATTTTAGCCAGGTGTGTAAGTATTGGTACCAATGAGCCCTTAGGAAGACCAATGAAAAGGTTGAACTAGTTTCCCATAAAGGGGAAAGTAGTCATGCTCCTAGTCACTTCACACTACAGAAACTGGGTTGAGCTCTGGCGCTAAGTTAACTGACATAACAACTTACATTGGAAATCGTTCTCTAACTTACCATGTATGGTTGATGATCCACTGCTCTCAACATTAAACAGAAGTTGAATAAGTTCCTGCAGAATAATGAATCAGTAATCACAAGTCAGAATAAATAACCTGCTGCTTGTATACAATCAGGGAAAAGAAAGCTGGGGGGCCTAACACAACACGGCAGAGAAGAGTGAAACTGAGCTAAGAGGGATGGGTCTTACATGGGGTGAAGCTGGCAAGATGATTAAAGACCAGGGGCCTGCTTCTTGAAAGTCCCGATAACTTTTCGGGCCCGGAAAGCTTTTTTACGAGCGCAAGGTTTACCCTAAAGATTCAAATTTTGTTGGTTTCTGAATTTAAGAAGTAAAATTGTAAGTTGACGAAACAAGTCGAGCTGGTCTGCAGGCCAAAAGCTGCACCACCATTCTATAGATTTTGATTTTGAAGTATAGCTCTGGGCCCGAAAAGTTACCAGAACTTTCGAGAAATGGGCCCCAGGATAGATGGGGGGAGTTAGTTGCAGCCCAATGCCTCAATGGAGGCAACAAGGCTAACATTCTCGTCCCCAGAGCTGCGATCCTTTTGGCCAGCGCCACGGATCGAGAACTCTGGCAGGGTCCGAAAACAGGATGTCGGCAAATCACAGACTTCCGGCTTTCTGCGCAGCCTCGGAAATTTGAAACAATAACGGTTACCATCAGTTACAAAAATGGGCGGCTATTGCACTTGCACGTTATCCTGGCCCCTGCCAGAGCTCTCGATCCATGGCGCTGGCCAAAAGGATCGGAGCTCTGGGGACGAGAATGCAAGGCTAAGTGAGTGAGTGAACTTGTAAACAATTCACCAACAATCACAATTTGGTGAGTCCTGTGAATTTGGCAAATTTGACGATATTTTGCCAAAAGCAAAGTTGGAGCGAAAAAGCTTGAGAGAAGGGTACCACAAAGAGGCAAATTTGGTGAATCTGACAAATTTGATTATATTTTCAATTGGCAAAGGCAAAATTGGAACAAATTAGCTCAAGAGAAGGGTAACAAAGAAGCGCCAAATTCAGAGAATCCGGTAAATTTGGCAAATTTAGCAAATTTAACAATATTTCGCCAAAGGCAAGTTTGGAGGTTCTGCCAAGCTCATTCCCTCCAATTTTGGCTTTGGCAAAATATCATCAAATTTGCTGGATTCACTGAATTTGCCACTTTGCTGCATTCATGGAATTCACTGCTTCCCTGGTACCCTTCTCTTGAGTTAATTTGCCTAAGTTTAGCCATTTAACAAATTTCACCAATTTTGTCAACATTTGCCGAATTCCCCATTTGAAATCGTCAAATTCGTCAATATGGCTGTCCTCTATGTGTTTAGCTTATCTGCATAAGTTTGGCAACTTGACGAAATTTTGCCCATTAGTCATCGTCAACACTGTTGCAAGATTTCGTCAAAATTGTCAAAATTCGCTATTGAGTGCATTTCTGAACATAGGTGTGAAAACCGTACCCTCCACGGTAGCACAAATCCAATTAGCTTATAAATGGGAGTAGCCCCTCCTCCCCCTATCCCTGGGATACAGAGGAACATAATTAACAACTGTTGATTTAATTACACTCTCTGCAGTCAGTTGTTTGTCATTTTCTACACACTGGTCCGCCCTTAAAGGCAATAGACCCAACCCTTGCTGCTCACATTTCCTGTTATGTTCCCCACTATTGTGAATGACTTTGAGAGGACTGACACAAGGTCACCACAAAACCTTTGTTACAAGATATTAAGCAACTCACTGACGCAGCAGCTCTCACTCGCTGATTGAGGGCATCACCTCTTAGATAATCCATCTGGCCAGTAAAACCTGCAAAGTGGTTGACAATATTATTTCTGATCATAAGACAATGCAAAAACCCTTTACTTTTGAGATCTTAAACTTCCCTGTTTTCCCTATGTACTCAATTACATGCCATATGTGTATGTTTTGGAAGACAGGCTACTTCACCTGTGGGATCTTTGTTGTAGTCTAAATTCAATGCATGTGCAACAGCCCTGATGCAATGCCCAATGGGTTTTCTTGTTCTAATTTAGTCAACAGACATCATACCTCCCTTGTCTGATCAGATCAATCATTTACCTACAATAGCAGCAAAGCACTGTCAACTTACTTTCAGCTTCTCTAAGAACATCTGCTTTGTGTCGAAGACCACTTCTGAACTCTGAATGACCATTGCTTGCTAGATAACAGAAAATTTTAAGCACCTAAAAGTAGAATACAAACATAAAATTAAAAGAGTTACATGTACACCACAGCAACTTTGATTAAAACTGAGCTTAAACTGTGACTTTATACCATTTGCCCTTCTCTAGCAGAAAATATATTTTTAATTGAACGAATGAACAACCGAAGGAAGGAAGGAGGGAAGGAAGGAAGGAATTGTTTATTTTCAATTTCAAGTGGGGTCAGCTACAATATACATGTTGTAGTTCAATTTTATCCTTGGTTCAATTTTTATTTTCTTTTGTTTTATATCCATTATAATATACTAACATAAAAAAGAACAAAGGAAAATAAAAATTGAACCAAGGATAAAGCTGTACTACAACATATATAACATAAATAATTACTTAAACATCATTAATAATAATTGTGATAACCATCAATGGCAAAGCATGCTGGAGTACTTTAAAAATTGACTGTCTAATAAAGCACCTGAGTCTGTTCCTGCATACCAGCCTGGGATAGTATTTCTTGAGTGGATCTGGAGGAATACTGATGATTGCGAGATATTAAGCTATCACTAATTCGGTTATATCTAGGATTGCCAGGCCTTGATGTTCTTGATTAATTTATTATGTGCTGGCACCTTCCTAAAGGCTATGGATTTTATGGTTTTCATTGATGTAAATAATTATGGTATAAATCTTTTGACTTTCAATGTTATACAAAACATAGCTGACATGACCTCTTAAAAACTGATAGTAAATTTGATCTCCACTCCAAAAGAACTACCAGTAAATACTAAACTCTAGAATCAAACAAAAAAAATAACTATTGACATAACTCAATGATTAAAATATTGTACCTTGTATTTGATTAAAGGTGATTGCTTTTTCAGTCTTCCCACTAAAAAATCCAAAAGAGAGTTGCAGCTGCTGATTGTTTCATATGTTATGCCTGATTTGTATATCAAGGAAAACTTCTTATAGTGACAGTATATTTAGATAATGTGTCAGGAGGACTCACACAGATGATTGTTTTTGTTCTTGTTGATACCCTTACTTGGCATCATGGCAATAATTTGAAAAACCAGAATTTAAGGATCCAAAGTAGACTTGTAAAGGCCCACTTCCCAACACTTTTTTTAGGATATATGTTGACTGGTGTAGCGACAACTGACCTACGACAATTTAAGTTCATTTCTTTGTCTTTTTTTAAGACTGATGGCTAAACTGGAACAGTGGGGCAAGGAGAATTATGGGACAATGTTCCTTCTCTACATTGCAGCCCACATTAAAAAAATGAAGCAATTCTGAGCAGCCATGAAGAACAACCAAAAATTCAACATGACGCTCTAGCTATACGGGTTCACCTTTTCCATTCAGCACCATTCAACATTGTTGAGTGTGGCAAGTTAAACACGTTTAGGAAACCCTGTTGAATGATGTTAAATACTGTAATTCCTAAGAATGTCGGGTGACATCAAATGCTCGTACAATAAAGCTGTATTCAATGATGTTAGATGATGTTGAACTCATTTATCTGAGGCCTGAGTTTCTTATGCTCCCAGTCCTTCATTTTGTTCTGTCAGCACTTCCTGCTTACGCGCCGATCAATTCGAGACTTCAACATCCCCCCCCCCCCGGGCATACCCCAGGCATTTGACTGTGCATCGTGCCCGGGGAGGGGGGAATTTGAATGTTGCGTTGGAAGGGTGGGGAATTTGAACCGGATTTAACTCTTGTTCTGACGTAATACGCCTGCGGTACGCCCGTGCGTTTTTTCGGTTTTTGCAGGGTTTGACGCATTTACAAGATAGAATTTCGCCTTTGTCTTTAAAAGAAGTTTGAAGGTGTCATTACGGCATATCTCTCTCTGAAAAGCATGTAAAGTGCTTGATTGGAGACGAAATTTGTCTTTGAGGACAGGTAGTTCAGCACTAATTGTGGGGCATTTGAATGGCCTTTTTGCCCCGGGGGGAGGGAATTTGAACAAGCCAATCTTCAAAAGTTCAAATGCCTGGGGGGTTGTCTGGGGGGGGGGGGGAATGTTGAACTTTTGAATTGACCGGTGCATTAACTTCATGGTATTTTCATCTGATCCTGTGTCTCTCACTTAAAAAAAATTATAGTATCCATTATTCCGCCCTGAATTTCTCCCCTCCCATGTTCCACCAACTGGGGGCACAGTGGTATGGTGGTTAGTGTGTTGGACTTCAGATCTGAAGTTCGGTGGTTCGACACCTGGTCCCTGCCATTGTGTTGTTTCCTCAGACAAGGAACTTTACCCCCACATTGTGTCACTCCACCCAAGTGTATAAATGGGTACTGGCAACATACTGCTGGGGATAACCCTGCGATGGACTAGCATCCCATCCAGGGGGGAGTAGCAACACTCACTGTTGCTTCATACTACAGAAACCGGGATAAGCTCCACCGTGTGGGCCTCCTTGGCTCATGTGCGACTTCACCTTTTACCTACCATGTTCCACCAAACCCATAGTTGATCCTAAAACTATGTTTTAAAAAATGGGAAAAGTTGGTAGCTGCTATGAACACTCAGTAGAAAATAACCTTGTTATATCTAGTTAGTCTTCTTCACTTTTAATTAACGACTATTTGCTTTGTATTTAATTTTTATGTAACATGTACTGTAATCAAGCTATTATAAGTAATAAATTGTAAGTACTGTAACGTGTACTGTAAGCAAGTTACTGTTAGTAATGTATTGTAAGTACTGTAACGTGTATTGTAAGTTAAGTGACTGTAGGTAATGTATCCTATTGTAAGTACTGTATTGTGCTGTTGCAAAAAAAAATTGTCAGGTATTTTCGTGAAAGGAGTATGTACACTGGACCTCATGATCACTAGCTGAATGTTAGCCTGACTCTCAGGCAACTGTCCATAACCTGTCAGCTGACAGTTGGCTGATAGGTGGTTTATTAGCCTATTTTACTGTCAAATTGAACTGTCGTTGTCCTGTCACTAACCTTTTCATAACTTGTCAGTTAACTGTAGGCCAACAGTTGATTGATAGTCAGCGGAGGGGAACTCTTCTACACAATTACCAATGTACTGAACATGGTATCTTGCACAACCTTATACTGCTGTAACAGTAGACTCTCATAATTCGGTACAGTAGACTCTCAATAGCCATTATCGTAAAAAGATTCAAAACACTGTTATCTGGGGGTTAAAAAACAACTTCCGGTCTATTCTACTGAAAAAGTTAACCCTCTACAAATATAGAAAACCAAAGGAAAAGGATACTGTTGATTTCCTGGTAGACGTAGCCAGGTGTCGGGATATCATCGTCTGAAGTGGCCTTCATAAGCATTGGAACCTAATCATGACAGTTTGAAATACATAAACCTAAAAGTCAGATCTCCCGGTGTTTTCTTTTGCTTTTTTGTCGTGAAATCAGACGACTACCTTCTGCAATCCCACAAGCATTTCAAAGAATAACTAGAAAGTACTTTCAGCTATATAAAACTGAAATTGTTACCTTTTTCGCAAACGAAAACGTCTCCGAAACTCTCTCCATTGCGTTTGCAGCTATTTTGCCTGCCATCTTGAATGCGCGCCTTCTGGCTTTTGAAGTGCGGTTTCTCAAGTTCTCAAAACGTATGTCATGTTAAAACACACAGACGAACGCAGAAACGAGGCAGAATAAACACTTTTGGCCGGTCGTCCTCTCTGCGATTCTGTCTCTCTGAGAAAATTAATGGTACGGTTTACGCGATTTTTCGAAAATAACGGATCAGCAAGTTGCTTTGTCATCGTAAAAAGAACTCTTGCTGTTTTAGGTAAGGAGAGTTGCTGTTTCGTTGGAAAATCTATCTAAAACCATGTGGCAGATATGTAGCTGCTTAGCTAGATAGAAATTCTTTGTGTTTCTTTCAAAAGGAAGCTGATTACGTAACCGATTAACTTAGGATTGTATAAGATTCTGTCTTTGTTTGGAAGATTCGTCAATTATCTCACACTATGTTTTGTGGAAATGACGTGCTGCCCAATTTAATTGAATCATGGAAGTCAACCTGGGCCGACATGTTGAAAGGAGCAGCTCAGCTCAGGAATAAATTTTTGAATTCAGTTCTTTAAAGCTGTTGACTGTTTATTGTAGCAAATAATTTTGTCCCATTGTGTGACCAAGGTTTTTTTTAGACTGTATGTCCAAATTGCATTGGTGGTGAAAACGCTTTTATACATTGAAAAACAAGCCTTGGTGAAATTTCAATCTTGGATTAGGGTTAATCTATTTTGAACAAAGGAACCTTTTTCTGCCACTTTTTGGACTTTGTTCCCACATGCGTTTTTAATAAGTCACATGACTAATCGTTTTAAGTAGAGCAACCTTGACAGCTACAAAATCAGTTTTATGCCACAGTTTGTATGACTACTATTTCGTTCACAGGACTGATAAAGTTGATAAGGTACTGAAATTTGACAGAATCTTTATATCTTTGTCAACTTAGCTGTCATGGCAACGATCATGGATACTGGTCTGGCATCATCATCCTCAATGACGTGCGAGCCAGATTGGAAGGGCTTGAAGGTCAGTCTGTTTGCATTTGATTTTGATGGCACATGCACTCAAAAGGATACCACAAGCCTGCTGTACAAAGCAACGGACAAGTACCGTGCCTCCACTGAAGCTGAAAGGAAACAACTTGATGAGCACTGGAATGAATTGGGAAAGATGTACTGGACAGGCCATCAAGAGGTTGTCTCCAAATCCCTCTCAGTTCATGGCACTCCTTGTTCTTCTGCATTTAATGAGAAAGGATTGAGGTCATTTCTGCAAGAGGTGTGTAACTATGACATTACAATGACGAAAGAAGTTGAGGCAAGCAAGCTCCTAAAAGGAATCTCTAAAGGCAATATCAAGGAAGTTGCACTGGAAGTCAAGCTAAATCCTGGTTGCCTGAATGTTCTTAATCATGTTAACTTGCCGTTAAACATGATTTCAGTCAACTGGTGCCAAGACTTGATTCATGCAAAGCTAGGTCACCTTAGACATTTGAACATCTTTGGAAATAATCTTCCCCTTGAAGGCGAACTATCATCAGGCAATTTAGGGAAGAATTTGACAAGCGCCTTTGACAAAGAAATGATATTCCAGGAGCTTGTTCAAAACAAATCTGGAAGATCTGAGGGAATTTCTGTTTTTGTAGGTGATGCAATCACTGACTTACTTGCATTGTTGAAATCAGATGTTGGGATAGTGATTGGAAAAAGCCAAACTGTAAGGAAGGTAGCCAAGTCTTTTGGAATCAAGCTGCTTCCATTGCAGGAGATACAAAAGATGACAACTACCGATTGCCATGAGAATACACATGCTAAACAGAAAGGAGTGTTGTATGAGGCACCATCTTGGAATGAGATTGGATTTACTTTGTTTGGAACCAAATACAGTCCAAATAAGTTTTAGAGAAACATTGAAGAACAGAGAAAATTAATTTGTGTTCAGAACTGGATCAATGGTGTAGGATGTCTGTGAAAAACATGGGCTGTGAGCAAGCTTACTGGGTTGAGTTGTGGCCGACCTGGTGGCAGAGCCTCTACATACATACATACATACATACATACATACATACATACATACATACATACACGACTTTATTTTATCTCGAATTTACAGAGTAGCTAAAAAGCTAATATCTTCGAGAAAAGAAAAAGAAAGAAAGATTTACAAATAATAAAATAACATTACTAAGTACTAATCACATATCTATTAATGCTAAGTGCTATGAAAGGAGATGGTTCGTATCAGACGTTTAAAACCAGCCAAAGTGGACTCTATTTAGTTTACAACCCTGATAGAAATCCTATACACGATCCTACAGTATTATCTAGGATCCTATAAGATCCTACAGGACCCTGTAAGTTCACACAGGATCCTAAATAGCAATAATCATAAGCATGTTTTATAGGGTCCTGTAAAGTCTTTCAGGATCCTGCTTAAGATTGTCTAGGGTCCTGTTTAGGATCCTATAGGATCTTGATTAGGATTCTGTAGGATCCTATAGGATCTCATTTAGGATCCTGTAGGATCTTAAACAGGATCCTTCAGGATCCTAAACAACATCCTGTAGGATCCTACAGGATGTCGATAGGATCCTACAGGATCTCATGTACATGTAGGATCTTATTCGGATCCTGGGTTACAATCCCACAAGATCCTGTTAGGATCCTATTAAGATCCTGGGCAGAATTTTTACCAGGAAAGTCATTGAGTGAAGCCAGCTGGTTAGGAGATCAGGATTAGGCAAAATGAAAACTTGTAAACAGAGGCTCTGTCACTGTGTTATGCAAAAACCCAGCCATTTAAGCCCTCTTTCAGGCTAAGTAAACAATAGAAATTTGAAACTGTTCATGGACAACCTGAGGCAAACAGAAGATTCTACATACTGTGCATGTGTCATAGCCAGAGTTATCACTGCATTGTAACCTGTAATGATCGAGTTGACTATCAGTACAGCACCTTTGATTTGTAACTACAAATACCAAGTTTTAAGGAGTGTGGATTTTAATATACATTTTATGGAGTGAAAACTGTAAATATGGCAGCTTGAAAGGAGTCAAAGGATTACAACTGTGTTATTTCAGTGTTTGTTACTGTACAGAGATGCATTGAATTTCATCTTGAGCAAGTGGTTATTTATTTTTCAGGTTAACCCTTTCACTCCCAGAGTCAGTTATGGAGACATAAAGGTGGTTTTAACTTTTGAGTCTGTGGATGAAATCCTATGGTGCGACCATTCAAATGAAACCTTGTCAGCAACCCTTTCACATGGTACTACTTATATTTAAGTATTCTACAAAATGAAATTTGGGATTTGTCTTGAATTTTGATTTTAGGCACTCATGGGAGTGAAGGGGCTAACTTCTAATTTGGGAAAGGTGGAAACTCAATCTGGGACAGTGGTAATTTAAGTTATGCCAGATAACACAGGTTTAGTGCAAAGTACAGTCTTACTGTGGTGTTTTCTTGGGGTTATTAGCTAACCAAAGTTTCACCAGGTATGGACATTTGTCACTCTCCACCTCTATAGGAGTTAAGCCAGTGACATAATTTTATGTTCAGTGTCATTAAACATTTGTTGCTCGGCAAACATTGCTTAATGTTAATGAGCAAAATTAATGTTGCTCTGGTCTGATCAGAATTAAACAGTTCCTATTTGTGATCAAATTATATAACATGATAACGTGCTTTGTTAAACCTTCAACAGGAGATGACACACAGCACAACCTTAGTTGATTAACATTTGGCAACATAGACTGTTGAAAAAAAATTGTTCCACATGTCTTGAACCGAATTTTTGTTGAATTTAACAGGGCACAGAAAATCGAGAATTTAACCAAATCAAAATATTTTTGCGAAGAAATGTTCCAGATGACAACAGAATTTATTTAGCCGAAAAAGAATTTGGGGGTTAGGTGCACTTAAAAGCTATTTAAATTTGACAGAAGTTCAACCTCAAATAAACTGGCAATTCTGTGACACATGTATGATTGGCCATTGCATATGTTAAAGTGATTTAAGAACTTCAGAAAATTGGATCTTTCACGCTAGATTTAACTTCTGAATAAATTGAATTAGAGAGAGGAAAATGACATCTGTTGGTTAGGGGTTGCATTAGGTGTGACTTAAGAAATATATAATGCACATACCTGTTGAATATACTAATAGTATGTAAATTATTATCAGGTTAATTACATAATTCATCAAATAAAGATCATTTCATTTGATTTGTCAAATGACATACTGGCTGGGGAATGTGAGTTATATTTTGTTGGTTTTTGTGTGAGAAACATCTACATTGTATGTCAAAGAAAATACTGCTGTAAAATAAACAAATTAGAACAACAAAGTTGTGCTCAAAAGTAATTGTGGGTCTGTTTTAAAAAGTCTTTCAATAAAAATTTAGTTTTCTTGTTTTGTGTGCCTGTATTTCCTCACATACACCAGTTAAGAGGAAGGTGAAAACCAAACTCACCAAATGACTTGAAATTAACCCTGACAAAAATTATTTGTAGGTGAAACCAACTCCGTACTAATCAATAGGTGTAAGCCTAATTGAAGGGCTTGCTGGAGAAATGGCACAAATCCTGATTATATTCTGCCTTGCAATCTAAATTGTTCCTATTTAGGCTGTTTATGTGTTAGACATCTCCAGGTCAAAACATAAGTAAGGAATTGTTTTTCTAACATGATAATAAGCCTGTGTGACAAAGAGCTAAGTTCAAGGAATTTGGATTTCAAGGCCAAATCTAGACTACGAGCAGTCTCTCTTGCCACTCGAGGATAATCAAGGAAAATGAATTAACGAGCGAGCATGAAAACTGCTTGCCGAGTTGCATGACACATGTCGAGTCACCAGCACAGTAACACGCTCACTGCACTGGTGGCTTGACATGCGCATCACATAACATGGCAGGCAATTTTCGCAGTTGCTTACAAGTTCCTTTTTCACTCGCGTGTTCGTTTTCCCTGACTATCGAGTGAAAAGAGAGACTACTTGCAGTCTAGGCCAAATCGGCATTTTTGCCCATTTTCCATTGAAACAAATATTTCACCATTACGCAACTAATCAGCTGAGATCTCTCGAAGGGTGCCCCTTAACTGGCCAATCACAGTAAAGTTACTATATTTTTGGATTCGAGGTATTTAGGCATTACAAGTTCATTATAAGTGCTTTCACTGTCTTTTCTGCTACAAACATTCCCATTCTCTAATTATGCTCAACACCAGTTTTACACTGAATTGGGTTCGTACAGAGTCTTGAATTCTTGAAAAAGTCTTGAAATTTGCAAACCAGTTTTCCAGACCTGGAAAAAGTCTGAAAAATAAAGATAAAGTCTGGAAAAATTGGTAAAAAGTCTGGAGATTTTTGGTTTGAAAACTGCAACAAGTGCTTAATTGCTATTAAGTGAAAATTTTTTCAGGCAGTCAAGTCTTATTTAATTTCGTCTTTAGCGAAAACATTCAATCGCAGACTGAGAAGTCTCAGAACTTTCTTTCACTGGCATTGCATCATGGTTACTGTATGTTCACAGTGCATCATGGGACAAACTTGGTTCCCGGGTTTGCGGAGGTTTATATCGATCAAGTATTTGCCTAGTTTCATTGTGAAAATGAGGAAGTGTGTTTTCTCTGACGAGTGGAAAGCTAATGAAAGATTTAAGGCCTGGATTGCAGCCCACCCTAAATCAAGAACAAAAGCAAAGTGAACTGTTTGTGACAAGGCAATCCATATTTCAAGCATGGGCAAAGCTGCATTGGTCAGCCACATGGTTGCCCAGAGAGTGATCAAAGACCATCTCATCAATGTTGGAGGGGTCACTAAAGTATTGTTGAGTAAAGAGCTCCTGACCAGTGCAAGTTCTGCAAGAAAGAGGTACCAAACACACCTGGATGAAGAGAAAAGAAAGAACGTGGAGCAAAGGAGAGGGCAGAAAAGGGCAGCAGTCCTTGATGAACTGAATGATTTGAAAGAACAAAAGAAAAGGATGAAATCAAACATTGAGGAACTGTTCGAGTCAGCTGATGAACTTGCAGGGGTGAATGCAATGAGGCGAAGTGCCAAGGAGAAAGAAAGAGAGCTTAAGTCCATACAGGAAGAAATAAATAAGAAGCTTGCAGCACTGAAGAATTAGTTCTGTATGCCATGGAATGTTATTAAGAGATTAGGTGCAGGTGTTGATACACCTGTGATAATTTGTTTCTTACGAGGACCATAACGGCAAAAGATCTGCTGCCTGCCATAATATTGGGTTGCTACTTTGTTTTGATTGTGTTACTTAAAGTTCTGAATAGAAAAAAAATAACAGTGTAAAATGATTTTTCTAGGGTGTTTATATCTATTAAGAAAAATTATTATACTGTATGATGAGATCATTTGTCTTGTAGTCTAATCAATTAATAGCATGGTTTCTGCAGGATAATTGGGATAAATACTGCTAGTTATATTTCAAAATTCTCCAAATATCTCCAATATTTTAAGGACAGTTTTGAATTACAACTCGTGGGTTTTTATCTCAAATATCCCTTTAATCCATGCTATTACCCATACTAACCTTGAGTCTGGAAAAAGAAATTATTGTTTTGGAAAAAGTCTGGAAAAAGTCTGGAATTTTGCATCCAAAAATCTGTACGAACCCTGGAATTAGCAGTACACAAGTATCTACTTGACATGCCAGTGCAGTTAATGAACATGTACTAGGCTTCTTTTTGACGTTTTTCAGGTGATGATTTTCCTTGCGTTTTGTTGCTGGGTTTTCCCCGAGTCACCCTGCGTCCTTCTGGACAAATCTTGCAGTTCAGACATGACTCACACAGTGGTCCTACAGGAAGACATGTCTGCTGCCCAAATCCAACCAGCAGTAAATTTATTTCGTCCCATTCCTCCCTATGAAAGCAAAGAAATATTCTCCTCACTCCTTTATTTATTTATTTATTTATTTATTTACTTATTTGCTTACAAATTTGCCAAAAGCAGGTAAATAGATAATAGGGTCTGGTGCCTCCTACTAGGCCCATTTACCCAAGTAATAATTTATAAAGACCTCTCTTTTATGGGGAGGATTTTCGGTTTTAAATTCATGAGTTGTAGTTTTCAATTTTGCCCCGTTTTCTGTTTTTTAGGAGAGAGGAAGGGAGGGATTCTGACAATGTTGGTGTACAATGCACAAAAAAGGCAAAAACTTTGGCTTATACGAACCAGTATTGGCCAGAAAACTACCTTGAAAACAAAAATTGCTGAATTTTTTCCGCACCTCGGAGACCTTGACTTGTATCATATTTCAACCCGCTGATGCAAATTAGACTGCGTTTACAAAAGATCTGAAAATCCAACTACCGCTTTAAAAAGACAGAATAATCAACAAAAAGCTTTTCCAGTCAGAAATTTTATTCAAATAAACAATACATTTGAAGTATGTGACAATTTGCTGTCTAGTTCATGAGAAAATGAATAAAAGGTAGCATGAGACTGTTTTTGCGTGGTCTTTTTCCTTTTTCCGTTTAAAATAAAGAGTAACTAGGTATTCAAGAGACAAGAAAAAAGTCACATGATGGCACAGGGGTTAAGTATATTGGGCCATGGGAGTTTTGGAGGTTGTATTTTTTCAAACACTCATCCATGGTCCATGCAAATGAAGTACCCCAAGGACTTGCGAGAGACTTAACTATTCCTTACTCAGGGGTAATAATGAGTCACAGGAAGGAGGGTTGCCCAATACACCCAAACTGAGTTGGACCGACTAAGGCAGTGTATGGTCCGTCTTACTGGAAGTCAGGTTGTGAGAGACTTAGAAATATGGCATGTGGGTCTTTTGGCAATACACCCAAACTGAGTCGGACCGACTAATTCAATGCACGGTCCATCTTAAGGGGAAGTCAGTTTGCGAGAGACTTAGAAAACATGGCAGGTGGGCTTCAGAGAGGGTAAAAATGTCTGCAGACCAAGTTGATTGGACACGGGCCGTCACGACCCGTCTAACAAAATGTGACCTGACAAACTGGTAGTCAGTTCGCGAGAGACTTAGAAAATATGGCAGGTGGGCTTCAGAGAGGGTAGAAATTTCGGCGGACCGAGTCGATCGGACACGGGCCGTCACGACATGACCTGTTTAACAAAATGCAACCCGACAAAGGGGAAGTCAGTTCGCAAGAGACTTAGAAAAATATGGCAGATGGGCTTCAGAGAGGGTAGAAATGTCAGTGGACCAAGTTGATCAGACACGGGCCGTCACGACCCATCTAAGAAAATGTGACACGGCAAAGGGGAAGTCAGATCGTGAGAGACTAAGAAAAACATGGCAGGTGGGTTTCAGAGAGGGTAGAAATGTTGGTGGACCGACTCGATTGGACATGGGCCGTCACGATCAGTCTAGCAAAACAAAACCCAACAAACCGGAAGTCAGTTCATGAGAGACTTATAAATATGTGGCAGGTGGGTTTCAGAGAGGGTAGAAATGTCGGTGGACTGACTCGATCGGACACGGGCCATCACGATCGGTCTAGCAAAATGTGACCCAACAAACCGGAAGTCAGTTCACGAGAGACTATATCGCAAGTGGGTTTCAGAGAGGGTAGAAATGTCGGCGGACCAAGTCGATCGGACACGGGCGGTCACGACCCGTCTAGCAAATTGCGACCCGTCAGAACCGGAAGTCAGTTCACGAGAGACATAGAAAAATACAAGTAGAGCGGTATGAGGGAGGGTAGAAATGTCTCGAACCGACTCGATCGCACATGGGTGGACACGATCCGTCTAGCAAAATGCCGCCCTTCTGATCGGAAGTCATCTCACGCGAGAAAAATAAAGCAAGAGCAAACTCTATTCCTTCCAAACATCTCTAGACTAAGTTGATCACTAAAAGCGTGAACGTAAAAGCTGAGGACCTGAGGACTTAAAATTTTCATTGAAAAAACCTCTAGCCTGCGTAAAAGTAAAAGAAAAGTAAAAGTTCTAATTGGTGTGTTGCGATTTTCAGTCACGCCTTGCATTTAAATAATCGGAGAATCGGAAAAATTATGAATCACAACTCCTATTATACCATTCTCCAATTTAGCACTTATCGCACTCTTCTGGCGTGTGGATTACTCGTCTAATGCTAAGAACGAGGTATACATGTACATGTAGTTCAGTTTTTCATCTGCTCGAGTTTACTAGCATCTGCATTGCTCACCTATGCTCAGAACGAGGTATACATGCACGTGTAGTTTTTTTTTCCGTCTGCATGCATTTATATGCGTCTCCATTGCTCGCCTGACGCTTAGAACGAGGTATACATGCACAAGTATTTTGTTTTTTTTTTGTTTGCTTGCATTTGCATATGCGTCTCCATTGATCGTCTGACGCTTAGAACGAGGTATACATGCATGCACAGTTTTGTCATTTCTCTGCTTAAATTGATAAGTGTGTCCATTACTCATCTGACGCTTAGAACGAGGTATACGTGTATGTCATTTGGTTGCCATTTTCCTCCGTTTGGGTTGTGTTAAGCTTTTGTTCACAAACTGACTTCCGGTGAACTGGGTTGAGTTTTGCCATAATGGGTCGTGACAGTCCGTCTCGAGCCGTGACAGTTCGCCAACAGTTGGTCCCCTGGGCCTCCTTTAGCTAACTTCCGGTCCACCTCCTTCCCAGGGTCTCTCTTCTTCCCATACCCCCGCTAGAATTCTACTTCCGGTAACACGTAATAAATTTTGCGACCTGACTTCCGCTATTTCCGGTCGTCTGTGCCTACAGTCGGTCCAATTCAGTTCGGGTGTATTGGACATGAGTGACAGGAAGCCTACCTTGGAAGCCAGCTCTCCACAGCAATTCTAGTGTCTTCAGGCAGTTTAGTGGGTTTCTTTACCCAACCTAGTCTGTTGGTAATCCTGTGCACGTGAGTGTCGACTCCAATTCCTGTCACCTTACCCCAGGCCACACTCATGGTAATATGTGCCATTTTAGGCCCCACTCCCGGCAGTTTAACTAACTCCTCTACTGTAGGTGGAATGTCTCCACTGTACTTCTCAGCACAAATTTTAGTTGCATCTTTTATGTAGTCAGCTTTTTTCTGTAACATTTTAAATAAAATGAAATAAAATCTTAGTATTGCTCAAATGAACTAGCCTTTTAAACTCTGAGAACAGAAACTTCGGAGATGTCACTAAAAATGAGATTCTACAAAATGCAGTGAGATTGTTTAGTCTGCTCTGGTTTTCCTACAACTCAACTCACAAAAATTAAGCAATACAAAGCAAGTCTGGTACTGGAACACCCCTAAACACGAGGTGGATACACTGACAATACCAAGACAATCTTTTCTTTGCACTGAAACTGAGAATAAGCTTTAATATTTAAGAATCTCTTAGAAGAAGTAAGACATGATTAAAACCATAATGAATGATGAAACCTTTGTGAGTCTTGAATGTTGCCTCTTGTTGGTCTAATGTATCATTAAATTATCTAAGGCATCCTATAAACCGGCTTGAACATTATTCATGGAATGGGTGGTTCCAGAAAATATCCATACCCATACCACGGGCGGCATCTCGGAATTCCAAAGGGGAGGGGGG
Organism: Siderastrea siderea; assembly: GCA_964030785.1. Taxonomy (NCBI): domain Eukaryota; kingdom Metazoa; phylum Cnidaria; class Anthozoa; order Scleractinia; family Rhizangiidae; genus Siderastrea; species Siderastrea siderea. Next base: position 32,208,923 of record OZ034973.1, read on the forward strand.
GTTACGTCGACTGGAATTCCGAGGACATGGGGGGGTTCATTGGACTGGAATTCCGAAGGCATGGGGGGATTTTCAGGAGAGTAACTTCCAGTTTGGTGTAGTTAAGTCTCTTCAAGAAAAACTCGTCAAAAACGACTTATGATATCTAAGGATGATGATTCACTTGTAAACACGAGACACGTTCAACTCAATCAACATGCCAGAGACACATTTCAATGTTCATGGTCAATAAAATGTTTATGCTAACATGACGGCTGAAAACTGTTCACTTGCCAGTAGGTCGGTTACAAAAGCGACCGTATGCTTTTCTTCGATTGTTTAGCTCGAATACAATACTGTAGATCCCAGCAAAGGGTTTTCAGCCCCATATTAAAGCAGATATTATCGAGACACATGTGAAATTGTTGCGTTACCTACCATGCGACGTTCATTGAAAAGGTCAGATTTCACGCGTTATGCAAATTTGATGCGCTTTTGATCAGACTACATTCACTATTTTGTACAAATTCTTTTAAAGTTGTCATTGACTTTGAATTTCAATGTGAGTTTCATTTACTATTTTAATTTTAATCGAAGGATAAAGTGCGGGGAAAAAGTTTGATTTGTTCTCGCGCAATTTATTTGAGGCCACAGTACAGTATGCAAATTGCGTTCACTGTGAACTAAAAATAATTGCAGGAAGAAAGCTTGCTATTTTACTCTAATTCTTTTTCTAACATCACAACCCTTGATTTTTAGAATAGGTTGCATTCAGCAGTTTCGTTTTTGACGGCAGGTTTGAGTTTGGCAAACGCAATTATGAATTTCCAATTTCAATTCTGAAAATTTTAGCTTTGTTGTTAAAATTTTACGTCGCATTTGGCACGCAAATTATTCACGGCAACCCTCGACACCAAAAATTATAGACACACGTTTAAACATTGGACCAAGCGTTGGAATGATCAACTTCAAAGCTGTTTGAGTTTTCTAATGTTTAACGGATTATCGGTAGTGTACGTTTTGCCGTGGAAGGTTACAATGTAAAATATCACTCAGTCGGCCGCTGTTTGTCTTTACACAACGTTGATTGTTTGCTGTGCTGAATGTACGTTTTTTCCTTTCGGAGGGAGCGAAAGGATTAATTTCCATTTAATAAAGGTGTTTGGAATATAGAGAGGGCTTTTCAAATCAGTTGGAAGAAAAAAGGGGGAATTCCTAAGGGGGGTTTGAATGATTACGGAATTCCGAAGGCATGGGGGGGGGGGGGGTAGAACGGTTTGGAATTCTGAGGGCAAGGGGGGGTTGAGCATTTTGGAATTTCCTAAGGCAAGGGGGGTTTAGATGAAGATGCCGCCCGTGGTAGGGTATGGATATTTTCTGGAATCACCCAATTGACCAGGATTACAATTTTGTCAACCAAAAATAATAACAGTCACACAGCTTGTCACAAACAGTGCATGAAGTATGCTGATTTTCAAGCCATTTCAAAGAATATCTGAGATCAAGTGATATAGGAAAAACTGTCTTATTACCAGTGTATTATTTTGTAGTAAATAGATCCTTTTAGTGCTTTTATTGTACTACCTCACCTTCCAGAAACCAACTGGGTAAATCAGCTCTCCAATCTTGCTTGCCGGTGTTTTAAGTATATTCTCAATTGTCAAACCATAAGCTTTTAACTTTTCCATTGCTGCAAAAGTAACTTGGTCTTTTGTTTGACTTGATAACATAAGAGAAATTAGCACTTGATAACGGACAGTCTGTAAAACAGAAAACACAAAACAGCCATGTTGTCGTGATGTTACAGTCCCAAGGGATACTCCCAAAAATTTGGGCGGGGATGTGTGGCCTACTGAAAGTCTGGCAGTTTATTTACTTATATGGCCCACTCTGATTTTCCCGACCCTATTTCAGACCTGAATGAAAACTCCACTTCCCAGAGTACTCTCAATTCACAATTACTTGATTACCAATGTATTTCGATACATGTATGTTTGATGGCAGTAACATGTTACGGTGAAAAGTGTGCAAGTAATTTGTTGAAGCAGGCTTTGTTTAGTCCTTGTTTCCTTTTGAAAACTGATAGACTCTTATGCCTAGTTTAAAACAAATTTAAAAATAAATTTAAAAAATCCTTAAATTGAAAGGGCTTAGAACATATGTACATTGAAAGTGCCTGGAACAGATATTCAGGACTTGTTTAATGTAACCTGTGAAACCAACTTCAGTAATTTTTGGGTCAAAAGCACAGAAAACATCAGACTCCCTTAGCCCCTTTTCACCCCTCTCCCCAAAGGCGGCACTCACTCCCCTCCCTCACCTCCCCACAGGCCATACTCCTCACCTCCGGCGACTGGTTCACATCAGCTGTCTTCTCGCATCCTTGCGAATCCACTGGAGCGTCCCTGGATTTTCTCATTTCACGGATATTAGCCAGCTGTTCTCTCCAGTTAGCAGGTTCCCACACTGAAGTTTGTGCCTGAGCAGAAGATGTATCCTTTTTACGCTTTTTAGCTGCCACATCTTGGTTTTTGTTGTCATCGCCCACTTGCACTTCATCTTGTTTTTCGTATTCTATCTTCACGTGCTTTCTTGCTGATTTTTGTTTCGTCGACAAAACTGCAATTGCTTCTCTCGCCGCTGAACGTGTTTGTCTTCCACTTGCGGTAAAGTATGGAGACGTACTCATCTTGATAATTTTAAATGAAAAAGAAGAACCGATCATATGTTCTAGTCACCCAGCGGCAGCCATTGTTGTTTGGTTCTGCATCAATGATGTTTTGGCGGGAAAACAACGTCAAGCGCCATTCTCGTCCCCAGAGCCTTTTCGCATAAAAGACATGAGAAACCGTGCGAGCGAATGACAACTTCACGAATTTTTAATTCTAAATTTAGAAGAGAGGACAGTTTAGGATGAAGTAGAAACCTTGTTCTTGCTTCCGTGCCCATAATTTTGGCAAAAACCTCTGCGAAAATGTAAATTGGTCGTAGCGTGCGCTTACTAAAATAATACACTTTGCTGTTCGCAAATTTGTAAATAGCCACAATAATAAATCCTTTATTGTACTACCTTGATCGGTCCTTATTGGGAATGTATTCGTCTCGTTCTGTTTTTGGACGTTTATGGACCAAGCCGAAGGCGAGGCCCATAAACTTCCAAAAACAGGAACTCAACCAATATTTTCCAAATACCTCTTGCTAGTTCAATAACATCTCTTATCTCTGAATATTAATATATGAAATTCATATAGTTGAACTGCGGATAAAGATAGAATTTATAAGCTTATGTGTAGATCATCGCAGTGAAGGTGTTTCAACCTAAGCGGTTGAAAAGAAGAAACCTGAAAAAATTCAGGCTTGAACGGGAATCGAACCCATGACCTCTGCGAGGAGGGTGCAACGCTCTAACCAACTGAGCTATCAAGCCAACTGGGAGCTGGTCAATTGAGAGTTCATATTTATCCCGTAGATGGAGAATGAATGAATATTAATATATGAAATTCATATATTTGAACTGCGGATAAAGATAGAATTATGTGTAGATCATCGCAGTGAAGGTGTTTCAACCTAAGCAGTTGAAAAGAAGAAATCTGAAAAAATTCAGGCTTGAACGGGAATCGAACCCATGACCTCTGCGATACCGGTGCAGCGCTCTAAACAACTGAGCTATCAAGCCAACTGGGAGCTGGTCAATTGAGAGTTCGTATTTATCCCGTAGATGGAGAGTGAATGAATATTAATATATGAAATTCACATATTTGAACTGCGGATAAAGATAGAATTATGCGTAGATCATCGCAGTGAAGGTGTTTCAACCTAAGCGGTTGAAAAGAAGAAACCTGAAAAAATTCAGGCTTGAACGGGAATAGAACCCATGACCTCTGCGATACCGGTGCAGCGCTCTAAACAACTGAGCTATCAAGCCAACTGGGAGCTGGTCAATTGAGAGTTCGTATTTATCCCGTAGATGGAGAGTGAATGAATATTAATATATGAAATTCATATATTTGAACTGCGGATACAGATAGAATTATGCGTAGATCATCGCAGTGAAGGTGTTTCAACCTAACCGGTTGAAAAGAAGAAACCTGAAAAAATTCAGGCGTGAACGGGAATCGAACCCATGAACCCGCAGTTCAAACATATGAATTTCAACTCTCAATTGACCAGCTCCCAGTTGGCTTGATAGCTCAGTTGGTTAGAGCGCTGCACCCTCCTCGCAGAGGTCATGGGTTCGATTCCCGTTCAAGCCTGAATTTTTTCAGGTTTCTTCTTTTCAACCGCTTAGGTTGAAACACCTTCACTGCGATGATCTACACATAATTCTATCTCTTATCTCTGTTGCCCGATTTTTTCTTTTTGCCGTTTCACTTGGCATGGCATCCAATTTCCTTATAAGGCGAAAAGCAGGGCCATTCGCTAATAACCTGTGTGCGGTAAGCCAATTACAAAGCTCTAAGTTCAATAAGTATGTACGAAATCAGTGGATAGTGTTTTTCGCGCGTTCTGATTGGCTACAAACTCGGGATAGCATCTACTAATGAGCGTGCAGTGTATTGCTAGTCCATCAATCGCGCTTTCTGTGCCTTTTGCAAGCCTCTTACAAAGTTCCTATCAGTAAGGAATTCTAATCTTTCAGCCGTTTTCAAAAAACATTACCCTGCTAGCAGAGTGTTTCTTTCTGGCAAGTTTTCTTAGCATGTTCAAAGTTGTTCGCGTCTCTGGTATTTCGCGTAGTTGGCAAAAGGAAAAAGAAGTCTCTGTTAGCAGGGTATAAACACATCCGTTAATTACTTAGAGGTGTCTCCATACATGGCGAAATAATAGCTTCTAAAAACTTCACTTTTTACGCAAATTAACTATAACGCTATCATCATTTGCGCAACAAATGCACAAATACGGTACTACACAATGAAATACAAACTTTACTTTAGTGGCAAGATTTTTAGCGTTACTACAACACGTACAAGTAATACACTAATCAGGAACATTAAAGGTCCAGTTCAATCAATTTTCGTGTGTCGAAAAAGGGCAAAAGCTGTTGTTTTTGCCTTAAGTTTGGCTCATAAAAGGTTCGACGTTTTCACTAGGCCCAGTAGGAATGTCGAATCGTAGTTGGAAATTTCTAGGTTGTCCCAACCTATAAGTGGGGCAAAAGTGGCGCATGCGTCTACGGGTGATACACGACTCATCGGGACGAGCGCTTTTCCAATGAGTATCGTAAAACCAAAACCAAAGCAATTACCCCAGCCAATCACAACAAACACAAATTACCCAATGAACCAATCAGAACTCAGAGCAAATGCGTGTAACAAAGATACAAGTGGTTTGGGTTTTACTTCCGATTGGTTGAGAAAATGGTGCGAGTTTTTTTTTTAACCAATTACAGAGAGAAGTGAGGCAAAACCAGAGCAAGCGCGATCTACCTTCGACACTGAATTGAAAACCGCTCTAATAGGATTCGCCAAGTATGGCTGTCAGTTACGAATGCGGACACTGCAGAAACTTCCCATAGAATATTAGTATTTACTGACGAAGAAGAAATGACAAAGAAGCGATCCATCTGCAGTTTACACCATACGCGATCAAAATGTGCTTCTGGATAAAATTTTATTTGATAGGACTGTTATAAAGAAGAGAAAAAGAAAAACTAACACACTGACTACGCTCCATGCACGCAAGCATATTTCTTTGACAATTCTTTTTTTGCTTGTGTGGATGGAAAATTTAACAATTTTTGGATGACAAATGTCGTTGCTGAAAGATTGGCGTGTCATGTTTTATTATGGTAGATGGGCAGCAAAAGAAATTTGTCATGAAAGATGTAGTTGTTCATTGCGGTTTATGATGATACTTGCTTTATCGTTTGTCTCACGATATTGTCACTCTACTTTTCTCTTCTTTTAGAGGCACTTCACACTACGACCCAGTTTTGTCCACGCGCTAATCAAACTCACTGTTTGCTGATTTCTTAAACCTATTTTCAATGCATGCCGCAACAAAAGTAATGTTGCCATAATTACGCTTGTATCACCTAATAAATGAGCCATGTCTTTTTGGATGAATTTTTGTCTTTGGGTGCTTGGTGCTTCGCTATCCAAAAGTCATTAGCAGCAAAAGCACTGGCAACAACATTTGCAAAAAAATTGCTCACTCGTATGGGCAGGCAAATCGTTCCGTTACCAATGAAACTTTGCTCGTGTCCATGGGTAATGCAGAGTCGTCATTCAGTTAATTTCAAACATCACCTATTGAAGTGACACAATAATTTGTTTCCGTCAGGCGAAGGTTTCCCAAGAATTATTCTCCTACAGTAACTCTAGTGAAATATGAAATAAGCATCTACAGCTTACGTATGCATCGTCACGGTGAGGTCATCACAATAGGCCCGGACAAAAAGCCCACCTTGACTTCTTGTTTGTAATAAATCACTAGTTTCCAGGACCTTGCTCGCTGACATAAGGCCGAGGCCACAGCCACTGTGGAAATAGACCTCTGTAGGTGTGGTTGTTTGCATAATACACCTTTCCAACTCACAGGTTTCCTAGTGGTTATGTACTCGTTTACACAGTGAGGGTGCAAGGTCATACCAGCATAAGTCCATACAGGGTTCCTCTCGCATAATACTGCTCTAATATACCGGTAGCTGTTTGACGAAAACGTACTATGGCATCGAGTGAAGACTGTATGGCGGTTCGTTTCATAACCCTTAAATTAAAACCATGCAGTACCATGTACTACGGAAAACAGTTTATAAGAATACGCAGAAGAATACGTATGAACGTTTCATCCCGGTGCCCTAGCGCATTTGGACCGGGGCTAGCGAAAATGGACCCCCGGTCCAAATCTGCTAGTGGATATGGACCCCAAGAGGTACAATTTGGACCCCTTTTCCGGATTTGGGCCCCCCTGTAAACCTTATGCTAGCACTGTAATGTGAAAAGAGAATCTGACTATTTGCATACAAACCACAGAAATGATTTCTTTGCTTTTCAGTCTTACCAGCAAACGATTTCTTCTGGCTTATAAAATACGGTAAATGGCTCGACAGCAGATTATCCTGGCATACGCAGAACCTAATTTATTGGGAAAGAAAAAACTGTCGGGCTTGAAAGCAAAAATAGTGTGTATATTCCTCGTTCTAAAACGTACCGCAATACTGATGGCCTTATTCTAAAAGCATGCCGTTACAAAGGGCAATTATAGCCTTACTGTACTGAAGGTAGCCTGATTCTTAGACGGGGAGGTCCAAATCCGCGGGGAAGGGGGAGGGGTCCAAGTCCGCCGTGAGACACCCAACAGGAATGAAAGTAGTACCAGCATGAGATAGTAATGAATAACTTAACTAGCGGGTTACATTTAACGAATAGTGGGAATTCAACTGTGAATAATACCACCAAAATAATAAAAAAGCATAAAACAAAACACACAGACACAACAGCGCCAGTATTTTGATGGCATCTTGACCATTTTCCAAGGAATTCTTTTATTACAAAATGTACACAAATGACACGAAAGAAACCAAACAATCTGTACAAAATAACTAACATTGTATAATATATCCCCCATGTAATAAAATAACTCGTATTCGTACAGAGTTTTATATAAACATATAGAAACAACGGGAGCATCATATATTAGTTTCTCTTTTAAAACGTTTAACTATATTTTGTACTGTAAAAAGTGAAAATAGTTGTTTTTTGGCATAAGCAGGAAGCACCAACAACGGTACGCATCTAACCGTTTCTTCCAAAGTCAAATTTTAAATAATATCAATACCACGCCTTATCCGTTGTGAGACTGAGGCCCCAAGCGCAAAGTAGGCCAATTGGAATGCAAGTCATTACATGCATGTGGCACTTTCTTGAGGTTGTTTATTACTAGAGCCGTACAAGGTGGTTCAGCTTCACTTTCGAGGGATTATTTACTTGAGGGTGATAGTGCAGGGTTCACTAAACGGTCCAAGTCGACCCGCTTCATCTGTGGCTCGCACTGCAAAGTGATACTTATTTCCGGGTAAAAACTGAGTCAGTGTGCAAGCCATGGGGAGAGGAAGCGCCTTCACAACACCGATCTTTTTCCACTGGTGCGCATTCTCCGCCGTGCCACCGTCTTGCAGCGCAAATAATTGATAGTTCATGATTGGCGCGTGTCTCTCCTCCAGAACCATGTTCCACGACAACACGATGCCGCTAGTCACAACCGCGATGGACACACTGGGTTTTGGAGGAGGCTCCTTCTGGGGTGACGCTTGTGCAACAGCAGAGGGTTGCTGCACTACGCCTGGTGGGATACCCGCGGGGGGTGGAGGAGGGGGTCTTACTGCTACCGCTCCGTAATTGGGCGAGGGTTGAGCAGGGGTAACCTGTCTCGGAGGGCCAGTCACTTGCTGGTAAAACCGCATACCAGGCTGTTGCGCTTGCTGCGGCTGCGGAGGTCGAGGTTGGTTGATAACGTGAGGAGAAGACTGCACTTGCATTGGGGGGTTTGCTCTTATCGGGACCGAAGGGCGTGGCATTTGAGTGGTCTGTTGCTGTTGCATGATGTGCTGCGGAGGGGAAGCTTGAATGGGAGACTGTGGATACGCAGGAGTCCTGGGTCCAGGTGAAATTTGACGGGGTCCACCCTGGGGGTGTTGAGGTCTTATCTGTGGGGCCACAGCGAATCTCGGCCCAGGCTGCCCGTTATTGTAGACGTTTTGTGCAGTGTATCCAAAAGGTTCTTGCTGAACCCTCACAGAAGTAGCACTGGATGGAGTCTGAGTTTGCGGATGAACGGTGACTGTAGGGACCGGGCGGTTGGGTGGAGGTGCTATACTTCTCGGTCCTCCGGGACTGACAATGGGTCCTTGCATTCTTATAGGAGGTTGGGCAGTGGGCGCCGCAGCTCGTACTGTAGCGGTGATAAACCGAGGATGGGTTGGCGTTGAGAAATTTGAAGCTGAAGCAGCCGACCTTATTCCCCCAGCTTTACCCGCGGAAGATCTCGCTGCTGGTCCAGGGTCATAATTAGGAACGTACGTTATGCCTGGCTGCTGCTGACGAGGTGACATGTTGGACGAAGCTGGAATTCGAGGGCGTAGAGGCTCCGCCTGTGGTCTCTGAATGGCAGGGCGGTAGTTGACGGAAGAATTCTCAAGGCGGGAGGGCACAGTGTGGCCAGGTAATGGTGCTACAGTGGAGGTAAGCCGAGGTGTTGGTGTAGTGGTAAGAGTAAGTCCCATGCCAGAGGGTCGGGTGACTGTTAAACTGCTTTGAGGAGGGGCTGTCGCAACAGTCTTTGCGCGCAGATTGGTCACCTGTAAGATAAAAGAAACACTTTCTTAGCCAAGAATGCGACAATGTAACTGATCCATGGTTGCTAAAGAGCCCGAATTACCATATGGACTCACATTTACGCTGTCGGTTACGGAGCCATAATTGGTAATAACTGGTACACTTGTAGTTACAAGGAGGTGGCCCTGAGGTTACACCATTTTTTGTAGCAAAATAAAAGAAATGAAAGGGTACTGTCTTTGTTCCAACATATACAGACGGCAAGACCTTCTCTGAGCAGTGAAGGTCCTAGTCTCAATCGCAACTGTTATTTTGGTCGTCACTTAACGCTTTTCCTCCTCTAAGTGGAGAGAGGCGTTGTGTAGCAAGTCAATAGCGGCCTTCAGATCAGACTACAAGTGACGACTCAAATAAAGGCTGCGTAGGAGACTAACTCAAATTTGCCAACACCAGTTTGCAAACTTTGGCGCCTTTATACTTACCCAGTGGGGATCTTGGGTCTGAACTGCTCGCGTCACTCTCTGCTTTGTTTTCTCCTTTAACAGGTTTTTCACAGAGTCCTCCAATTTCTTGGCATACTCTTTGAGAGCCTTGTTCTCCTTCTCCAGTGACGTTAATCTCTCTGCAGTTTCGCTACCCATTGATCGTTCAATTTGTTTCATTCTCTCTTCGATCACTTTCTTGAGCATCTAAAAGATACAGGGTTTAGATTTAAAACAACGATAAACAATCTTGGGTTGCTTCACGGAAGTGCGTAATACAAAGCTCTTTCCGCGTAGTAATGTATTTAGTTTTTGGCGCTGACATTTATTGGTTCGTTGACGATCACCTGAGGATGACGATGTTCGTTGAAGATGGCTGAAAATAGACTTTGGCAATAGTAGCGATCATATGGAAACTGGACACGTAGCGATTCAGTATTCGGGCGACGAAAGACTGCAAACCAATATAAGTGTGTACCTGGTTTCCATGTGATCGCTCCGTTTTGGTAACGACAGCGATGTTTGGAGAACGTTCGCAATCACATAGAAACCACCTTTAAAGGTATAAAAGGCACGTCAAACGTTACTGGTGAAAGAGCAAGGGTTGTCCTATCTGGCAGCAATGCCAATGATGAATTTCTAAAGTGATTTAACCCTTTCACTCCTAAAGTGCTAAAAGCAAAAAATTCAGCAAAAGTTCCAAATTTCGTTTTGTAAAATCCTAACAAATAAATAGTCCTATGCATAAGTTCTGCCAAAGAAGTTTCACTTGGATGGTAACACGCTAGGATTTTGTCAACAGATTAATAAGATAGAGTGACAAATCATCTCATAGACTGCGAGCAGTCTCTCTTTTGCTCTAAAATCCCTGCCGGAGGAGCAGCGAGAAAGCGAGTGCGATATTCGAGCCGCGAGCCACGAGCCGCGAGCCGCGAGTAGCGTGGGCGGGAGAGTGAGCGAAGAGCTCTTTTCCCTCTTCGCTCACTCTCCCGCCCACGCTACTCGCGAACTCGCGGCTTCGCCGCTCGCCGCTCGAATATCGCCCTCGTGACTTTGCCGTTCATCCAGCACGGATTTTAGAGCAAAAGAGAGACTGCTCGCAGTCTAATCATCTCACCATAACTTGGTCTAGGAGTGAAAGGGTTAAGGTCATGACTTTTATTCCCTGCAAAGTCCAAAAATGGTTTGCGCAAACCACGGTAACAAATGAGTTGCCGGGGTTCATTTAGGGCCTGGCTAAACTAGGAAACACTGTTGCGGAAACATTGCTGCAGACGCAAATGTTTCCCAGTTTAGGCAAGCGAGAAACATATGTTGCGGAAGCAAATTTTGCGTCTCGGAAGCAAGGAAATGTTTCTGAATCAAGTCAAAAACATTTTTGCTTTACAGACGCAATTTTTGCTTCCGAAACGTACGTTTCCCAGTTTAGCCACCCAAGGAAACAAGTCTGGAAACAATGTTTCCACAACAATGTTTCCTGGATTAGCCAGGCCCTTAGATTAAAAATAATTAACAGTGCTAACGTCAAGTGTAAAATAAAATGCGGTGTTACCCAAAACCGTGATTCATGCCACTTAGCCCGTAATTTTGTACGGCCACTGTGAAACACTGGTGTACTGCGCTGAGCTCTACACTATCTAACGTTCGACAAAATTGCAGGGTCGCCGAAATTGTGGCAAAAAGTGGCTGCACTTTTCGAAACGATTACCTGTACTATCTAGTTTGACGTTGACGTTCATGCGAAATACAATAAGAAGAGTACTTTCTAAGAGGCCTCTTTGTGCTCTTATAAACTGGTTCTGCGCACGAGATGATTGGTTTCCTGCACGGTAGCAAGGGACATCTCTATAATAATACAGACACCTCTCCCTTACGGGTAGTTTGCTTGGGCCCAGACAGAAAAAATTCATATAAACTCTTAATGAATAAAGGAGTTAGTTTCTAAAGACAGTGATCCTGCGTTGGTAGGAAAGTGTAGTGAAACACCAAAATTTGGATTTCGCCACTGAGGTCTGATAGTAAATTGACCACCATAAAGAAATTCAAAGGCTTACGTTTCGAGCGTTAGCCCTTCCATTCGATTCGCTCTGACGAAGGGCTAACGCTCGAAGCGTCAGCTTTTGAATTTCTTTGTCAGCTTTTGAATTTCTTTGACATAATACGACACGCACCCCTGTCTCTTTGGTGTCCGTATTAAAGAAGTTTGACAGGAAGTCACATAAGCCCTAACTCTGTAACAGTGACAACTCCATTCCTGACCCTGTGGTGTCCTTATTAAAGAGGTTTGACTTTACCGAAAGAGAACAAAATTCACATAAACTTAACTTTTGGATTACTGACACCTTGATAATTCGGACACTCATTCCCGTCCCTTGAGTGCCCGTATGAAAGAGGTTCAACTGTAGTGTCAATTCCGCTGACGCAAATGTTTACATGGAGAACAGACCATTTTGTTATCCACTCGACCGCATCCTTTACGCTGATATGGAAACACAGTTCTTTACAATCGGGCAACGATTCTTGCGACCCTGTAATCGACTGCAGTGTTTGGTGATCATATGCAAACCAGTTTCAAGTGCAACTATTTCGATTAAATGGAAATAAAAGACTGGTTTCCATATGATACCTAACGATCACTGAATCACAAGCTTTCAACGATACGCATACTAGCTTTTACTAGAGCATGGTTTCTATTCCGTTATCCAAGCGGCTGATCGTCGACAATCGCAGACGATCGCTTATCACGGTCTGACTGCAAAGAATTTTTGCTAGAGCGATTTGGCGATGGTCGGCGACTGTTGACCATCAAAGTATGGAAGCCAGGCAGAGCCTAACGAGTTTTAATCGCTGAAAAAATACAGTAGACAACAACAGGATGATACTGGTAAAAACGCAGTTTCCGCTTACCTCTCGGACATCTTCCGAATTAAAGTTGAACCCTCTGTTTTCTTCAGCGTTAACCCTGGGTTCCACGTCCGACAAAGCCGGCGAGTTTTGTTCTTTCGGGGATAAAGACGACACGTCTTTACTAGCAGCCGGCAAACTGACTTCCCCATTTACTGCGTGAACTGTCTTAGCGGTAGAATCAACAGAAGGTGTTTGATCGCCTTCCTCTATTACTTCAACCGAAGTAGAGTCTTGGTCTTGAGTTTTATAGTCTGAACAGACTCCATTTGATAACGTTCTAACCGAAGTCGAAGACTTTTCAAATCGTTCTACAAGTCTACTACACGCTTTCTGGCGATCACCAGTTGAGCTATGTGCAGTTTCAGTAGTAACTGATCGATCAGTCTCACTATCCTTTGCTTTACTAGAACGCGGAGGCGTCGCAGTTACTTCAAAGTCCACTGGGTTGGGTTCACTAGACTGCTGGGGCGTGGACAACACTTCGAAATCTGTCTTTGGTTTACTAGGTCGCGGGGGAGTGGACAACACTTCGAAATCCATTGGCTGCGGTGAATGAGCCGGCGATGAGCCAGCGGATGATATGACGAAATCCGAACTATCTGGAGGCGCAGAAGTCGACGCGTTTCTTTCTGGGCTAACTTCATTACGTTTTCCTGTACCAAGCGGTAATTTGCTCCCGTTAGGTTTGGGTGTTGGCAGGAAATTCTTCTGACAGTCTTTTGTAATTTGGCGCAGTCGCTGAATCACAGTCGGGTTGAATTGCAGATGGGACTGGGCCCGACCAGATGCTGTAACGCTTGATCCAACTGAGGAATCTCCATTAGTCACGTGGTTTGCCGCTGAAGAGAAACAACAAATATATGCAGGTAAGTGGTTATTGAAACGTGAAATTGGTTAAAAGAGAAGTTGTTTGAGTCGTCTACTGCGATACTATAATTACTGAAATAGAGTAAAATGGGGTAAACTGAGAATGGGATAAAGGCAAATTATAAAAGGAAATTGCGTTCAAAATGGAATTTAAAAAAATAATAATAATCTTCTGTGAATTATTATTAAACAACACCAAAAAAAAGTAGGGCTCAGTCAGAATTGAGGATTTCATCCACGGACTCAAAAGTAAGAACCAAACTACCTGGCCAAAAGCTCCTGCAGTTGTTCAAAGCACGATTAAGCTAACCCAGGATTAGAGTGAACTTCGATTCCAGTTTGATTAAGCTAACCCAGGATTAGAGTGAACTTTCATTCCAGTTTGGTTACTAATCAATAAAGACTTTTCCAAATTATTGTTGCCCTTCAGTTTTGAATTAGAGTTTTCTTTACCTTTAACTTAAAATAAGCATCTAAAAAAATTTAAAAGAGCAAGATGGAAAACCGCGGTTAACTTTTAATCGTGGATTAGCGTTTGTCGGCTTTCGAACAACCAGGCCCAAGACTTGCAAGGCAAAACTCGAAACCGTATTTAGAAAGATAAATTTAATCACTTTGTCGACGACCTAACTAGCAAAAGTTTCCAAGCCCTTTCAATTGAAGAAATCAGGTCCAAGCAAGTCCACGCAAAAAGACTGCAAGGTGATATTGTCTTAAATAACTTCTTTGGGGGGGGGGGGGGGGGCAATCAGCAACGCCTCTCCCGAACAGAAAGGAACACTCGACAGCAATCATTTGCCTCACTGATTTACGTTATTCTCTTTCATACTACCACAAGGACAATGGCGAAAATTACCCACAATTACAACGACCCATATCACCTTTCAGTCTTCTCGCGAAATGGTTGCACAAGGTGATCAAACCCGGTCATAACATTCAAGTGGATTTACTGGATTCACTTTCTTTGTATCTCAGACATGTTGCTTATAATTTAATGGGACCATTTCGTCGAGATAACACATTGATATTTTAATATGTACCAGAAAAGTACATTTATTTGAATGTTAAAATACAAAAGTATGTTTTGTCTAGGACGAGAAAATTTGAATAACAAAAAAAAAACATCAATATTCCAATTCGCCATTGTCACACAGATGAAATGTAAGCCTTTCTCATAGCTCCCTCACAACAATAGAAGTGGAATAATAAAAAGAATAATAACAAAAACCTAGAATAAATTACATAAATTGGAAATGCAAAAGCAAGACTGAGCCGACGTCGGCTTTTTCCTTTAAGTGTCCTGCCCTTTATCAACTAAGACGGAAAGCAACAGAAGTCGATTAAAGAAGTTTAGTCCAAGGTGAAGAACGTCGTGGACTAATCCAAGGTTTAACCTACGATTCCAATCATTTAAACGACGTTTATCTTAAGCCTTGTTTAGACCACGTTTAACGGTGGACTAACAAACAATAGCAAGCTGGACCTGCTCATGAGTGGGTTTCCAAGTCGAATTCTTGCTCTTAGGAGTCCCCTTTTTTCTTGACTTGGACAGTCAGGAGTTTCCTGAATCGACTGAGTTGTTTTGAGTGATGTCTGATTTTTTTTTTATTTCCCGTATTTCCTCGATTAAAATTTACCGAAAATATTTCTATATATTCCATACTATATTATGAATGCAACCCTTTTTTTAAAAGACGACAATGGTAAAACAATAGCCTTCCCTCGGGATTTGCATACAAGGAAGATGGTCAAAACAAGACCCACACTCGCGAGATGACGTCTAAACGTGGTCTTATCAGACTCGGGCTCATCTGCATTCAAATAATGCAATTTAGACTCCTCTTAACGGTGGCTTTTGGGGTCTTCGTCTCAGCTTCGAATTGGCCTAACATCCAATGTAGGCTTCCTTGAAATAACCGGCCCCAAGATGTGTACTTAGCAGGCTAACGACTACCCCACGAGGATGACGCAACCTTCTAAAGCTTTTGGACCAAGTCACGCTTTAAGTCTTGTTAGTGCCCAGTTTTAGAGTCACCGAACCTTTACATCTGATAATATGGAGACACGAATGAAACATTGATTTTGAAAAGAGAAAACATTTTATTGTATCGACTACGACACCATAGACATGATTTGGCCGATGTTCATTGACGCAAAATGTCAGTGCTACAATGTAAACCTTCGAGAAAAACACTCAAATGAAAGCTTTTTAGCAGTACGTGCCCCGTGGTTTTGCTTATTTCAATAGAAATTGCAGAGGTCGCAGTGCTTTCGCTTTGGTTCTGTTTATTTCAATAGAAACTGCACAAATCTTGTCAAATTCTAACATTTTTACTTTGGTGTGTTCAATTATGATCTATAAGGGTCTACAGGGAAGCCACAGGCTGGTAGAAGCACGTTTGACGTCAGTATGCGCTGTGGGTCACGCGCATGATCCGAGTCCAAAGTCCAAAC
Source organism: Siderastrea siderea (assembly GCA_964030785.1). Lineage (NCBI taxonomy): Eukaryota > Metazoa > Cnidaria > Anthozoa > Scleractinia > Rhizangiidae > Siderastrea > Siderastrea siderea. The sequence continues at coordinate 32,224,887 of OZ034973.1, forward strand.
CACACCTAGGGAATCAAAGTCCATAAAAACAAAAAGGGTGTTCACTCAAGGCGTTACATTAAAAAAGAAAATAAAAGAAAAAAACCCCTGCTTGAACACCAACCAATTTGATTGGACTCAAACACACATTACTCGCTCGTTTCCCAAAACTTCACTACTATTTTGCTACAGTAACTCCCGTCATCACTAAGGTGCCAAGTGTGTTATCTGACATTATAACGAATAATGTTCAAATGTTTTCTCAAACGTAAATCATTCCGGAAAATAGCCAAATTCTACGTACAAATTCTAAGCCATTACCAATTCCAAGAAAAAAAACGCTTAACCCTAAAAAGCTCACGGTAAATTTGTTGACTAAGCCAACACTAAACCGCCAAAAATGGCAACCATCGGGCGTACCCAACAACAAAAACACCAAACCGGCAATGGTACTCTACTTGAAATACCTAATAGATAATATGAATAGATCCCCAAAGGAAAATGTAGGGAAAACGAAAAGAATGATTTTAGACTAACAAAAACTGGTGCACTTAGAGAAAAACTTCATTTCGATGGATGTTATTTCATTAGCAAACAGCTCGACTTAGAATAAAAATTCAAACTAGTTAACACTAACATCTGAGGAATGAAAGTACATAGCAGCTTGTAAAGTAATAATTAAACATGTTTATGAGGACCTCTACAAACCCCAATCTTTTTCCATCCTCGTTTCTTTGTGGTTTATTATATACTACGACTTTTCTCTACATTAGTATTGTATTATTTTTAAAGGAACTATGTCACGGTATTTTCATTCACTTTGCTGATGTGGAAAAAAATATTTTCTTATTGAAAAAACCTCACAATACTAGTTTCCTAAGGTAGAAAAACACCAAAGAAGTAATAACAAACCAAAACTAAACAAGGATGGTTACGAATGAGGGAGATTAAGATGGATTTCGGATGACCAACTTGAAAAAACTTGCCAGCTTTTTCAAGATGCAGTATCGCGTGACGTAGCTCCTTTAAGTTTAACTTCAATTATCGGGAAGAACATGTTATATTAAATAAAAAATATTTTATTAAATAGTGAGAAAAGTATGACTTCGCCCAAAGAGTCAATGGGCGACTCCACAACCCCCCCCCCCCCCCCCCGATTATTACACCTAAGGGAACAGCCCCGTTGAACAGAACCTTGTTCCAAAATGAACGAGACCCGGTTCTTCCGGACTTCGTACGGAAAGATGTAATTTAAGCGCCAAAATAGACACAACACGGTTTTAAAACCTTACCAGCGAGTGTGATTCGCGAAGGATAACCTCGTAATTTTATAAATTTAGAATTTCAGCTCGCGTTGGGCCCTTAACTTTTTTCTTCAGATGCTTGTGAGTTGTGAGGCAGTAGCGATTTCTTGCTTAACGGGTATGCTATTTGCATGCCGTCAGACAAAAGTCTGTAGAAATACATACTTATCTACATCCTAACTTCCAGCTAAACGTTACTCTCAAATGTTGAGGAGAACTCTCCACTAGTGTTGATGGTTTGTCTTTTGTCCTAAAACTACAAGGAAGTGTGGTTCGGTCTGCATGTTAGATACCACCTTTTGTTAGGATTGGCGTTCACTGGAAGCCATGTTATCAATAATAATAATATTTTAGAACTTATATAGCGCATTTTCTATGTGAATATAATCAAATGCGCTATACAAGCAGGTGGAATTGGAATTTGGAAATGTTGGTTTTTATGGAGGGAGGAAAACCGGAGAGCCCGGAGAAAAACCGTCGGAGCAAGGACGAGAACCAACAACAAACTCAACCCACGTATGACACGGGGACCGGGAATCGAACCCGGGCCACATTGGTGGAACATGGTGGAAGGCGAGTGCTCTCACCACTGCGCCATTCCTGCTCCCAATCAAGACAAGGAGAGAGGAATTTAAGGTAGAAAGAAGAGTTTTGGAGTTCAGTTAAAATATTTAACCCTTTCACTATCTCCCAAACTGAAAGGGAAAAAATGCTCATGTTGGTGGATGATTTTAAGTATGACCGTTCACATAAATGCTAAGGAGTAGTACTTTAATCCGGGGATTAATGTAGTACCTTCGAGCCTGTACGGTGTAGATAAAATCCTCAATTGACTTCATTCAAATGAAAGTTATTGCACAATACTTTCCTGCTGTGTTGTTTGGTTCTAACTGTTGATTTTGGGAATAAAATCCTACAGCGTGACCATTCAAATAAAAGCTACTAAGCCGCACTTTCTAGTGGTGCTGTTCATTATGCTACCGCGTACAAGGTTGTTCTTACTTCTGAGTCGTCGGACGAAATAATAAAGTGCGGCCTTTCAAATGAAAGCTACGGAGCAACAATTTCCAGTAGTGCAACGTAAAACAGGGCAGCTTGTCTGCTGTTGAGAGTGGTTCTAATTTTGGGTATGTAGACGACATCCCCAGCTAAGACCCTTCAGACGAAAGCTACTAAGCAGTGCCTTCGTTCGGTGCTGTTTCTCTCAAATTTTGTATTCTTTTTTCTTGTTTCAATCCTGGTTACTTTGGGAAGTGAAATAGTTAAGAAACGATAAGAAACTCACATGAAGAGGTTACTCCGCCGTCAAGTTTCCTAAAAGAAGAAAAAAAAACACAGTAAGTAAATTAACAAGGATGTAGTAAGGACAAACGTAACATCAGAAAAATTTACCCCTTTACCATATCTTACCGTTTCTTTCTTGGTGCTTCTGTATCCTCCATAGTGGCGTACATCTATTCAGGAAAGAGATGAATGTCGACAAAGGCTAAGATTATGCACAAGAAGTTAGAACCACAAGATTATTAAGGGGAAAGGGGGGAGGATGCAGAAACACAGTAGTACTCTGGTGGTTATTTGACATGAGATCTGATAATTAAGCCAAACCCAGACCTCTAATTAAAGCACTCAATCAATATTTATGAGCACGTTAAGTGGCACTCGACTGGAGAATTACAAAGTTCGTTGAACATATTTGCAGTTTGCTTTCATATTATTTCAGCTCAGCAAAGGTAAAAATGCAGTTCATTTACTTACAATAATTACCCCAGAGTTCATTTCACACGCTTCCCAAAAGCCTCCGTACAACAATGCACTTTTATACTGCGTTTGCATGACATTTCATTGTTTAAATAAACAGATCACGAATAGATATAAATGATATTTTGCAGCAGTTTATGATAAAACTAAGGGGTAACGTCGAAAAGTAAACACTAAATTTGTAAACAAACCAAAGAAATAAATAACAGTTATTCATGCATGGGAGAATCACAAGATTTCTATAACAAACACTCCAACCTAAAATAAGATTTGGAGTTAGACAACGGTTTAGAAAGATAAATACCGAGGATCTAAGCAATGGGTGGGCAAGGTCCGTGAGAGATTATTATACTTGGATCATTAATTAACAGAAGTTAAATTTTAATTCATATGGAAATACGGTGACGCACATAACAAAGAGATAGTCATGAAAATCTCAATCGGAGTGTCACGTGAGAGACAGTAGATTTAATGAGTTGTAAGAGCTACTAATTTTCTAAGATTAACACGAACATTTTCGATACAGAAATTCTTTCTTTGATTGATATTGTATAACAACACATTACAAACTTTTAAAAGATCCTATTTTACCATTAGGGTGAAACATGTGCCATTCATAACTATGAAACAGCAAATGCCGACAAATATAATTACCTGTGTTCCGTGGCCGCTTGAGGGAAGACTCACATGCAAGCATTTGACAGTTGTTCATATAACGGGTACCGAACGACTGCGGAAAGTTTGACTCACGCTATCCTGTCTAATGAACTACGAGCTGCTGCCTAGACCCATTGAATTATACTTTTGCTTCGACTTGGCGACGATGCATGTAGCATAAACACGAGGTCTTGTCGCATTTGCATTGGTTTGTTCACTGAGCCGGAAAAACCAATGGGTTATTAATTCACTAGAGGGATTCCCATGGGATCATATTATTCATTTACATCACAGGCGGTCCGTCGACCTGCCAAACAAAGATGGCGGGCAGCAAAGTGTCATCAGGCAACGAGTTCTGATCGAATTGCGGGATATTTGCCGCTTATATCAACCCTAAACCTCCTAGTTTGGTATTTTCATGGTTAAAGGACGTTTGTTTCATTCACGTTTAAAGCTTTAATGTAAGAAAGAAGGCACAAACGGAAGGTTTTTTTACAGACCCCTTGATATCTTCGTAAGTCTTCGGCCGGCGCGAGCAATTGATCATATGCAAATGAAAGCTTCAATTCAGAGCCTTCCCCGTTCGTCAGCTGAAGGACACAGAGTTTAAATATCCGTAATTGAGCCATCTTAATAATTCAATCATGCGACCACTGAACGGTATCCTTTACAAACTATAAAACACGCTACATTTCAAAATACAACAGCACCCACGTCAACACCGTCCCACCAACTTGGACTTTCATTGTCCGTCCACTTTGCATAAAGCTATTCCAATAACAATAAAGATAAATTAAACGCGAAGCTATTTAATCTGATGAAACCCCCAGGATTTTTGTGAATTACTTACCAGTCTTCAGGACTCGGCCGTTGGATGCAAGTTACAGCTTTTGAAATAAGCTAACTCGTACGCTAGCTCGTATGCCAACTCGACTGATTAAACTTACGCTGCTTATGTAACGGTGGCTCATGGTATGAAATTTCTCGAGCCGAAGAGTTGTGTCATTTGGTTTACTCTTAAATGTTTTCCAAATGCTGGTGTGATTCTTTAAATTCCAATCAAAATATTTTCTTTTATGTCAGAAGTTTCCCCAAACAAAGTTCGAACAACAATCATTTGAGCTGCTCGACATCGCACCGTGCAGTTCGCATGCGTCAGACGAATGCTAAAAATAGATTGGGTAGATGCAAGTCATGTGACAAGGCAAATGAGCCAATCATTTTTGAGATCGTTTCAGAAAGTCTCAACGTGAACTCGCCCGTAGTTGTTCTCTACATAAGCTGGCCTAATACCATGAAGAAATTTTTGTTTACCGATTCTTTCAAGTGTTGTTGAATTAAAAGATAAAGCGGTTGTTATTATAGTGTAATATGTTAATTTTCAGCAAACTGTGATTTTCGAGAGAGCTGCTCTCCAACTGGACACCATCTTCCTGCTTACTGCTGTCATCTGACAGCTTTCGATAACGTATAACTACTCAAGCTTACCTACCCATCTACATATCCAACTTATATTCTTGGTGTTCGCCATTTGAACTACTAACTTGCAAGTGCAAAGCGGAGTTTTTTCTTCTTCTTTTGTTCACGTGCCTCCATCACGTATAAAGACAAAATGATAAATATCGTGTAAAATTATAAACGGACCGACCACTTGTGTATGAAATGTCTAGACGCCCAACTGTGTCTGAGAAGTTTTTTAAGTCAAATCTTAAATCGGCAAATTGTTTTAAACATGATGCGTTGTCCTCGCGACTGATAAAGGCAGCGTAAACAGGAATTGGTAAATTTCACATGATTTCAATATGACTCCAACGCAAAACAAAACGAAACAAAAACCATATGAGTCTGACGATGAAAATATCGGTAAACTGATTCGCCTTAGTATGATATTGTAATTTGTTAATTTTCAGCAAACTGTGGTTTTCAAGAGAGGTGCTCTCCAACTAGACACCATCTTCCTGCTTACTGCTGTCGACTGACAGATTTCGATAACGTAATAACTACTTAAACGTACATACACATGGCACATACCCATCTAGATATGTAGCCTATGTTCTTGGTGTTCGCCATCATAATAATAACATACAAGCGCAAAGCGGAGTTTTCTTCTTCTTCTTCTTTTGTTCACGTGACCCAGCCACGTATAAAGACGACCAAGAATCATCTCCTTACACGGGGTCGTGAAGATATCGCGTAAAATTATAAATGGACCGACCACCTGTGTATGAAATGTCTGGACGCCCAACCGTGTTTAAGTCAAATTTTAAATTGGCAAATTGTTTTAATCATGATGCGTTGTCCTCGCGACTGACAAAGGCAGCGTAAACAGGAATTCGTAAATTTCACATGATTTCAATATGACTCCAACGCAAAACAAAACGAAACAAAAAACCATGTAACTTGACGATGAAAATATCGGTAAATTGATTCGCCTTATTTTAACTACACCTCGAGTTGTAAATTTACTAATAAATCCGGAAATGACCTACACGAACTGTTTTGTTTATCACGAAACTTGAAACAACTGAGGGGTATCACTGCTGCATGAAAAAAAAGCATGTAAAAATAATAAACGCTGCATTGTTCAGTGGCTGCAATGATATTATAGCGTTCTTCTCTCAAACCGGAACAAAACCATGATAGTAAATCCGGGAACGTTTGGATTTCACAGACTTAAGTGCTCATTTCCTTGGAGCGCTCTTGAAATTTCATGTTGTCAGTGCCACGAGAAACAGTTTTACCCAATTTCGTATTTACGTGCTCTTTGTGTTGAGTTTCCGGAATCGCAGATTTTCATCCCGAGTTTTAAAGGGGCTACGTCACAGAAATTTTGTGGATTTCTGGTCCAAACTACCCAAAAATTGGTGCTACTGCTAGGTAACTTAACCCATGCACAACATAATCTTTTAACGTCTAAATGAAGATATAACCTTAAATTCGCAAAGAGAAAACAAACCACAGCCATTAATATTGATAGTTTGAAGACTTGCCTAAACAACTTGAAAAGTTGTTCAGGCAAGACATTTGTTAACAGTTTCAGTGCACTAATATAACAATTGTTAATAAAAATGGGCCATTATTTGGAGGTTTCCAATAACACAAATATATATTTTGACTGTTCAGAGAGATGCTAAAAACCCATGACAGAGCCCCTTTAAATTCTGATCTTTGCACACAACCTCTGTCCCCGGGGGGGGGACTCCCTATAATGGGCTATACGGGGAGGCTCCGGTATATAAAAGGGTAGGGATTCCACGAGCTGAGGTATATGAAAGGGTAGGGAAATCTGTCATTTAGATATTTAAAAGGGCCTTTAATATTCCGAGTAGACGCACCTTATGACTTTTTATTTTAATTTATTTAACGCTACATGAAAACGACAAGAAGGCTTCCTTTCAAGGGTTAAAAAAGGGACGCAGTGCTCTTAAATAGGTATTTGAAAGGGATACTATTTTTCATTGTAAGGTATACGAAAGGGTTACCTTTTCTGTCAAAAATGGTATATAAAAGGGTAAGGGGTTGGACCTCGGGGTGGAGCATCCCCGTACAAAAATTTGTTGAGTGCCCCCCCCCCCCCCCAGCCCCCGGGCCTCTGTCTTTTTTTTGTAGCACAAGAAAAGTGAATCGGTTGCATGGTTCTCGTTTTTTGGACCCAGTTGGAGTATAGAAATCTTGTTATTTGTTTTTTTTATGGACTGAAAACAAAAACAGGAGAAACAGTAGTCGTCGAAGACGTCGAACAACTGGCATTTTCGATTCTGCGGCCATGACGGTCCGTCGGTAACAGGTGTCACACCAACAGGGCTGGTCTGATTAATGGAATCAATCGATATCAATCGATGTTAGTTAATTGATATCGATTAGTATCGGCCAATCGCTCACAACCGACAGTCGTAAGAAAACTTCAATTTTAAAATGACGTTGATTGCATCGATTTCCTTCGATCGTCATCGATATCTGGTGGCGTATGTACTACCTGGTATGCAAGCAAATACTTTCCGGTAGTGTCTCTGTTGCCTAGATTTCTTTGAACGGAGCGCCGGGGATGCCACACTCAAAAACACCGCAGGAGTGAATTTTTTAGTTCTTTGCTTGCGCTGTCAGTGCTCCATCGACTTGTCTAGAGATTGATTAAAAATTCATATCGACCGTCGATTGATATCGATTGGTTTGGCAGGGCCAAGAGACCCTTTATCTATCTCTGACGAGTTGTAGCGAAGATATCGTTGACATGACGACCTTTTGATATGTCACGGTGCAATCACTAACAAGTAAAACTAACAATATGCATCAATCATTTACAGTAAAAGCCATTGGTTGTTGAAACAATTAGTTCCTCTGGTTCCTTTAATTTGTTTTAAGACTCTTTTGATGGTCATTGCCTCATCAGAATAACAAAAAGACTACTTGTAATAGATATCTTGCCTTTCGTCTGAAAGGAGTATTTTCGGAAACGGACAATCGAAATTTCTTTTGCAGAAATTGGGGTGCTACTTACTTAATACAAACATTTTCGTGAACCCTTTGCTTCTTCAGCCGAGCCGTGCTACGCGGGTCTTCAGTACAGAATTTGAGTGCAGAATTATATGGCAAAGCGAATCAAAAGGTTTTTCGAGTGGCCCGAAAGCACGGTACTACAAAACGGATAGGTCACAAAACAACAATAAAAACCGGAGAAGAAAGTATTTTTCGTACGTAGTGAGAATGAGACGCTTAACTTTCGGAAGGTCGCCCTAAACTCAAAACGGAGAATGCAGGAGCACCCAACGACAAAATTTAAGCAAAACAGTTGAAATGTCATTTTTCTCCTTCTCAGATTAATTGTTTTAGATTGTTTGAAATGATTCTTTCGGCGAAACGTCACCTCAAATTTAATTCTCAATTGTTATTATCGTCATTATTATGCCGCTCTCGCAATGGGACCTCGATAAGGGACCCTCGACCCTCGACGAAAGCCCACTTCTTCTTCTTCTTCTTCTTCTTCTTCTTCTTCTTCTTCTTCTTCTTCTTCTTCTTCTTCTTCTTCTTATTGCTACCCTCGAATCTCGACTCTCGACAAGGTACCATCGACCCTCGACCCTCGACGAAAACCAAGAGTCGAACAGATCGACCGGAACGTATCAGCATGCAGGCATCAGCACGTTGTGTGACGTTGAGAACCACAACAATAATGTAATAAGAGCCTTATTCGTTTTTCCCGTCACGGTAATGAGAATCCACAGCATTTACCACAGCCTTTGCAGCAAAAAAGAAAAGAAATAAAGCCGACTTGTTAGTTTCTTTCTCAGTCTCCTATGCAGCTGATTAATATTCTACTTCAATCTGGAGTTGAAAATATAAATCCAAACAGGCTAGATTTGATTATTTTACAAAGTATTGAGAAGCACACAGCATAATTTACGCAGAGGATTTTATGTTATACTGCGAATAGCTCTCATGTGCTCTCTGCCATCACCGCGCGTAGACACTCTTTTAACCCTTTCACTCCCAGAGTCAGTTATGGAGACGTATGGCGATTCTAACTTCTGAGTCTGTGGACGAAATCCTACGGTGTGACCATTCAAATGAAACCTCTTCAGCAGCACTTTCACATGGCAGTCTTTATATTTTAGTATTTTACAAAATGAAATTTGGGATTCCTCTTGAATTTTGATTTTAAGCACTCTTGCCGAGAGTGAAAGGGTTAAAACTGAATGAAATAGCAGTCAAATCGCCGGCAGTTTGTTGACTCAAACATTTTACACCGGATTTATGACTACGTGTAGATAACAACTAGGCACTTCGCTAACATCAATAATGTTACCACGACTGGTCAGATGGATAGATATGAATATTTAAAATCGGAACTTCCGCGTCTTCCTATTCCTATAAATAGACTATTTGCAAAAGGGAAATCCTTTTATCTTCACACAATAGAACAATCAAATGAATAGGAATAGTTAATGACAGTCTTCCTTATGTTATGAAAAAAGGGAATAGGGATTAGGCATTCACAGTTGACCGCTAGCGTCAGATATTAACTTGTTACGGAATAGACACTTTTCAGTTTTGACAACACTGCAGATTATTTCAAGGCAATACAAGACAAAACTGGAGTTAATTTATAGTATCTGCTCAGCCACTACTCGTAACACTAATAAATCGCCATCTACACGGCAAAATTTTGGGCTCGAAGCGATCGCAATCAAGGCTTACCGAAACGATCCGTGGTCCCGTTGAAGTCAGCAAAGCTACAATAGATACAGTACAACTGATGGTTGTTTCGAGAGGCTTCAAACATATGCAAGGTGTTTTCCAAGGAGTCTATTGTTCAGACAAACTGTCCACAAGCATTTCATATTACCCAGCTCTGTTCATTGCCAATGTGGATAAAAGTGGAGAGCCGGGATGGCATTGGGCTGTGTTTTATTTTATAAAGGATCGAGAAGGAGAATTTTTTTGACTGGTTCGGACGATCGCCAAGCGATTATACGGAAACATTCACAAATTTTCCTCACAATAATAGCAACAAATGGATTTTCAACTCTCTAACATTACAACGCTCTAACTCGAAAGTTTGTGGTCATTATTACTTGTATTTCTCCATATTGCGTCCTCATAATTTTAGTATGAACACAATTGTTCATCAGTTTCTTCAAATGGTCGCCGTGATTTTTGTGTAAGGCGACTTATAGAGAAAAAGTTTCCTATGAAACGCATCAAAACCCTTTACAGTAAAAAGGTTTCTAAAGAAACCGGAAAAAAGAAGGAACAAAAAGATTGTTAGATGCAATCAGCTTAGTAAACTTATTTATTCTCCTTAGGTGGTTAACAAAAATTTAGTATCTACTGCAATTGTATGAGGATCTAGGAATAGCGAACAAAGGTTTTTCACGCGTTTTGATTGGCTACTGAATCTTCGTGCGAAGCAGCACTCGCCTCGCGCGAGTTTTCGCCATTTATGAGCTATCCATTCATATGGTGTATACTAAAACAATTATTCACCTTATTCACCTCCACTCCGATTAATAATTGTTTTAACTGTTCAAAAATAGTAGTCTAGCTGAGGCTGGAGGCTGACTGGCTGGATGTGATGAACCTGCTGTCACACATCCTGGGAGACCCAGGGGCAGATAGTCAGGGCGAGAGGCAGATAAAGCGGCCGAAATAGGTGCGAGCTGAAGCCTGGTGCGAGTGAAAGTTTACAAGACGGGCTAGAACAGCCCCTGGGAGGATACCTTTAACGGACTAGTTCAAGAGCCCATTTGCGTTCTTGCTTCTGATTGAGCACAAATTTTGAGGCATTATATTTTTTGTGCCCAATCAGCGATCAGCTTTTTTCGCAGTTCCTTTCGTGACGTCTTATTCAAAGTGTAACTTTGCAAAATATTGTGCCCGGATCTCATGCACTCGTGCGTACTGAAATCAACTTTTTGTGTCGCTCGTTCGATAGGCCTACCATCGTCCATTTTATCTGCCTCTCGCCCCGACTATCTGTCCCTGGGTCTCCGGGGATGGCTGTCACACAAGACTGAACAATAAGGATAGGGGTTTTTAAATAAATGGGATGGATAAACGGATTGCCTTTTGACGTCACACAATGGTATTCTAATGTAAATGACATAATTTATGCGAGTGAAAATTTGTTTACAATCGTACTTTTCAAATTGACTAAAATGAAATCAAAGACAGAATATTGTACTGTGCTGTTCAGTATTATGCTGCACATGAATTCAGATAAACACTTTGATTGGTTGAATAATCAAAACAACAAATTCGTCGATGAGTTAGTTTAGCACCCAGTTCTAAAAACAGTAAGTGGTTTTGAATTCAGGATACCTATGGTCGTCCGGGTAGTCGGCTGAACCTCCGTCACGCAACATCCACCCGTGACGGGTGGATGTTGACTGGGGTGGCTGTGGTCCTTAAGAGGACTGTGGGTGATAGTGAATGACATTTCGACGGCCTATTTGGAGTGGGGGGGGGGGGGGGACAGGGGGGTGGGAGACCGGGAGAAAAGGGGCGGGAGGTGTACGGGAGGCGGGAGAAGATGGGTGGGAAGTGGGATTCCCAAAGTGGCGGGAAGCGGGAGAAAAAGGGAAAAATTATGCAACATTGCGGAATATTTCGCAATCGAAAAAATGCAAAGAGGCGGGAGCCAACAAACACGGGGCGGGAACCGGGATCAAAGGGTACGGGAAGCGGGAGGCTTAAATCCCCCTGTCCCCCCCTACTTTGGAGGTCATCATCTCAGTTAAGGTAAATGGTGCACAGCATAGTTGGTTGTATTAGAGTCCCGTCCACACTGATGCGTTTTCCAAAGATTACGTTTTAATCGAAAAGTTCTTTGTCCATACCATTGTTTTCAAATTGTTTTTGCTGGCCGCACAAAAACGATAAAAATACGATCCGGCGACCTCATGCTCGCTGATTTCCTTTTGATAAATGGCTGCAGATCACCGCAAATTTTATCGAAAGACTTTTCACTCATTCTAAAATAGTTGCTCCATTCTTCGAGCAAAACTGTTCAATTAACAAAATTTTCCCACCATTCTCTGGTTCGGGCGGTTCTAATCCAATGCCTTCTCTGGCTTGATTCTTTCAATTCAGTGCACTGTACACAACAAGGTCATCATCGGGGCATTTGTTTCCCCTTTCATTGTAATTGATACGAAACTCGCCAACAGTGAGAGTATTGGCCATCAAAAAAATGAAGGCAGCGACAATAACTAAAGCTCTTACCTTATGACTGGCCCCAAGGTAATGGCAGAGGGGAACAATGAGGGTGTTTTGTTATACATCATAACTTAAAAAAAAAAATTAGAACATGGTCACACCCGCTCAGCCAATCAGTGTCCAGCATTTCGATGCTCTATATTCCATAAACTGTCTTAAATTATGTAAAGTGGCGGGGGCTTTGAGGCACAGGGAAATTGCGGGGGTAAAATTACAGAGAATTTCTGCATTCATTAGTGGTTCTATATAGAGCATACTAACGAGGCATTGTTTTCCTTTGTTTGGAAGCCTCATTAGTATGCTCTATATAGGGCATACTAATGACTAAGTAGAAACTACTAATGAATGCACAAATTCTCTGTGAATATTTATAACTAAATCGATAAAATCAACAGCTTCAACGGCTAGAAACACTCATTATTTTTTGCGTTTTAACAAAAAAATGCAATCTTACGGTATAATAGCATAGCAAAAAGCAAATCGAAAGAAAAACCATTATTTTACATGAAATACGAACTGTTCAGACCTTAATTGAAACAGAAGGACAGACTTGTTTCTCCGTGTTTGCCAGACTACGAGTGTTGTACTTGAACTTGACTTAATTTGGCCTCTTGGAGTTTCCTGCAGGTTCCCCACTTGCTGGTGTCGGTGGTTGTAGCGCCTCGAAGACTGCTTTCACCAGTGTAAATCTAGAAAATCTTTAGCGGCGATCACTGCCTCGAGTTCCAAATTTTCGTGTATTGGCTCATGGCTGTTTACACACCAACTGCGATAAACTGCGCGGTGAAGCACTCTAAAACATTGCACCTCAAAGGCATGCGTACAATAGCGAAAATATCGTAAACAAAATAGCAACGTGATTTCAAGGTGAGAACTAAAAAATTAAAATGCAAAAATACAATCTGCACGCAAAAACGAAATTCTTCGTGGGTGTGACCATGTTCTAAGACGGTTAGACAATGAACGCTCGTGTCCTATGGGATATAGCGTCCCTCGCAAGATAGAATGCCACTCGGCCTGCGGCCTCGTGGCATTCTATCTTTGCTCGGGACACTATATCCCATAGAACACTCGCATTCATTGTCTAACCCTTACATAGAACAAATTATAGTGACGCGCCACTGACATGCAAATTTGCCGCGGTTTCAAGGTGCACGACCTGATCACGTGCGAGTCGAAAGTTCAAATTGTTGTTTCCCTAGGGAGTTACAATAGTGAGTTTTGTTCGCCCAAGGGAGTTAGGGGCCGATTACATGGCAAATTTCAGCCCGGCCGGGCTTGTGAAACCGGGCTGGAAATTTCAGCTGAAAAACCTCATGTAATCGCACTCAAATTTCAATCTGGGCTGAAATATGAACTTGGGCATGCGTACCACTTTAGATACGCACAAAAAAAGCCTGTTCCCGCCCAATTTTAAACATTGCACCCGGACTGAAATTCGCCATGTAATCGCAACAAAATTTCAGCCCGGTGGGCGGTCCGAAATTTCAGCCCAGGCTGAAATTCGCCATGTAATCGGCCTCTTAGAAGCTCTTAGACTGTTTTGACACGTGACATTCTTGTGCAATCAAGACACGAATTTGAGTTATCTAATGCGATTTGACCTCACGTGATCCGTCATCTTGGATTTTCATCATTAAGTGACCGATCGCTTTCAATATACTACTTCACAATGTTCATGGGGATTATCAACGAAATCAGTGATTTTCTTTATATAGGCAGAGCTTGGCAAGTTATTACTTGTGCAAATAGTTGAACAACTATAGGCTTTCAGTTTTTTCTTCTTGAAGAAAAAGTGGCGTAGTTCAGATTTTGAAGACACCAGCGAACGCCCCATCTACCATGCGTTTTTCTCCATTTCGTAATCTGCCAAGTTAGTTCCAACAATCCATCAAATCTCTTTATGTTTCTCCCCGGCTTGCAAAACATTGGAAAGTGTGGCGTAGCCCCACAAATCCAAACATATTTGGCAAATGAATCCATTGAATGGAAACAAATCCATTGAATGGAAACAAAAAGAGGTTGAACAACCCCGTTATGAACATCTGCTGTGTAACCTATTAGTTTTAGATGTTCATTTTGGCTGTTATTCGTTTTGAACCGCGAGTTCTCAGTAACCAGAGAAACGAACAACTCGGCAAGTCTAAAGCCCCGTTAACCGATCAAACATTTCCGTCTAACATCGCGTTAGAAGAGCATGTTTTACTGTTTGGCTGCCTCTATCCACTTTGCATTTTAAACCAAAAATGGTTTTCCATATTTGTTCTAGATCAAACATTTTCGCCTAACATTTTGACTTACGAACAAATGTTTCATGATTTAGCCACTCCTGCCAACAAAGTGCGACCGGGAAAAAGCAACCAATCAGAAACGGAATTTGGGTGACGTCGACGTTAATTTTCAGCGGTGATACGCAAAAAGTGTTATGTGGGCTCACTTTGTCCGATGTCAGGTCAACTTTTTGTGTCAGAAACGAGACAAGTAATCTGCTGAGTATATTCCGTCTCAGTAAATAGACTTTATTTGAATAACACAGATCCTCGCTCTCCAATTTAGTTTCTCTACAGTTTGCATGCCCTCCTTGCTTCAACTCCCGGGGGGGGGGGGGGCACTCAGCAGATTCTCGGGTAGGGAGGTGCGGCCCGGGTGTTTTAACCCTGACCCTGTTTAAGACAAAAATCTCTGATTTTGCTACCCTGTTTAAGACAGATTTCAGATTTTTTGTACCCTGTCTAAGACATTTAACTCAACATCATACCTCCTTACGGCTAGAATGGACTAGTCAGAGACTGTTTCTCATTTCAATATGCTGAACATTGGCAAAATTTGGCTTTTTGTGAGGGTTCTGTAGTTAATGAATACATAAGGTCGTGTAACGATACCCTGTTTAAGACAAAAATTGATGAAATCGATACCCCGTTCAAGACAAAATCCTCTGAAGACCATACCCTATCGGGCCGCACGTCCCCGTTAAGGCCATATAGGGGAGTACCCCCCCGGGCTTCAACTCAACTAAATACACATCACTGAAACCTATACTGACATTTGTTATTAACACGCCGACGAATTAGGGAAAACAAACTCCGATGACGATCGCTTTCTTGACTGTTCTTATCTTGGCGTAACATGCGGTAATTATTTGTCAGTTAACGTTGTCATCAGCTTAAACCTCACCGAATAGATGAATTTGAACTTTGGAATATAAACATACCATATCGACGCACAATATCATGTCCGACAAACATCATGTTTGACGAAAAAGTTTAAAAGACGCTAACACTTTTTTAAAGCTGAAAACGATCTTCTTTTACTGGTTAACTTAACGCAAGCTTTTTTCAGTTTGCGTTCTCTATTTGTTCATGTCACGCTAGCCTGTTCCAGGCGTTCAGATGGTGGCGCGCGAACGATACGGTATTGAGAGCGGAGGAAAAAAACGACGAGAAGATTTTTCTTCGCTCTCAATATTTTTCGTTTCTCGCGCCACTATATCTGAACGCCTGGGACAAGCTAATTTTTCGCATATCGCTCGTAATAGTTTTTCTATTTAACACTACTGGTCACTAGTTTGTGCGAGCTGCTCTCAGTTTTAATTAAAAAGTAAATAACACAATAAGAGTTTTTGTTGCGTAGCACACAAAATAAATGAATGATAAATAAGATCAATTGTGTCTCTATAGCGCTGAAAACTGCATAAAAAACACAATCAGACGTTTCGGGGATTACACCTTCATCCGTGTTTTGTGTTGCCAGCGAGAAACGCTCGTGTTCACGATCCACATATCGCGTGCATGCCATTCAAAAATAAACAATTATTACCTAAATGTGCGCGAATAAATTTAACTGAGAGTGAAAAGAGATGATAAAGTAAACCTCAAGGCAAGTTTAGAACCTAAAGGCAACGTTAATGCCATGAGGTGTCAAGGTCTTGTGGCGGAAGATAAGTCTCACTTCCTCCCTCTGTCTTCTGGCAGTTGATCCCACCACTTGCTTGAGCACAGACACCGACATGCTTTCGATTGAATTGTGGTCCGGTAGGTTGAAATGTTTGGCAGCAGGAAATCCCCCGTTTTGGTACTGTTGGTTTTGATGGTAACCCTCCACTGAACGGAGGTGCTCTCCGAATCTGTCTGCGAGTCTACGACCAGTTTCTCCAATGTCAGTTCCGGTGATGGGCTTCTGCCAATGTACATTGCGTGACACTAGGTGCAGGTTACTGCGTAGACTACACTGGTCGTAGTGCAGCTATGGCTTACTTTGTCGATCCTTTGAGGTACACAACTCCGTTTGCGTGGGTGATGTTGGCCGTCCTTGAGCCGGTAAACTCGCATGTTCGACATCTAGGCCGTTGGCAAGGGAATTTTCCAACCTGTTCTTGATCGGGGTGTGAAGAAAAGGTGCTGGCAACACTAACACTGATGAAGGGGTACTTATCCCCAAAACGTCTGACTGTGTTTTTTATGCAGTTTTTAGCACTCTAGATACAAGTATTCTCATTTATCATCCAGTTTTATAAGTAGTTCAGTAGCCTGCGTGCAGACGTCTCCTATTTCCTTTGCTTCACGTGGAAAAGGGACGTGTGAAGCAAAGGAAATAGTTACTTTTCTGTGCACGCGCATGACGACATTCCAAACTAAATCTGACTGGTCCATAACAGCGCGTGCGTTTTACCTTTCCTTTGTGAAGTCACTTGGCAAAACAAGAGGAAAGCACCTGCTTTAGACGAGAGGTTGGATTTCTGAAGGGAAGAGTGCGTTAGTATATTAAGGCGGGACTGGCTTAAAGCTTGAACCTTAGATGCACGCGAAATTAAGGAATGAGAGGAATACAAAAGGTAGTGGATCAGTAAGTCAATCAAGTTTTTCGAAATTTGTTCTTGTTAGATTTTTCTTTTCCATAGAACAGTACTTGAGCGATTAAGCACTTGTTATTCTGAGGCCTGAACACAGCACTAGCGTCAAACAAGAGAAGGTGTGTTTCACAGTGAGTGTCACAAGGTGGTATATTTTTGCTATTAGCTAGGGTTTTATATAAATACCTCCAAGAAAAAAAGACAGTAATTGTTTTGATGAAAAACTTCAGTCTCTGTTTTTTAGTCACAGGAGAGCAAAAGTCCGAAGAGAAGGGAAAAGGCGCTTCATGCCGCACAATGTCCTCTCGGTTCCTAGCTGTCGTGGCCTGTTCCATTGCTGAAATCAAGAGATCCTTCATGATGGTAACTCTCTCCTCCGCAGCGGCTCCTGTTAGTAAATACCAGTGAAAGAATAATACGGGAGCAGGAAAAAGGGAGCGCGGGGAACGATGGGAGAGTGATGGTAATGTCGTCTACATACTAGAAGGTCGCCGTTGACCATCAAGACAAAGCGCCTGCGACAAAAATCAGGAATTTTTGAAAGTGTGTGGCAGCCTTAAACAGAAGCCGACGGATACATTTTTTGCGCCCAATAGCCATCGTCAGCTAATGGTAAACGCTCAGCATGCAACCACCGAGTTATGGATGCACGCACGAGGTTGCTAAGTACGCAAAAATCATGTACATATGAGGCGCCATTTTTCAAAAAGGGTCTTATTCTGTTGGACCCCTTTTGTGTTGTCAGGTTCCGTCGTTGTCATTCTTCCAGACCCATTTCTTACCTGAAAACCTGCTTGTTCTGATGTAAGCACGTAGCTACTTGCAGCTGGAAGCTTGTTGAGGAGAAATGGAACTGTGTAATGGAATCAGGAGATGGAAAACAAACAAACCCAGTTCATACCGTCACAAGCGGTAATCTTTGGACAGCTGTCATTTTCCTTGGAGGTCTTCCGGATCAGCGAAAAACTATGGGTAATGTTTCTTCGTAGCGAAACTGGTGTTTGAAGCGGAAATGGACGTGTAGTTTGGAGATAATCATGGCGTAAAGATGGCCATATTTGAAGTGTTTCCAAAATGACAGTCTTCATATGTTTGGCGGTGTAGCGCCTGGGCTCCAGTGCTCGCGTAGGGTGTAGGGGGATTGGGAACGAGAGAGTTTGACAACTTTGAACCGTTATATCTCAGAGGGGTTTTATTGTGGCCGTTTGAAAAACTGTGGGAATATATGTATTGGAGACAAATTTCGCGCTGCGCGTGGTTTTAAGTTGGTGAAATTAAGGTTTTAAAAGTTCCTGGGGTAGGTAAGTTACTTCCATGCCCGCAGTGCTAAGGACTATGGGATTGGCAGAAAATACCCTATTTTAAGCTCTGGCCGCGAGAGCCTGGGTTTTTGCCCCGTTTGGGGCAAAAACCCAGGCCTCTGCAACCAGTGGCTTCAGCAAACGTGGAGTTTGAAATGCCGCTCAATTCCCCTCCGTTTCATTTCTCTTAGCGCAAATGCATCGTCCATTTCCCATACGAGTTAGACCAAGCACATTGATTGGCGCACTTTCTAGTTTGTATTGCTCACCCGGCCGAATTAATTGTTCTGTCATGTCCAGTAAGCTTATATATTTTTGCAGTCAGTGCAAGAACAAACAACCAACGACCATTGCTGGGTTTGTCGTACCATGTATTTAGACGAAACTGTCCTTGAAGGTTTATCGAACACTTCAGTAGGCCAATTTGTCTTTCTACTTTTGCGTCTCCGTAAATTGCATGGTCATGTTTACTTAGCTTGCGCATAGATAAAACGCAACGGGAGGACGTGTTGTTTTGAAAAAGAAGTTTACAGATAAACCAATTTCTGTGGTTGTGAAGGAATTTGCTGCAGAGTTTAAAACTTTTGTTTTAACGACTGTCGAAAAATATCAACAATTTTCGCATATGGGTCCTTGGTGCGCGACCTATGACCCTGGAGAACTTACATTTCGCGAAGCGGACAAAGAAAACCTTAGATAAATGGAAACGGCCGTTGTTTTTGCTGAATATTTTCAAAATCTTCTTTATATACATGTTTGTGAACGCGGTTAACTTTTCAGTTGTATACCTAGAATACATATAAGCTCGTAGTCTTGTAATTTAATATTTTCGACTGCGCTTGGGGCTTGTGTGAGGGACTGTTGTCTGAAAAGTAAACATATTATTTTATACTTACAACGACTTTCCAACAAGACCTGCAGCTTAGATATATCAAGGATAAGAAAGAATAAATGAAATATTGTTCAAATTTTCATTCTCCTACAGAAATTCAACTGACAAGATTCTAAAAATACAAGAAAATCAGAGAAAATGGCCAGTCTCCTGTACGCAGCCGTTTTTAGTGGCGTCACGCAACGCTCCCAAAACATCTAAAAACGGCTGCGTGGGAGACTAGAAAATGGCAAGATTCTAAAATTTTGTCGAGATTGCACAGTCATTCTGACAGATTATCGCCTTTATCAATTTCAGACCATGTGCACGTGGCTAATAGCTCCCTGGTGAACATCAACATTCCGCTACAAAGTGTGGAGGAGTTAAATTCGGGACCACCGACTGACAAATTCATCCAGTGGCAGGGAGGAGGATTTGAACTCGGGACCTCCAGATTACAAGTCCAGCACCCTAACCACTAGGCCACGCTCACCTCCAACTTAATTGCTTAAAGGCAATCATCCACCACGTTTACTTATTATAGTTTGTTTTGTCTGATACTAATTTTTTGGAACAACCCGATGTTTTTCGCAAATGTTGGTTTCTAAATGTAGAAGTCACGTGATTGATGGCCAAAACTCTGATACTCGATATGACTGTATCTGTACACGATTTTAAATAAACCTGTCCCTCGCTCCGGCAAGCCCCACCCCCTCCCTCCTCAAAAGTTCCCAGAGAAAAATAGACCGTGACGCGTGGAGATATAAGCTAGAAGAGAAACGTGTTTCGTGAGTTAAACTAAATATGTTAAAGTAGAGTGATTTTACTAAACCTGTGAAATAGGTACTACACTTTCAGATCTGTTAGACACCAATTACATTGTTTTCTTTTCTTTAGTTTGGACTATTACACACTGTGAGATATTGTTTCACGGATTAAATGAAATCACTCTATGCTTGGCACGCGGATTTTATAAACATTTGTCCCTGGACTTGGTCGGGTCACGACTCCATACTCGCCTTCCCCCCTCCCTCCCCCCCGCCCACAAACCCTACGCTACCCTATAAAGACGGGGTATCAGAAATTCGCAACGTGTTTATTATTGCCGCAAACTTAACCTTCACTCCATATAATGGTTTGCACACGTTATTTATTTATTTATTTATTGTTAAATACTTAGCTTTTATTTTTTAAGTCGAGTGCTGCTCTTAAATACCTTGTTGGTAGGTAGATTGGCAAAGATAGACTTATAAGAAGCCATATATATTTCAATTTCAACGTATTTAAGTTAATGTGTATCGGCTAGGAGCGGGCACGGCTGAGGGAGCGAGGAAGAATGCTGCACTCCTTCAGGAAAGAGGAGAAAAATTTGAAATTTAAAATTGTTTTCCAGCGTAAAATATGTACTTTGTGTATGTGTTTTTGTGTTTGTGTTTGCGTATCTTTGTGTAGTGCGATGCAATTAGCTATTCAATGGTATGTTATAACGCCAAATCAGGTAACTCGATGCAAGGACCACTTGGACAAACATGTACAGTAGCGAGGTGAAGCCGGATCTTGGTGATGATCAGGATCAGCAATGTTGAATAAAACAAAAAACCAATTGCAAGGCTGATCGGACAGCTAAGAAGGGCAATAATTTTATTGCCCTTTATCCACTTCTTGACAAACAAGGCGGTATACTGGTAGCAAGGAAAAAAATTACTGATCGCATTGAACAATTACAAGCAATATTTAATTTACATGATGTTTGGCGTGTAAAAAAAACCCTCAAACGAAAAGCTTTACTTGGTCACAAAAGTCTCCTTTTGTTTTCTGTAGATTAGACTATTGGCTTATCTCAAACTCACTTCAGGACTTAATTAAAGACGCTGATATTATTGCTGCAATTAGAACTGATCACTCGGCAATTCTTCTACACCTGCAGGAACTTGAGGAATGCAAGCGAGGCCCAGGGTTTTGGAAAATGAATACTTCGATATTGACCGATAAAATTTTTGTCCAAATTAAGATGAAAGAAAAGTTACTGAGAGGAATGGAAAAAAGAGGGTGAGGGGTTCTTAGATGCAATTATGATGTCAATGACCTTGATTTAAGCGTTAGTAACTTTTACTTAGAGCTCCTTAGGTGGACAGGTGGGTGGAATTTAGAAGTTCCTTTTCCGATGTTAATTATTCCCAAAATGTTATCTGGAAAAATAAGGACATAAGGATAAATAACAGACCAGTGTTTTATAAAATGTCCTTTGATAAGGGCATAATTTATTTGAATGATTTACAGTTTAATATTGATAATGTACGTTCTTTTGAGTCCTTTAAACAAAAAGGTCTTAATACTAATTTCCTTACATGGACAGCATTGAGGTCTGCTATCATAAATATGAATTCAAAAAATTCTTCCAATCTCCTAACAGTGGGAAAATTCGATCCTATGAATTTTGAGTATAATGCTAAAGATTTTAATGTGTATACGGCAAAGTGCAAACAATTCTATTCAATGATGATATCAACTAAAGCGAAAACTCCGAATAACTTTGAAAGGTTGATAGCTGATTTTAAACTCTCAAATCCACAAGATGCTTTTTCTATTCCGCATCTAGCTGCAAGCGAAACGTATGTTTGGTCTTTTCATTTTGTTTACAAATGATAAATTATTCAAAATAGGTTTAAGCGATTCAGATAAGTGCTCATTTTGTGGAACCTATACGGAAGATTTGTACCACCTCTTCTTTAACTGCTCCTTTGTGCAGGTGTTCTGGAATAGTTTTACAGTCTGGTGGTCTGGTATAAGTTGTGAAAATTTATCTTTGTCTTTAAAAGACATCATAATTGGCTTTCTTTAGAGGAACGATTTATTAAATTATTTGATAATTCTTGGTAAGATAACTATCTGGGAGAGTAGAAAAAATAAGTACCTTCCAAAATTTTGATTGTTTCTGCACAAGGTTGAAGCTAAACAAGAAGTTGAAAAGTTAATTGCTATTAAGAACCGAAAGCTTCGCAATTTTTATACAAGATGGGAGCTTCTGTTGTAATCTTATATTAGTCTACTACAAAAAAATGGAAGTCCGCCGGGTAAATTAAGTTTTTAATATTTTTTTGTGCTAGGAAATTGCTACTTAATCTTGTAAGGGAATTAATTGGGCATCTGCATGGTTTTGTATGTGTCACTGTGTAGGGCAAACAAAAAAAGTATTATTATCGTATCCATTAAGTGCAATTAGAATAGAGTATTGTAAGTGGAGTAATGCAAGTGTTATACTATAACTAGCGCTCTTGTGTAGGATTTGTAATGTAATGTAATGTATTTAGTGTTTTGTTTCATACCATTATGTAAGTAATGTAACGTGTACGTGTCTTGCAATAAAAAAAACTATTAGGCGAAAAAAAAAAAAGAAATTCGCAACGTTGGATAACTAGGAAGAAAAGATGTGACAGGCGTCACCTGAGCCGCAGTCCACGATCTCTGTCCGTCGGTTAAAGCAAACACAATTAATGTAACAGTTCCATTTCATGAAAATAGACTGGTTTTACTTAACCCGTGAAATAGTAACTAAACTTTCAAATACTATTACACACTAATTCCATTGATTTCTTTTGTTTAGTTTGGACTATTACTCATTAATCTGTTGGATGTCGATTCACGGATTAAATAAAATCACCGTAGTCATACAAATGGGACTCAGTCTTAACTTGCAGTATGGAACCACAAGGAAGTTGTCGCAAATACAGTAGAATCCCGATTTTTCGAACCTCCACGGGAAATGGAAATTTCTTCGAGAAATCGGGGGTAGAATTACAGAGGGAAACGAGGGTTCGACCCCGTGATCGGGATTCTACTGTAATGTTGTCATTAACTACTGAACTTAACAAATGAATGTTGATTATCGTCACGCGCCTTTGCACTAAAAGAATTCGCGCTGACCTTTTGATGTCACTGATCACCGGTTAGTCTGAAGACAAAATACTATTGTAGTAAGCCTTTCCAGCGGGTCTAGGATATGGTAACATTTTTTCTAAGTCCTGAGAGGTTTTCTCATTTGGTTTGATGGAAACGGTACTTAAGGCGGAGAGGTCTTCTTCGCGGAAGCGAGTTCGTTCTAAAGTTCGTCTTCTAAAGTCCACTTCGATAGGTTGTTCTCGATCATCTAGCGTCTTTCTTAGCCAAACGCAGTTGGGGTGCCTGAAAGTTTTGACGATCCCGTCCGTAGGATCAACACGCTCGCCTATCCCGAAATTAAAATACATGGTGTCGCTAAATCGGTAGGCCTGATTGAAAATGTCTTTCCTCCTTACTCTGTAAGTTTTACGAAGCCACGTGGCGTAACTTTTGAACGCCGATTGCGGTGGGAGAATCCAGGTTAGTTTTGGAAACAAAGAACTGTTGTTTATTGTCTCTGCGTAGTCCACAGGTGTTTCTAGATGTTCTGCATTTCTGAACAAGCCTTCCGCTAAGCCACCATCGCGATCTACGGCGCCAAAGGAATGGCCTGCTTCGAGGAACTTGTAATCGATTCTCACACGGAATCCACTCGCCACGAGATAGTCAAAATAAAAAACGACCGTGTGATTCTTGTTCTGGGACCTTGTGTTATCAGCCCAAAATATGTTCCACTTGCGATTGTTGGATTCTGTCTGACGTAGATGTAAATCGAGGCAGGATACAAGAGTTTCTGGATTTTTCTCAGCCGTGCATTCGCTCCAAGCATATGTCGTCCCTTTGTTCGTTTCTGCACTGTGGATCCCAAAAGCATACAATTTAATCTTTCGCAAGTAGTACGTTTGTTGGGCAGTCAGCTTAGGAATCATTACATTCTTGTGGAAATCCATGTGAAACACTGACACCCCATGAGTTGGTTCATTTGACGCCCGTGACATCTTTTCTTCCCCGGGTTAACGTTGTTAACGTTCAAGCTTTAATTTCTAAGTCGCACGCGTAGCTTTAGGCGTCTCGCGCGAGTGAACAAAACCATTTGTAACTATAGTGCGCGCACGGCAACAGCAATTACAACGTGTGCGGTTTTGAAACGTCATCTTTTTTCTGCTACGTACGTCCGTCGAATCTTTTTTCGTCGTCGTTATGGATCAAGGTTTTCACTATAAGTTCGAGAAACAAAAAGTGGTTTCCCACCGGGAGAGAAAACGAGCAGACGAACTTGCAACGTGCCGGCGCCGAGAGCCTATTCTTGAAGTCATCAAAAAGAAAATAAGACCAAGGAAAAACAGACCATTTCGATTTGTTCGTGAAATGCGGTTGGAATGTTGCAGTACCACCTGTCTGTTGAATATTGGAATAGACGTTGTAATGCAGATAAGAAACGATTTCGACCGCATGGCTTATCAAGCACAGAACGAACATTTGGCCGCGCGTATAGAAACCACGAATGCGAGAAGGCAGAACCGAGTGGATAATCCTAGAACTGTAATCCGATATTACACCACTGGAAACGCGAATCAGAAACTACAAATATGCAAAAGAGCATTTATGAAGATTTACGGAGTCGGAAAGAAACGACTTAGAGTGTTGCTTAAAAAGCGGAGGCCATTCAGTGGAGCTGTAGAAAAAGATAGACGAGTCTTACAGAGTAATCAAAAACGCTTGAGCCCTCAACTGAAAGCAGAGGTATGTTAACTTCTCCCGACAGATCTTTTTAACTATGATATTGTTAAGAGAATCTTTTCTTGTTGTCGATTTTGCAAGGCGCTATTGAATAGCGATAGAAATAGCGCTATAAATTTTCACGGTCTGCACTTTCATCCCCTAAAACTTGCTACCAATGAGCGCTCGAGAATGCTGTCAGTTGTTGTAAAAACTGTAATGGTAAGGGCTCCATGCAGGAAGATTGTTCTGAGTCAATTGTAAACAAGGAGCCCAAAATGTGACCACTATTAACAAATTTTTCATTCTTTCGTATAATCCAATTAGAAGGTGACTTTTGATTGGACCGTGACTGCAGGAAAGAATGCGAATCAAAAGCGGCCACCCTTTTCGGCTTCTCGATAGACCATATTCGTATTCTCGTTGTAGAACTGTAACTAGCTTGCAATTGAAGCCAATGCACATGAAGCTCTTTTAATGATATTCCTCCGCATTAGCGTCCATTGCACGCTAGTTCCAGTTGAATACGGAGAATACGAGGGAGGGCGGCGAGGGGGGTATTTGTTGGACTTTTAGGATGGCTGTGAATCAGATGAGGGGGACGCATTGAAATTGCTCTTTATGAGGCCGGCTTGATTGAGCTTATTATTATTATTATTATTATTATTATTATTATTATTATTATTATTATTATTATTATTATTATTATTATTATTATTAGTTTTCTATTGGTCAAACACATGACTCACAATAACAAAATTTAATTTAATTTAATTCAAATATTTTACATAGCGCCAAAGCACGATTTGTCCTAGGCGCTCTACATAACTAATTAAATTACAATAGGTATAAAACTACTAAATTACAAGATTTATAAAACTATTACATTACAGAAGGAAAAACTAATTGAAAAGAAAAATTACATGCAGGTCTCAACTAAAAATATAAATATTCTACAAGTTATACGCCTGCTTGAAAAGGTGCGTTTTCAAAGCCTAGTTAAAACTATTTAATATATTTCCTGACTTCATAATCTCTAGAGGTAAAGTATTCCATAAATTCGGGCCAGCTACAGAAAACGCACGATCGCCGTAAAACATAATTTAAATTAAATTTAGTTTACAAAACATATTCAAATTTAGTTACAGCACCAACAAAAGAATGAGGAAAACACAATACACACAGTAAAGGGACAGTACGTTTCTTGTTGTGTTTTGATCGATTGAGCTTATTGTTGTACCCATTTCCTTTCCTCACACAGGTTGTAGAACACATCTGGTCATATGAGCCGGAACAATCACATTATACGCGACATAAAGCACCAGAGAAGAGATATCTGGAGCCATCCCTGAATTTGACCAAGATCTACAACGATTTTTTAAAACTAAAAGGTCATGTTTTAGGGACAGCTGCCAAGCCTCCCCTCAGTATAAGTTCTTTTAGAAAGATTTTCTTCAGTTATAATCTAAGCTTCCGAAAACCCAGAAAAGATACTTGTGGAAAATGCGACAGCATACAAATGGTAATAAACCATTCTACCAGCGCAGAAGAAGTCGCCGAAACAAGGACTCTTCAAGAAATGCATTGGCAAGACGTTCAAAACCACTACGATGAGAACTACTTTGATTTCAACGTCCTAATACAAGTTAAAAACAGAGACGGCCTTGATTGGAAACTGCCCCCAACGTGGAGACACGAACAGTCGTGACCCACTGAAGCAGCAACTATGTACTAAAGTGTCAGAGATCGGACATGCGTTTATGCGATTGTTATGTAAAACTCAGCTTTGTGCTGAATGTTGCTTTTAAAATCAGATAATGGAATAAAAAAAATTCTGGTGCAGATGAACTTTTGTCCCAAGTGATAAAGGACTAAGAAAGGCTATGCACTAAAAAAAGTATGGGCTTAAGCGTATGGCTGTTTGAGAAGTTGCTCGGAATTGCACGAACAGGTTGCTCGAAATTTGTCAAAAAGTTGCTCAAAAAATCCTGGATGTTGCTTTCTTTCTCAAAAAAAAATAATAATAATAATAGATAAAAAAAGTTGGAGACCGCGTTTTCCATGAGTGAGTAGTCAACGAGGCACAGCCCAGTTGACTATTGTTAACGGAGAACTCGGGCTCGCAGACTAATATTTTTGGTAGACATTAAGGAATTGCAGTCTTCAACCAACCATTTAAACAAAAATCAAGAATTTTCCCTTTAAGCGAGTCGTGCTGTACAAGAGTTGTCTCGTAAAATTCATTTTTTAATAGCAAAGCGCGCAGGGTTTAAAAATAAAATGCAAATGATTACTCCCCCCAGGCTCAGACAACATGAGCGTGTTCTAAAAGAAATGGAGAAAATCTAGGTGAAGTTTTCGTTTTAAAGAAATGTTTTACGGACACCAGCTGTTTAAGAAAGTGTTTTAGGAAAACCGTCCGCCATTCCGGTTTGTTTGTCTGAGTCTTGTCTGAGTCATGACGTCACTCGCGCGCTTTGCTATTGAACCAAAAAAATGCACACATAATGTGTCTTGTGTTTAACTACCTGTATTAGTGATTATTATTATTATTATTATTATTATTATTATTATCATTTAACTGATGTCGGGTGGTAGGCTATTCCACAAGGACAATGAGCACAGAAGACCAAAACAAAACAATGAAAACCTCTTCTTGGAGACCTATAGAGACAAAAACAAAAATGTTTAAGGGACTTGTTCGAAATTAGCAGGGGGAGGAGGGGGGTTGAGATTTAAAATTGAGCAATGAAAGGAAGTACCCTCTTTGTTGATGGGAATGAAATTTGCTGACCCCTTGGGCTTGGCCTCAAACATCACGACCCCCCCCCCCCCCCTGCATGTGCACAGATTATACCTCCAATAATGCCATAGCAGGAGCTGTTCTTGTCAGCAATTATACCCTGATTCCCGATGGTAATATTGGAGAAGGCCAAACAAATAAAAAAAATCTGAGTTCTAAGCCAAGTAAAAGAAAAAAAGGAACAGAAACAAAACAAGATGGCTAAAAAAACAAGAATGCCGACAAACTGTAAGTTACTAATTGAAACCACTGCACCCCAACATAAGTCATATTTAACAATAAGATTATGAGCTTAAGATTTTGGCCGAATCAACTACAACCACTTCATAGAAATCGATAGTGAATAATGTAATTGTTTTAGTAGAACTCTAACTCATTTTCCTTGAAACAATAATTTTTAACCTTTTTTCTACAATGTGAACTAGATTAAACTTTCCGCCTTAGCCAAATCGCATGCTTAGACTAAATTGTCATTTAAAACTTCAGTTCATTCAGTAATCTTGACGTTTTAAACTCGTGCGATGGTGAATATTCATGTGTTTTTGTCTTCTTGGGAATTGAATTATCCAACCATATTTCTAAACTTCCTCTGAAACTTCAGGGAAACAAGAAAATGTCACCATTCTGTAGACAACCTTCAGCCACTACACACTAATTAACAATTAGACAGCGAGCTCGAGGTTTCTATCGGCTGATAGTTGGCAAGGGGCCAAGCCCCGAGCCAACTATCAAAGTGGATAGAAACCGAGAGTGCATACAGAGCTGTCTAATTGTTTTAGCATAACCTACTGACCGGTCTATTAAACACAGAATATCGCTAGAATTGATTTATTGAAGCTTTTGGTTGATAAAATTCAGTGAAAATCTGAGCAACCGCTCAGAGAGCCGTCTATTGATCAGTAGACGGCACCTGTGTAGATAATCTGATTGTGCGATTAACTAATAGATGGTCAGTGGGTTATGCTAAGATAGTATAGAGTCCATTGGCAAACTCACAACTCCATTATGAAGGAAGAAGTGGTATAACAAAGAAACAATTGCCATGCATCTGTCTTGCCACTGACAAATGACTGTTTACCAAGGCAGCACAGGACACTATCAAGCAAAATCTGCCCTTTACCACGAGTGAGAATTATCATGATGATGATGATGATCTTTTGTATATTAATTTGCTATTCCTGTCATAATATAACATTACATCACAATGCCTGTTATGATCACATCACTGTAAATTCATGTGACCCTCCTAGCTCTTTCACTGCCTATTTTTTCATGGCTCTCCCTTTTCAGGGACCTATTTACACTCCCCTCCCCCCTGCTAATTTCTGACAAGTCCCTAAGATTGACCAGATAATGAATTGTCACTTTTCCTTTGAGTGACTCCCAGAATTTAAACCATATCTCAATCAATAGGAGCCATGAGTAGGTTCATCATTGTGATATATCTCTCTGCCCAGTAAATATGCCTACCCCTGCCCTTCCCAAGGCTGCCAACCTGCAACCCAATCCCATGAAACAAAATCAAATGTAACAATTTCTGTCCATAATTATAGGAGGGTGATACCCTTTTAAGGTTAAAAACACCTGAAAGTGTTTCACTTGTGAGAATGGTGACATTTAACAACAGCAAGAACATGTTTAGTTGCCTTCAGTCTGACAAGAAATCTAAGCTTATACAAGGATTTTCATTGAGCAGCAAGTTCTCCTTCATTCTCACCTGAAAGACCAATGGAAAACAGCTCAGAATGGGTGCCAGCCAATGTTCCTCATGCAGGCCATGTCAACCTGCCAAAAAATTTAGACATTAAGTCTTATCTAAAACTGCATGGTGAGTCCCTAATCTAAGCTAGACAAGGGTCTTTCCACAGTATTGCGAAGGCATTGCATGAGTGCAAATGTACCATCACGGTGCACATGCAGATGTGAGATAAGAAAAGGCTGTAAAATTGTGATAGAAAATGATCTCTTTTGCCAGCCATCTAAGTTAAAATTAATATTCCTCAGACACTTTTCCTCCCTGTAGCAGCATTCCCCTTAGCAACCAAATTTCCCCTCCAGAACAGAAACTAATCATTATTTCTTTTGCACACCTTACATCCTGTTTTTCTAAATAAAGAAGTTAATTAAAGTAAAATAAGAAAGACTAAAATGAAGCTGTTAACAAACTAGTAGAGCAGCAGAAGTAACATAACTGACAGATTACCATAATTTACCAACAGATGCCATTGCAATTTTTAACAAGTTAAAAATCTGGTAGCAGTAATCCAAAGCTGGAATTTTCATTCTCCAGTGAAAACTGGGACTAAAGGCTGCTAGAATATTAGCACTCACAATCTGGATTTTTTCCTGGTCTCTTGATACATTCAACGTGAAGTTTCAGCTTTTGTCACCAGTCTCATCTACCTTCTTAAATGTCAAAATGCAAGAGCCCCCTGTGGAGTCACCATGACAACAGTTTTAACCAAACATACAAGTTTGAACAGAAGGATGTTTATACTGTTGAATGGCTTCAATTTTATTCTCTAGTCACTGGATTGAAAAATTTTCGTTTTTTCACCACTCATGTGGAATGGCCTAAGACCCTTTTTGTGTTGTCAGGCCTCATATACATATGTCCCATCAGTTAATGAGTTAGCCGTTTGCTGATATGACATAAAGCCGTTTCGATTACCGTGCTACGCTGGAAAACGAGCAGCGTCTGTTTGCTTTCTGGGATATTCAAAAAGACAAAACGCGAAAACGTGCGGGCCTTGCCGTGTGAAAAGTCGCAGCGCGGAAGGCACCAAGATGTGATATTTATGATAGACTTTCCACGTTTTATTTCTTTATGTATAACCACCATGCATCGTACTCTTGTTTTAATTCAACATCACCAGTCTATGTTATATTCTTAGTACCTTTGCAAAACATTCCCAGAGTCAGTTATGGAGACATTAAGGTAATTCTAACTTGAGTCTGTGGACGAAATCCTATGGTGTGACCATTCAAATGAAACCTCGTCAGCAGATCTTTCACATGGTACTATTTATATTTAAGCTCAAGTATTTTACAAAATGAAATTTGGGATTCGTCTTGAATTTTGATCTTAGGAATTCTTGGGAGTGAAGGGGTTAATTTAGTAAACTTAGTAGAGGCGTTTCTTTAAAAGTTTCTACTTAAGAGTTATGCTTGTATCTTGGCAAGGGTAAAACCGGAATGATGGTTTTCTGCCGGGTGGGGCGGGGCTTTAAAAACAGGATTTGACACAATTTACCAGTAATGCTACATTTACAGCGTTTGTTAGAGTTTGCTTGTTTGACCAGGTCAAGTATGAGTACACTTCTTATTGCTAACGCACTTTTATTGTTACTTTTACGTTTATTTTGTTCAAAATAGAAACGCCATTTAATGTACATTTCCTCAATGTACTATTGTTAATTGATATACGTTGACTTTCTCATAAATAATGCAAAATATAACTTTCCTAAAGTTTCTGCATTGTCAGACAAACGAAACGAAAGGACTGTATGAACTAGTTTGATTTTAATTGTGAGACGGAGGAACTGTACACAAACAAACTATAACAAAAACAACAACAAAAACAACAACCGGATGAGTCGGACGACAGGGCAAGTGGCAAATTCGTCACTTGTTATCCCTGGAAAAGGAAAGTTAACACCAAACGCACAAAAACAACTTTAAAGTCCTTGACGAGTTGAGTAATTACTTCAGTAATAAGGACGATGGCGAAAACTACGTTCTCTTTGAGGAAGATACGTTCTAATTATGATAGAAATTAATAAAGCACAAAAAAAAATACCAAAAACGTATGTTAGAAAGAAAAGAAGGAAGGAAGGACGAAAGAAAAAAAACAAAGAGAGCTTATCACGCATTCAATTTTTTGCACAAAAAACACCTATAAAAGTATGGGTTTGAACGAGAACAAACAATTTAGCTATCACAACTGTAAGCCTGCGTAAAAGGCACTTAAAAAGAAACCGAAATTCACGTAAAATACAACAGCACAAGAGCTTACAACGAACAAAGCACAAGGTTGATTCGAACAGCCACTATAACAAGTTACGTATTTTGATTTGCTAAATTGACCTACAATAAGAATAGGCCGGGTATAGCCATAGTTTTCGCGCGTTAACTAACCACGTTATAGAGTAGCACAAACCATTTAGGAAAACACAAACTTTCCTCCCTTGAAGGATAGAGGGCAAAGCAGAAAAAGGAAATGGACAGAAAGAAATACTAGCATTTCGGCAAAGGAAAGAGTATGTCTCTGGATTTCGACTACCGTGTGGCACTAAATTTTTGCGGGAGTTTAATTTTGCGGATTGGCGATTTTTTCTGTTCTGAGGGAACTAATTTTAGCGATTTGAAAAGACTGGTTTTTCTTGCTGGGAATTAATTTTTGCGATTTTCTGGAGGTCCCGTTCAAATGGAACTGATAACATTTTCCTTTTTTGAGTAAAGGCCCAGTAAAAGCAGTCGAAATACAAATAAAACAACATGGGAATGTCACTCTATTACACTACAATGGATCGAAAATAACTAGGGTACCACTTCATGTATTATCCACCGAGTTATCTACGGCATTTTCTCCTTCAAATCAGTATTTTTTTATATCATTTTTACAGTGCAGTAAATTTTTGCGGAGAAAAAATTTGCGGTAATTATATTTTGTGGGAACTTATTTTTGCGGATCGCGAAAAAAACCGCAAAAATCGCAAAAATTAGAACCCGCAAAAAATTTAGTGCCACGCGGTATTTCAATAAATTGTTCTTTGTTCTAATCGTCCTTGATCAGGAATCGGCAAACCATCGGCTCGCTTGCTCCTAAAATGAACAAAGATAAAACGCTTTAGCAATAAAAATAGATTTTATGTGACATTCAAACGAAAGCTACTGAACAGTACTTTCATGTGGTGCTGTTTACCATGCTACACAAAGTGGTTCTAATTTTTGAGTCTGTGGATGAAATTCTAAAGTGTCACCATTCAAATGAAAGCTACTGAACAGTACTTTCCTGTGGTACTGTTTACTATGCTGTACAAAGTAGTTCTAACTTTTGAGTCTGTGGATGAAATCCTAAAGTGTAACCATTCAATTGAAAGCTATTGAGCAGTACTTTCCTGTGGTGCTGTTTATTATGCTGCACAAAGTAGTTCTAACTTTTGATTCTGAGGATGAAATCCTAAAGTGTGACCATTCAGATGAAAGCTTCTGAGTAGTACTTTCCTGAAGCACTGTTTACTATGCTGTACAAAGTGGTTCTAACGTTTTGATGCTTTGGATAAACACCTAACTGTAACTGTTTGAATGAAAACTACAGAGCAGTATTTTCCTGTAGTCTTACAAGGTGGTTCGTGCCGTACAAGGTGGTTCTGACTTTTGAGTGTGCGGATGAAATCTTCACTGAGTCCAATAGAATGTAAACTACTATTAATAACTAAGCAGCAAGTCCCTTTGTATAGCGTGCCAAACAGTGACATAGGGTCCCTGTGTCACTGTTTGGTAAGCTGTACAAGGTGGTTCTGATTTTTGCCTGTGGAAAAAAACCCTCAAGTGACGTTCAGAGAGAGGTATGAAGCAGTACTTTCCCCTGGTGGCGATGCAAGTGTTGCTGCAAATTTTCTGGCCAAAAATCCTACATTACAGCCATTCAAATTAAAGCTACTGAGCAGTACTTCCCTGTGGTGCTGTTTATTTTGCTGTACGAGGTGGATCTAACTTTTGCGTCTGTGTATGAGATCCTTACTGTGGCCATTCAAGTGAAAGCTACTAAGCAGTACTTTCTGTAGTGGTGTTGTTTCAGGGCCGTAGCAAGGGGAGGGGCTGGGGAGGGGGGCCGTACCCTCCCTCGTTTTTTGACCCAAAAAAGTAAAAAGACATGCATCAAAAATTGAAAATAATGGCACACATTACTTTCCTTCTACAACCAAGGAGCATTTGCGCCACATGTATTATTCGGCAGCTGATGTGACGATAGAGTGTATTCGCACTAGATTTAACCAGAAGGACTTCAAGGTCTACTGAAGCATACAGGAACTTCTTCTGAAGGCGTTAGCAGGGGAAGAACACGAAGAAGAACTAGCGAAAGAGATGGCCGTGTATGGGAATACTGACCTGTGATAGTACAAGCTTAAAACCCCAGCTGTCCCTTCTTCCAGACATGGTACAGTCAATGGGGTACGACACAGGGCTCCTGATTTGACATTGCTGATCTGCTGGACTTTTTTCAGTCACTCGGAAATGCTCACAAACTCCTACTTAGTGAGATTTGCACACTTGATAAGCTTATGCTTGTCATGCCAGCTACCAATGCCATCAGTAAGCGCTCCTTCTCAGCCTTAAAGCGGGTCAAGACCTACCTGCGTTCAGCCACGGGAGAGGCCAGTGGAGGTTGCAAATTTGTTCGTGGGAGATCACCGCCGGCACAAGCAATTGTTTAATTAGGAAGTTTTTAAAATACGACCTTCCGATGAAGACTGTGTTTGCTTCTAAGGCAACTCAGACAGTCTTAAAATGACCATGAAGTTACTATGATGACTCTGCAGGTGAAACATTTGCTGGTTTCAAGATACAGAGATCAGTCCAATGGGTCCTCCGAACCCAAGACTCTACTTTTAAAATAAAACAAGCTACTAAAAATCTTTGTGCCCTCCCCCCAGTTTCTCAAGGCTTGCTACAGCCCTGTGGTTATTAAGCTGTAGAAGGAGTTTCTAACTTTTGAGTCTGTTGATGAAATCCTAAAGTGTGACCATTCAAATGAAAGCTACTGAGCAGTACTTTCCTGTGGTGCTGTTTATTATGCTGTACAAGGTGGTTCTTACTTTTGATTCTGTGGCTAACATTTGAGTCTGTGGATGAAATCCTAAAGTGTGACCATTCAAATGAAAGCTACTGAGCAGTACTTTCTTGTGGTACCGTTTATTATGCTGTACAAAGTAGTTCTAACTTTTGAGTCTGTGGATGAAATCCAAAAGTGTAACCATTCAAATGAAAGCTACTGAGCAGTACTTTCTTGTGGTGCTGTTTATTATGCTGTATAAGGTGGTTCTGACTTTTAAATTTGTAGATGAAATTCTGAAGTGTGGCCATTCAACTTAAAGTTATTGAGCAGTACTTTCCCTCCATCATAGTTGTTTTATGGGGAGTCATATTAGGGAGAAGGGTAATATGAATTCCCTAAAAGCGACTGATCCAGTTGCACACAAAAGGAAAAACTGGAGTGAGTAAAACTAAAGATAAGATGTATAAATCTCAGACCAAGAGTGAAAGTAGGCACTGACCAGGGTATTCTTCACCACTGAAGGTATTTATTATCCACTCACAGGCACTCCTGCTCTCCATTCTAAACAAAACAACAACAGAACAAAACAAAACAAAAATAAACAATATTTGAGTTGACCCCAAGGGGTGTTTACGTGATACCGGTACAACATTCATCCTGGTAGGAGATCAAAAATTTCTATTGCATTTGCATAAGCCATTTTATGGGGGCGTGAGTTTCATTTTGGAATGACATGCTTAAAATGAAATAGGAAGTACAGTGAATAGTCTAACTGCATTTACACGATGCTGGTATGAGTTTTCGCACCGGAATGAAAATCTCGATCTGATACAGAAACTTGCATGAACTGGCACTGGTATGACCTGTACCAATATGAGATTTTGAACCAGTGTCATGTGAACAAATATAGAGCCACAAGAGGCAACCGGGATGACTCTGTACCGAAATGAAAGTCGTACTGCTATCATGGACTCAATTGGAACCAGCTGAATGTCAGTCTTCAAAGGTCCCTACAGAGTCTTGGTGGTTTCTGTCGTAGGGATAAACACCACTCTAAGATTTGCTTTTGTATGGGAGTCCCTTCCCCACCCTGTGGAAATCATGACCAGAGACTACGAGCAGTCTCTCTTTCTGCTCAGCGACAGTTGAGAAGAAAACACATGAGCAAGCTGCCAGGAAAATCGCCTGCCACATCAAAACGTGATGCAAGCATGATTAGAACCTACTGTAGTTAGCCAGCTCACTCCAGTGCCACATTTCAATGTGGAAGGCAATTTTTTAGTTCCTTCAACTATCCCCGAGTGCTTGTAGTCTAACTTGACCACTGCATGTAGGCTTTGAACTCCTTCACTTGTTATTTGAACACTGCCTTTAATAGAAGCTTTCTCTACAACATCACAAAAACACTCAATAACAAACCTGATGAAA
This sequence comes from Siderastrea siderea, assembly GCA_964030785.1. Classification (NCBI taxonomy): domain Eukaryota; kingdom Metazoa; phylum Cnidaria; class Anthozoa; order Scleractinia; family Rhizangiidae; genus Siderastrea; species Siderastrea siderea. Next base: position 32,260,931 of record OZ034973.1, read on the forward strand.
GAAGTCCCTAAGCTAATCCCATTGCTGTCCCTTTCAATGACACATGCCAAGACATCACCATAGGGCTTAAAAAGGTCAACTAAATCCTACAAAAAGATGATATATCCTTAAGACTGTTCACTAAATGAATGCTAAAAAACTAGGATAGTGAATTATTGAGGAGAGGGAGGCTCCTATAGTACAAAATGAACAGGTAAGTTCATTACCGTTTCTTTAAGGCACCCCCTTGAAAGGTGTCACAATCTCATTTGGCGGGTGTGGCCTAATAATGGCTTTACCCTCAAATAACGATAACACCAAAACACATTAATAACATATTGTTTCAAGTATTACACAGCAACAGATGAGATGATGTTTAAACTGTTGTAGCCATCGCAAATTGTTACCTTATTCACTCTCTAAAGGGAGTCCTATAATGACCACACAGCTGTGGAGATTTGAAATTGGGTGCCCAAGTAACTGGTGATAAGTTGTGATTTTAACCCATATAAGGTGTGATTTTTCACATCACAGGTGTGACATTCAAGGTTAACTACTTGGTTGTTAGGAGTCTCCCCCAAGTCAGTGAAGATCTCTCCAAAAATTGTCAAAATGTTCAGCAACCTCAGAACCACCCATACATTTTTGCTTTCAATTGACATCCACATTTTATACCTAAGGCCCTGGCCAAAACAGAGAACACATTTGTGCAAGTAAAAACATGCTTCAAATGACTTACTGTTATTTACTTTCACTGTATGTGATCAGGCCTAAATTTGTGCACACAAGTTGGTGCAAATTTTATTTTTGGTTACTCTATTTATGCAAGTCAACACAACCTCTTCTTAGTATTGTGTGGCTGGCTGTCAGGGCTGCATTGGCTTTTAGCAAATTGTATCTTGTTGTGAGTCCAAGTCTGTGCACCTTTTGATAACTCGCTATTCCATTATTTTGGCTTGGGCTCACATAGCTAGTAGCAATATAGCACACTCAGTTAAATCTGGTTGACTAATGAACTACAAAGGGAAGAACAAAGCTGTCCAAGTTGAGGAAATGTTTTCTGTCAAAAAAACTGTAACAGAGCAAAGCAGAACTACAAAGGGAAGAACAAAGCTGTCCAAGTTAAGGAAACGTTTTGTGTCATAAAACTGTAACAGAGCAAAGCTGAAGCAAGTGCTTTGGTTCAATTCAGAGGGAAGTTGGAGATCAGTTTAGTTTAAGCTGTGGAGATTCTAATACTTTCAGTATTATAATATAGAACAAACCTTTTCTGTGATTGTTGTAGGAAAATTCTCAATAATGATAACATCACTGCCATCTGATGACGACAACAAATCCTCCTGTAGAAAAAGCCACAAAACAAAACACTATGCGCGGTCTGGTTAAGGCTATCAAACAAAGCCCTTTGGGAACTTTTTATGTGCTGAGTTCAATCGTACTACATGCAGTTCCAGAAATATATCCATTCCCACTTCACTTTGAGGAAGGTCGAATAGAAATTCCAAGGGGAAGGGGGTCCTGAAATGGGACTTTCCAGAGAAGTGCGGGGTTCAAACCAAAATCCTTCCTTTGGGAGTGAGAAGGGGGGGGGGGGTTGCTATTTTCTGGAACAACACGATATGCTGTATCCAAGCAAATTGTTATGCATGTGACCCTTTCAAACTACATTGTATCTATTTACATTTTGTACTATATTTTAAACCAAAATAATCAGTGAAATGTATCCTTTGATAGAGCATTGCAACCATTAGCTTGTACAATGGAGTACCCTCTCTGCCTTTTAGACCCACTGGCACTGGCATTGTGCAGGGAACAAAGACCTCTCATGTCACTACATGGCCAAAATTCTGACTGGAGCCTAGCATAAATGCATCGTGCAACCTGCTAGAATTTGGCCTTGTAGGAAGCTGCACATGAGCCACAGTAAGCCCACACTGGGCTGGCTGCACATAAGCACAGGAAACCGACACAGCCACAGTAAGGTTTACCAAATGAAACTCGTAATTTGATGGCACATGGCTTCGAACCACCAACCATCAGATCTGAAGACCAATATGCTAACCACTACAATACCATGCCCCCATTACACCAACCTTAACTCCTATGGAAACCCCAGGTGGAGTAGAACAGGAATGAGGTTCATGAGTTGATGATTTTGAAGTTGCCTTTGATGTGTCACCTTTACTTGATCTGCACTGAGTTTCTTTTACCCATTTGGTTGATGGAGGGGTGGGTTTACTCGCCGACAGTGGAGGAAATGATTCCAGATGCTATGGGGAAAAAACAAAACTTATTAGGTATAATATCTTATCCATTCCTATAGTCAGTCGGCCATTTACTGTAGTTATCCTCTTGTACACAAACTTCCCAGACTAATGGTTTATTGAAATGATGTGTTGTTACGTGGACAGTCTTAACAGTGGAAATTATATTCACTCAGTTCTTGTACACACATACAATATATCTTTCTAGCATCCCCTGATTTTTATCCCTCTTTTTGTTTTGTTCTTTCTGAGCTTAATTTCTGTTATGAAAGTAGTTTGTAAATTTTAATTACCTGTAATTAGTATAGAGTATTTGTAGTGTTGTTACGTTTTGCGAAGTATTGTTAAGTTTTGTTAACTGTTGTTAAGTATTGTTAAAAGACCTTTGATTCAATGGATATTATCACTAAAAAAGAACAAAAAGCAAAACAAACAAACAACAACACAGTAAAAACCTCATAGAACACTGTGAAAATTGAATTATACCCGGTAAGAAAATTAACCACACAAAACAAACAAACAAACCAAATATTCTTTATAATGCAAATAAACCCAAAACTCAACAAACTTAAGCTTAACTCATTTCGAAATTTAAAGGTGGCATTACAACAATGACAAGGGTGCCAAGACAGGCGCGAATTTAAGTTCTATTCATCATTGCTGTTTTTGTGGAAAACAGGGTCTATGGGTGATATGCATTTTTCCCAAAAACATACATAGAATACGCAAGGTATAAGCTTATTAAAAATGTTTATACTGAGGCTTCTGCGTGAAAATCTATCTTGCCTTGAGATATTCAACATATATTATGCGTAAAAATCTATCTTGCCTTGACTGCTTGAGATATTCAATACATGCTTTAAAAAAAACACACACACATTTTTCACTTCTTACTAAACTTGAAAATAATTTACGTTGAAAATACTGGACGGTGGTTTGTCGGACTTCTCCCCGGGTCTTCTGACTGGAGGTGAATCTGTCAAAGCACGTGCTTTCATGACAGAAGCTCTTCCTCTCCCAGTGGTCCCAGCTTGAGGTGCGTTTTTTCCCTTTGATATTCCCAAAGCCACTTTAGGGAGCGCGATAGAAGTTACGTCTTTGGTTGGTTTGCCTCTTCCCTGTCCGAGTGCTGGTATTATTTCTGGTTCCTCGGGTTTTTTTGAGGAATGAACGTCAATAAAGAAATCCTGGTCCCACGTTCTCCAACGGGATGCCATCTTGAATGTTTACAATAACTTGCTCGTCCCAGATCCCCGGCTGTTATACGTATATGCAGGTGTTGCGTGATCTTTATGTAGGTCACGCTAGGCTCGTCACGAATTGGAACGATGACGCAATTTTCATAAAGTTAAACAAAGAAATAAATATAAAAAGATAAATAAATAAATTATTAAATAATAAATAAACAAACAAACAAATAAATAAATAAAAAGAATTTTAAAGCAACTTCCCAACTGTACCTCCATGCCAACGGGAAGGAATAAAGGGAGGGGTCATTTTCCCTTCTAGAAAGCTCCACTTGTGAACAACTTGGATCACTGGACATTTGGAAAATATTTATTTGATATGAAAATGTGTAATTTTGCTCGTGATCAGTGATATGGGTATCATAAAATGTCCAAGCAAAGGTGACAGGTATTTGAAATATCAAAGTCTTGTCATGGGTATCAGATTGAGAGATAATTAGGGACTAAGGATAAGTCAGTTAAAACAAGAGAGGGAAGGACAAGAGGACACTAGGGTGGGTGAGATACCAGATAGAAGGTGACAGGAAATTCTCTTAGCACTTCATAACTTAATTTATGATTTGGAAGGGTGGTATGACAATAATAATTATAATTTTGTGAACATGTTGAAACTTGCTTGTAATAAATAACTAAAGAGATTTCTTTTGCCTCATTGAATATTGGTGACTTTGCGAAAATTTGATGTCACAAAAACCTTTTTGTTTTAATAATTTGAATAATGTACAGTAATGGGAGGCATTTACTTTTAATAATTATAATAATAATAATAATAATAATAATAATAATAATAATAATAATAATGCAATTCTTTACACAGATGGCCTATATCAAGGTGGTTTTCAATAGGGCACTGTTTAATGACCTCACAATGTCATACAACATCAGTACAAGCTTCAAGGGATAAAAATAAGTGGGAATTAAACACAAGTAGAGAGCTTCTGATTGTTGCCACCCAGGCAGAATTGATATCATACAAGAGTATTCTGACATGCTACTTTATCATGTTTTAAATATTAGTGATGAAAAGTTGTCCACTGAAACAAGTTGGGTTAGCAGGACACAAAGAGCTGAAAGTATGGAATAACATAATAACTTACATTGTATGATTATTTTTATCTCATGGAGCTGGAAATGACAGAGACTTCAATTTCAAACAATCGCATGATTTTTGTTTGCTATTACAGGAGCTAAGACTTAGACTTTCAACTGGAAGCTTTGTGCTTTTCGGAGTTTTCGCACTTTTTTTTTAAATTCTACACCACAGGAAAATAAACGGGCATTGGGAAATTACCATGACTATGTACACAAAGTCCAAATAAAAACCGAGACAACGAAATTTGAAACACATCTTACATTTCTGTTGATTATTGGTTGGAGAGGAGTTTACAATGCTTTTTTGGATAATTATATTATTACTATTATTATGTAGCAGTGATAACACATCTTGATGCACTAAAAATTCAAATAGCGCACATAGGAGCGAATGTAATCTACCGCACTAATATGTTATTAGTAGTAGTATTATTATGATCAATTCTTATTATTATCAGTGCTATTATCATAACTGGAGTGCGATATGATTATGCAGTTCAACAAGGTATTCTGTGCAAGAGAAAAAGATCTTGTAAATATGTTTATTAGTGTTTTTTCAATAGTTTTTTTTACATAGATTTGGTAAGTTTTTTGCAGTTTCACCTTCCAGTGCATCTAATTGGCAGCCAGAAAATAAACAGTAAAACTCTTCCAATTCCATTTAAAAAAACGCTGGTGCATTCAAAGTTCTCAATCACAGTTTTGATTCCATGAACAATGACTGATGTGGAAGCAAACCATAGATCATATTTATTATTGTTTTCTGCTTTCAACAACCAAGTCAAAAAATGCAAGAGCTTGTAGCAGGCAGTCACTTAAGTCATCCTTCTTGTCACAGGATTTAAAATAGTTAATAAACTTAGGTTCAATTTGAAGCAAAGGCTTCTTGTTATTTGCAGCAAATCTGTCCGACAGGCTGTAGATGAAGGATTCAACGAAATCTTCACTCCCGCCCATGCCTTGCTGTTCTTTAAGAAACTGTTCACACTGTGTCTCAAAGGGTTCCTCATTTGTTCTGTCGAGAAACAAACTTTCCACCAAATTAACTGCTGCTCTCTTCTTGCTGGTTCCAGTTGGAAGGCAAAAGTGCTTTGAAGTATACAGTGGGTCAAATGGTATCACCAGACCAGGAAGTAAACAAGTTAGCATAGCCTCAAAAACACGAAGATGTACCGCAAATGGAAGAAGGGCTGCTGTTTGTTTTCCTATTCGATGACTCTGCATTTCGACTACGTAAACATCTGTCTTGGGAACCTTGTTGACAAACTCTTGAACCTGGAATCAATACAGAAAGGATTAGTATCCTTTCAGTACTACATGTGTGCTCAAAATGCCAATTCTCCTTACTAATAATCCAATACTGTTTCCTCTGTCAGATTCCAATTTTTGTTTGTAGGCAAGTTATGTGTGTTCTGAACAAGTATCCTACCAAATTTCATCAAATTCCAATAGTAGTTCTGTAGAAATCAGAGCATTTCCACCAAACCATGCAGTCACAATTTTCTGGTTAACTGCGCAAGCATTGCATTTGACTGTACTGTATTCTCAATCCATGCAAACAATCCCAAAAAGGCAGGGAATTTCCAAATGAACGTTTATTACCTTTAATACATTGAAAAACAAACGTTTTTTTGCAGATAATAAACTGTTTGATTGTTAAGACGGAAAATAACACTTGCACAATCTTCAATGGACAAAATAAAATGATCACTGTACATGCACCTTGTTTGTGTTTTTTTAAAGCTTTGTGCGTGTGCACACTCATGTCAGCAGTACAAATAATAGAGTGCGCACAAACTGGGTGCAGACACTTACAGGCAAAAGAAATAATACATGAACTTACCAAAGGTCTAAAAACAGCTGGATTGTAAGGTTTGGGTTTGAGTATCTCAGCCCGTGACCAGCCAAACACCTTCTTATCTTTATCCATGTGGACCCAAGCAGCATTCTGGAAACCAATATCTATGGAAACAATTTCTGATATCACCTGCAAGGGGGAAAATCTTGAATTTTGAAAACAGATAACTCAACATATCCTAAGCTTAATTTGGAGCCATAATTTTCCTCTCAACAACAGAGAGTGAAGGCATAATTCTACAGTTTTCCAATTTCATTGACAAGCATACATGTACCTCAAAATCAAGTGGGCCAAGAACATCTAATTTGGTCTTCACCCTCCCATATTTTGAGCAACATGCACCAAGAATGAAATTAGTATTCACACAACAAAAATCAGTGCTATGCCATTAACAACTTGGTCGCTTAATCGAGTGACACAAAAAACTACTCAGTCTTTTTCGGCAGTAAATGGGACTAAAGCTTGTTGGGTGCACACTGTAATAACACTAGGGTGGCAGCAACACACCCTGCCAAATGTAAAACCAAGGGGTGGTAGCAACACACCCTGCAAACCGATGATAAGGGTGGCAGCAGCGCAGCCTGCAAATGTAATGATAAGGGTGGCAGCAACGCATCCCGTAAGTAATGGATGAGCCAGCGAATGTGGCGCATGCCACACCCGGATAGATAGCGATAAAGGTGGGGATGAGCCAACGAGTGTGGCGCATGCAACACCTGGCATATCTAAGAGCTAAGGTGGGGCAAGAGCCCCACCCAGCCTGCTACGTGCGACGCTAAGTGGCAGGTGTGCACCCAACCCAATAGTCCAGCTTTATTGAATAAAAGGGTAGGGTGAGGTAGGAAAGTAATCTACAAAAACTGGAGCAAGTCACAAGTTGTACACCATGCAATGTGTAACATGAAATGGGAACAAAGCGTGCACTTATGACTGAATCGCGAAAGGCATAACTTGATATCAATTACAGAAAGATAACAATATAGCTTATTGTTCATTATGGCATAACCATGCAGGAATGCAGTTCATGGGTAAGCTAGACAACAGAAAAGTTATTGTACTACTGCAAAGTCACACCAAGTCCATTAGTGTACATGTGAAATATTGTAAGCCGCTTACAAAGAAGTTTAGTAAATACAACATTGTAATGCGAGATCCTTTCGTGACCCATATGAGGTGATGAGAACTACTTGACAGATGCACACGCCGAGTGTGCATCTGTCACGAGTACATATTAGCTCTAAGTAGTTAACTCTATTTTACAAGTAAAATTACCACTAATTATGGATCTACATTCCAAAATTGGAAAATAAAACTACTGTGCCCGAAATACATGTAAATATGCTTTGCTATTATTCAGTGATGCTGCATATGCAATTGTATGGTAGTTAGTTTTCTTTTTGCAAAGTTTAAAACCATAACCCATTGGAGTTTGAGAATTGATGGGATGGTGTTTTATGTGGCCTTAGGGGCTTTTCTCCATCGTTGCACCCCTTCAGTTACAAAGACAAAGTATGAAATGAGTGAAAATTGACATGCCTACCTCTTTCTTGTTGTGCATCAACAGCTCCCAGATAGTTTCAAGTCCTTTAGAAGTCTTTTTCGTGACAGAAGCTAATTCACCAGCTCCTTCAAGTCTCTTGAAAAACGCTAAGCCAAAACCCTTGACTTGAAATAGCTCTTCTACACTTTTGAGTGGTCCAAAATTATCACGATATTGTAAAAGAGCAGCTGCTTTGCTTTTTCCTATTCCTTTGGTATTTGAAAGTTCCTCTAGACTCCGATTATTAAGTTCCCTCAATATTTCCTGCAAAAAATGATTGAAAAGGCATTAATCGATGGGAAAGTGTCAATGACTTCTACAGAGTTCATACAAAATTTTGGATAGAAAATGAAAAACTTTTTCATTCTTTTTTCCAAACCATATAATTTTGTTTTTTTTTTCGGAATTCAAACTGTCTAGAAAGAGAGAGAAGAAAATGGACTGTGATGAGTGCCTTAAAAGATAGCAAACATGAAATTTGTCCTGGAATTGACATAGATCTTAGTGACTAAGTGGTGTGGACATAACTCCAAACTTTTTTCCAGACTAAAACTTTTTATCAGGTCTGGATGATAAGTGCTAGATAACGATATTTGCACACTTTTCCACACTTTTTACAAATCCTGTTTTTATGTGAGGAAGATGGGAAGGGGTGGGTGTGAGGGAGGGGGGGTAGGTGTGAGGGAGGGGGGGTGGATGTGAGGGAGGGGGGTGGGTGTGAGGGAGGGAGGGGTGGGTGTGAGGGAGGGGGAGGGGCAGAGGAAGAGTGGATATGCAATATTGTTGAGTTTGCTACACGTGTACTTTCTAGTAAAAAAAAAAGGGGGTGGGTGAAAAAAAGCCCTAAATGACTTCTGATAAACTGCTAAATTCTCCTTCCAAATTCCCTTTAATTTGCTTGCGAACCAAAAGGAGAATATGACATTACATCAAGAGTCACTTAGGACCTTTTTCCATGCACCCCTTCATACTATCAAAATCGCTAGAGTGGTAAAACGGCCGTTGGGAATTTGATTTGGCGGCGGCTAAATTCTTATCACGTGGCTTTAAAAAAATTTGGTCACATGGTCTAAAAACATTGTCATGTGATTCGTGTTGTGAGACCCGCCGATCGGAAACCTCTTTTGCAAAGTAGTCATTAACTTTGCTTTTGTAAGAACACTTCGGTCAAGAAAACGGTTTTGCACCCTCTGAACTCCACCAGCATTGAAATGCACTTTCACTTGGAAATCCGGATCCATGTTTTAGTCGTTTTTCGTTAGAAACGATGGAAGCGACTCCGAAAGGAATGGAAGGAGATGGTGCAGAGCTTTACCTCACGTGGTGCTTCTCATTGCGATCACGAGACATTTTCTTTTAAACCACGTGATAAGAATTTAGCCGCCGCCAGCTCAAATTCCCAACGGCGTTTTTACCACTCTTGTGATTTTGATAGTAATGTTTTTGTTACATTTTACCCTGTTTTGGTAATAAAATATGTTCAAAGATGGTGGCAGTGGGGGGATTACTTTCAAAGTTAATCATCAGTATATTATTTCTGCAATGCTTGCCATCTGAATACAGGCTTCAGGCAGCGGTGGTTCTAGAATTTGTGGTATAAGAAATAGTATTATACTGTAGTACATGTAAAAACTCTCAATGACCTAATCTTGACAAGTCACGTTTTTTTTGTGTGTGTGACTGTTTCATCGTGCATGTCAAATGTGCATTTGAGCACACTTTTCCACGAAACATCATTTATTCTGCATTACGCCATGGAACAAAGTGTCAAAAAACAAATAAATAAATAAATCCTTATCAGTAAGGGTTTTTTAAAACAATTGACAACAAAAACTAACGGTAAAAATTCACGACATTTCGACCGCTCTTCAGTCACTATCAAGCGAAATGTTGAGAATATTTTACATGTTTTTACTTCTTTTACATATTTTGACTTCATACATTTTCCTTACATATTTTTGCCCCTTTGTCACTCTCTATATATGCAAATTCTTATTCTCAACATTTCGCTTGATAATGACCGAAGAGCGGTCGAAACGTCGTGAATTTTTACCGTTAGTTTTTATTGTCAATTGTAAATAAATAAATAAATAAATAAATAAATAAATAAAGCCAAAGACACCGCGCGTGATGTCGTAGTGTGAGCCGCACTAAGCACACTGTCTCATAAAAAACACGGCGACCGTAGGATATATTTCTAAACAATATTGTTTAGAAAGGGGTGCAGTTTTTTCTCTAAGTATGTGAAAAAGGGGGTCATCTTGAAAAACAGTGGCATATTCATAAAGGTAAGGGATTGATCCTCGGGGGAGCCTCCACGTACAAAACTTTATCGAGTCCCTAAATGAAAATTAAAGCTAATTACCTCCTTCTTCGTTTCCGGTAAATTTACGCTGACAGTTCCTTTCACTTTTCCTTTCGCTTTATGAATTGACTGCAGATTGTCGTGATCTTCGTTTCCGGTTGCATTTCTCGTCATAGATGTAGACGCATATAAATTTCGAAGCGCAGACTGTGGGAGTGAGCATGCACGTGGAATGAAAATCCTTCCACAACACGGTCGGCCGCTAACCAAAGAGGTTAAACAGGAGGAAACTAAACGCTTCATGTAGACACAACGCTCCATTCGTAGAAGGAGATTGATTTTGCAAGGATTTATCTGTTGCCTAGCGAGCATTTATGGAGAAAAACGTTCTCTCCATTTATGTCAACTCTTCCGCCATTTTCCAGGTTTTTCAGTCCCAGCTCTCTCTTATACAACCTGTGTCGTACATGAAGGCCCGGTTTCCAGGAACAACAGGGGAGATCACTCGACAAGTCCTGTTTATTTTTAGGTTCATACATAATGCTGAATCGCAAATGTCAGTCGATCATGTGAGTTTCAAAAGGGGGCTATTTGTGACTCCATAACGTAATGATTCATTTGTACTTTGAGAGATTCAGAGTCTGAGGTAAGTGAAAATCGTGCAGTTTGAAGTCCATAGTTTATTTTCACCAAGTCCTACTCGTTTAAGGGACGATGTTCAACTTACCCCAGTTGCAGCTCAATCATATGGTTGCCGGCGTGTGAATATTTATTTCCCAAACTTTGGGTTTCTTTCATTTTCATCGGTTATTAAGCTGAATCAAGTTACTGTATTCTTCAAAGAAAAAGGAAAGATTTCCCTTCACGTATAGCACCGTGCCATTATTTAGGTTAATTACATTTGCATATATTAATTTGTACGTTCGATTTCTTTCACGCTAGCAGTCCCTAACATACAAACTGCACTCATGTAGAACCAACAGACCAAAAGTTACATTACGTAATCAAGTATGGGGTTGTACGGATTTCTTGCAGTGCTCTGCTAAGTTTCCGCTTGGGAAACTGCAGAGATATGTTCGATAAACAATAGCAAAAATACAAAACTTTAAGGCTGATCTTTGTGAAACGTGTTTTTATCACTGAGAGAGACAGGCATACTCGAAAAAAGAAAATCTGAGTTCTCTCAATTCTCCCAACAGGAGTCGAACCTATTTACCGAACACTCCAACGGTAAACAAAGTAATCACACCTTGCATTGTATTTTCACTGTTTTAATCCAAAAACTTGCAGTACACTACACGTGATTATGCTACATGAAATTGTGAAAAGACTAAAGGAGGAAGGGTAAGGCTACAAATCTCACACACCTATGACCTTACAATTTCTGGTGTGGATGCTCTACTACTGCGCTACAGGAGACTCATTAGAGCAAGTCCATTAAACTAGGTTTGGGATAAACATTGACCTTCAAATTTTGGTGGTTTGTAGGATGTTTGTGACATGAACCTAGTTTAAAAATGCCCTAGCTGCCACAAGTCTCCCCGGGGGGGGACTCCCATATGAAAGTGACGGGGATGCTTGTCGTCTCGCTTAGGGTTGTAAATTGCAAATTTTGGTCTCAATTAGCGTGTTGAGGACGGAAAGCCAATAGTTTTACCCACACAGGTATCGCTTAGGGTTGTGTGTGAAGAAATATCTATATTATACTGTGTTAGTGGTCTAGAGCAGCACACAAATCGCCGTTATTAGAATTTACTCATAGAAGACAGCATTCGATTGCAACATCTTTAGCGCAATTAACATCTGTATAGCTCTTATTTAGTTGTCTGTTTTTGCATGTTCTCCCTTAGGGGTTAAATAAAGCCGGAACCACGCCGAGATTGGTCTCCTTTAGGGTGTTAATTCTAATTTTCCGACGAGCATCCCCGTCACTTTCATATGGGAGTCCCCCCCCCCCGGGCAAGTCTCCTGTAGCTCAGTGGCAGAGCCTCTGGAATAGTAATTAGAAGGTCATAATGTTGGGAGAACTTGGATTTCCTTTTTTTTTTTTTTCAAGTATGCCTGTGTCAATCATCAATGAATATTCCTTTCACATTTAATCGCCAGCCTTAAAACATACCATCGCATTTCTTCCAAGGCTGATTTTCATTTCTCTGGCATTCTTTAATCTGACTTTCTGATCTTTCCAACATAATTATCACAATAATTTTGCATACCAAGAACTTAAAAGCGCTTAATTAATGTGCAAGTGTCATTATACTCAAGGCAGTGTTTTGTGAAATTTACCTACATGATAACCACAAAAGTGCAAAACACATTGTCTGTAGCATACCCTACAAGTGAAAATTACTTTTGTTAAAAAATCAATCAGGGTATTTGATTTTTCTTCTTGTGATCAAATTCTTTCAGTTCAGTTTTTGCTGTGCAAGAGACTTTCAATTGGATTTACAGTTATTGTACTAAAAATGTAGAATTATGCATTAAACCTTTTTTCTTTTCTACACAGGTCATAACTGAGGCTGGTTGAAACCTGTCTGTGACTTTTCTCTCCATATACATACATCTCACTGTTATATTCCAATATCAAGATGGGGAGAGCAAACCAATTTTTGCTCCTGATGTGGAAGAACGTCGTCCTTCTAAAGAGAGCACCAGTGAAGACATTCTTCCAAATTGCGATGCCTCTCTTTTTTATAGCAATCCTAGTCCTTCTTCGAGCATTTGAGATCAAGAATGAGTACAAACCAAACATTACTTATCCTGCATTTGATGTGGATAAACTACCACCTGATTTGTACTACTTTAATCAGATTGCTTTTTCACCAAACACTAGTGACGTGCGACAAGTTATGGACATGGTTAAAAAACAGCTCTCACTCTCGCTTGTCCCTTTTCAAAATGAGGAAGATATGGTTAAAGCTTTAGTCAGTATAGAGGACAAAGGAGAAAAACCTTCAAGTGTTAAGGTCCTCGGTGGAATCGCCTTTAACACAAGTCTGAATCATGGGGATATTGTCTACAAAATTCGTCTGAGCTCAAAATCAAGGGTAAAGCAAGAGAACAGCAAGAGAGGATTTGGCACAGACCCATCTGCAAGCTGGAATACTCAATTTACATTTCCTGTTCTTGAGATTCCCGGGCCAAGGAAAAGAAATGCCACGTATGGTGGCCCTCCTTTTTACTTTGAAGAGGGATTTTTGTCAATTCAACATGCAGTGGATGTTGCTATTATCAAATACAAGGCAAAGATCGACAAGCTAAATGCGACAGTATCTGTAAAGCGGTTTCCGTATCCTGATTACATCCATGATAATTTTGTCCTTGTCATACAAAATAGCCTTCCAGTCCTTTTGATGATTTCGCTTGTGTTTGCTGCCTTGAACATTGTTCGTGACGTTGTCTACGAAAAAGAGAAAAAATTAAAAGTAAGAAAATGCTATAAATTTATATGTATACCATCAGTAGGTTTTTATTTTCAGTGACAGTGAACTGATCAGAATTTACTTAATAAGTAATTAACTAATTATAAAGCTTAATGACTGATTAGTTAGCATAATTACTACTTATTTATAATTTAGACTTTTTTGTTATTATAACTGGTCGCCCAGAAAGGGTATTTGTAGCGGAGCCAGCGCGCTAGCACGTCAGCGGAGCTCCATTGCTAAGGAAATTTGGTAACCTATCAAGCCAAGAAATTTTGCTAGTGACGTAATAGTCACGTGACCGTCCGTCCGTCCATCTGTACGTCCGTACGTCCGTACGTCCGTACATCGGTACATCCGTCCGTCCGCACCACAGGGCTACCAATACACTTCATACACTGGATATAACCCTGTGCTGAATCCCGTGTGTTTTTGGCGCGAAATCGCATGTTGACCCCCGTTGTAGCAAAACAAGCAAAGACAACAAAAGTCAAAAACAAATTTGTTAATGGAAAAAAATAGTTCAAAAGAATACTCAGTTGTCTTTTTGGTGGAAGGGGAAAAGTTCAATTTAGGCGAAAAAAATTAGGCGATAAAGTTCAGGCGAAAAGTTCAAATTTGCCTCGTCGGTTCGAACTCGGTCGGCACACCGCTTGAGTTCGCAGCTTTTCGCAGCGGTTTCAACGCCAAATATAGCAGAGCTAGTGCTTTTTGGTTTTTTCTGTCCACAACCATGGTTTTTACGGCGTTCCGAACTCATTTTGCCAGGAAAAACACCAGCATGTTCATGCTGATAGACAGCTTGTCACGAAGAAAGAAATTAGTATTAAAATTAACTTGAAAGATGACAAGGAACCCTCATGGCCTAGTGGATTAATATCAGGCTTCAGATGCCGATGTTCCGGGTTCGGCTCCCAGCGAGAATAAGAATTTTTTTTTTTAATTTAACAACTTGAATGAGGGTATTTTCACAAATTAATAACTGCCAGCAAAAAAAAAAAGCAAAAACAAACAAACAAACAAAACAAAAAGGGGAGGCTCCGCTTTTAGGCTTGGCTAAATCTGTATATTAATTAATCTCTAATTAATATGTTTTTACTTAACCCAGAGCCCTATTTAAACCAGCTTTGCTGATGTGGGCTTCTCTGGTTAAATAAATAAATAAATAAATAAATAAATAAATAAATAGATAGATAGATAAATAAATAAATAAATAAATAAATAATTATAATAAAAAACAAACAAATAAATAACAGGAGGCTGTCCAATAGAGTTTTTTCATTGTTAATAATTCTGGTGTAGTGTTCCTCCTTGTTACAAATCAATTAGGAAACTGCATGATATTAATGTAGATCACATACATGTACTAGGAAGTTGCACAACCATAGTAAATAAGAAAAATATATTAAGGGAATCCAATAGGAAAGGGTTTTAACTTGATCAGCTGGGTTAAATCAACTAAAGATGGCTGGAGCTCTAAGTTGATTTAACATGTAAAGTGCTCATGTCAACATCACTTAAAATTTTGTGCTTCTAAAATAATTATTGAATGCATATTTGTCTTTAGGAATCCATGAAGATGATGGGTCTAAGTGGTTGGCTGCATTGGCTGGCATGGTTCACCAAGTACTTTATATTTTTCCTAATAACTGTAACTTTGGCAACTATTTTCTTCACTGTAAAATTCAACTCCAATGGTAGGGTCCTGAACCAAACATCTCCTACTGTCCTTTTTGTTTTCCTAATGCTTTACGGAACATCTTCCATCATGTTCTGCTTCTGTGTCAGCGTGTTCTTCTCCAAGGCAAATGTTGCAGCAGCTGCGGGTGGGATCATCTGGTTCTGCAGTTATGTCCCGTATTTCTTTGTCGCACAGTACTACGACACAATGAGCTTAAGTGCTAAAGCTGCATCATGCCTTCTCCCCAATGTTGCAATGTCATTGGGTGGTCAGTTGATTGGAAAATTTGAAGGTGCTGGCATTGGATCTCAGTGGTCGAACCTCAACCAAGGTCCTTCTATTGATGACAGCTTTACACTTGGTCTTGTCATGGTAATGTTTGTGTTAGATTCATTGATATTTGGTCTGATAACTTGGTACGTCGAAGCCGTCTTTCCTGGCGATTATGGGGTGCCACAGCCTTGGTACTTCCCTGTATTGCCCAGTTATTGGTGTGGAAAAAGCAAAGAGGTAAGAATTTTAATGACAGCCTTGGTACTTTGTCAACAGGCTCTCTCCTGAGTCCCCCCTCCTTCCCCCTACCACACCCTTCTCAAGACCCCCTGTCCTTTCTTTCTACTCTGTCCTCCACCTACAGAACCTTGTTCTTTGGTTATTCCTTATGTACTATGGAGATTAGCCACATCCCTGGTAGAAATTCTGCACAGGAGCTTAATAGGATCCCGTGAAATCCTACCCACGATCCTGATAGGATCTTACTCAAGATCCTGTAGGATCTTATTGACATCCTTTATCCTTGGATGCTACAATATCTTGTCTAGGATCTTGTGAGATCCTACAGGATCTTGTTTAGGATCCTATAAGATCTTGAGCAGGATTGTGAATAATTTTTACAGGATCCTAAGGACGTGATAAAACATGATTAGGATTATTGCCATTTAGGATCCTGCATAGGATCCTGTGTGAACTTACAGTGTACAGGATCCTAGAAACTCCTGTAGGATCCTACATAGGAGTTCTACCAGGAATGCCCCATTTTTGAAATAAAAATTTTTGGTTAATAGGTATGGCTTTTCTATCAGCTTCTTACTGTAGTTTTAACTTGCTTTTTACAGATGGAGATAAGTGAATTCCATGGCATAGAAAATGGCATCAAGTCTGGAATGTCAGCACCAGAATTCCTGGAAAAGGAACCTGTGGGTTTGGTACCTGGAATTGAAATAAGAAATCTCAAGAAAGTGTTCTCCACTGAGAAAGGTTTGATCGATTGAATAAATATGGTGCACTCTTCATATCACATTGTCATATTATTTCGGTCCGATGCAAGGACAAGTGGAAACACAAGCAGAATCGCAAGAACAAGTGCCACCCAGGGTTCGCACAATCTATGAGACATGCAAGTGTTTACCTGTGGGCTACCTCATGTAATTTTGCTTTGGGAATTGCTGGCCATAGTTCACAACCCTCATGATTTTATTTTGGAGCTTAACTATGTGATTTTCCTTACTCTATTCCAGACAAGAATCATATCCTTACTCTGGCCAAATAGGCAATAATTTTTAGACTAATAAATAAGCAAGGCATACCTTATTTAAGGCTATAACAGTCAAAATCTATTTGGTGTTTCAGATCAAAACAGCTTAATTTAACCCTTTAAGCCCTGATATGAAAATTCATATTCTCCTTACTGTTCTGTATACATTTGTATGGAAGTAGTAAGGAGAATTTGTCTAAATATGAAGACATCTCATCCTTGGTTAATTGCTTCCTTTGTTCTCATCACTTGAATGTTTGAAAGCAGTGATGATGTAAGGAGAAATTTCATCTAAAGGGTTAATTCAAACCCTTTGGGATTGCAAAATATGCCCACAGTGTAGCTATCTTGTATGAACTTAAGGGTACTGCCGCCTTGCTCCCTCCCCTTCCCACCTTTTGAATGCAAACATTTCAACCCCTTTCTTCACGAAAGTGCTTGCCATTACTTACTTATGGCAAATCAATCCTCCCTTGACAGGAAAAAAAGTTGCTGTTAATGGCGTATCTCTGAACATGTACGAAGGTCAGATCACTGCTCTGCTGGGACACAATGGAGCTGGCAAAACAACACTAATGTCCATGTTAACAGGACTCTTTCCTGCTACGTCTGGCTCAGCACTTGTCAATGGCTGTTCCATAAATGACAACATCAGTGGAGTACGCAGCAGTCTGGGTGAGATATCACATTTATTTCCTGTTTAATTAGACTTGGGTTTTTTAAATTCAAGGTCTGTGGTCAAATTTCCCCTTGACAGTTGTTAAGTTTGTTTTTGTTAGCTGTCTTTGGCAGTGAAGTGGTTACTAGAAGGTCTGCTGATTGAGTCCCATCTGTGGCAATTATGCTGTGTCCTTAGGCAACACAATTGCTCTGAATGCCTTGTCTGTTCACATACCACCTTTTTAGTTAACAATAGACTGTTTGATGCATTGCACGAGAAGATTAAGCCTTGGAACTTACATTTGTCTATTGGGTGTGACTTTTACCTGTCGAGAAGTGCATCCCTTGATCAATACAAGGAAGTGTCTCTTGAGACACAGTCCTATAAGACATGAGAATTGCTTTTCAGAAGAAGTCATGCAACAGCCCAACTGGGACTTGAAACTTAATAATGTGTTTGCTCATCACATTTTTACAAGAAGAAAAAAGACATTCACCAGCGTCTCCTAGGAACTAAGGTCAGAGTTAACTTGCTAAATGGAAATTCTCCTCTTCATGTAGGTCTCTGTCCACAACATGATGTATTGTTCGACCGTTTGACTGTTGAAGAGCACCTCTGGTTCTTTGCCAAGTTGAAGAGCTGCCCATCATACCGCGTGAAACAGGAGGTCAATAGAATGATTGACTGTATTGGACTCACTGACAAGCGGCACACACAGACCCGAGCACTGTCTGGCGGCATGAAAAGAAAGCTCTCTGTTGGTATAGCACTTATTGCTGACTCCAAGGTTAGAAGTCTGGTCACTTGAACCTGACATATTTATGAGACAGAGTGCGGAAATGATAAGAAGCATTCTTAGCGTGATGTCGACATAAGAAAACACAATGACATCAACAACAACAACGACAGCAACAGCAACAGTGCCACAATAAGGAATGGACTACTTAGCAGCTTTCTCTTAAACACTAGAACCACCTTGTAAAGTATAATGAAGAGAACAATGGACATTACTGCTTTACAGTAAGATTTCATTTGAAGAGTCTCACTTTAGATGTCATCCATAGACTCAGAAGCTGGAACCACTTTGTACAACATAATAAACAACATCACAGGCAGTACTTCTGGTTGAAAGGTCAGAGTTTAGGATTTCATCCACAGTCTTAAATGTTAGGGCCACCTTGAACATCATAACAAAACTACACCATTGCAAAATGCTGGTCATCACATGTATTTTTCATTTAAAAATATATCACAACTAAAGAAGTAAGGAGTCCATCCACAGACAGAAAAGATGGACTGTGTGGTTTTAGAAAATATTCCTATCCACCCCAAGAAAGGTTGTTGGAAATTCTGAGGGGCAGGGGGGTCCCAAGAGAAATTTTCTTAAAGCAAAGTACAAAGTTAAACTGGAATTTTTAGCTGGAGGTTTGGGGACCGGGCTTCAAACCAGAAAAATGTCCACGGGGACGGGGGTATAGTCATTTTCTGGAACAACTCAGTCAGCATGCATGGCTTAAGTTTATCTGATGGAAGTAAAGAGTTAAAACTCCTTTTTCAAGCAGCTAAATCATCTAAATTCTAACAGGTTGTAATGCTGGATGAACCAACATCCGGCATGGACCCGTCAGCGCGCAGGTTCACCTGGGATTTGTTACAGCAGCAGAAGGAAGGAAGGACTATTCTCCTTACCACACACTTCATGGATGAAGCAGACATTCTTGGAGACAGAATTGCCATCATGGCAGAGGGAAACATCAAATGCTGCGGATCCTCTTTGTTCCTCAAGAATAAATATGGGGTGGGCTATCATATGGTCATGGTAAAGGAGCCAAAATGTGATGTTTCCAAGGTGATCTCTGTCGTTAGGAGCCATGTGCCCACAGCACAGGTGGAAAGCAATATTGGTAAGTTGAATGGTGGAAAGCAATATTGGTAAGTTGAATGGTGGAAAGCAATATTAGTAATGGGGAAAGCAATATTGGTAAGGTGGAAAGCAATATTGGTAAGTTGAATGGTTTTGTCAGAAGGTAAAGTAAGAAGTTGTAGGGGCTTGTAGAGACCGCAAAACCGTCAGGTCAACCCTTGAAGCCCTAACAGTGACAAAAATGAAATTTCTCTTTACATGATCAATACTTGTTCAAACATTCAAGTGACGAGAATAAGAAAGTGATCACCAAGGATAAGATGTCTTGATATTTAGACAAATTCTCCTTACTAGTTCCATGAGAAATGTATGGAGAACAGTAAGGAGAATATGCATTTTTGTATCAGGGCTTAAAGGGTTAAGTCACTAAAATAAGTTGATAAAATCCTTTTACCACCATAACAAATGCTCCAAACTGTGAGTGAGGTGAAACTTGGTTAAAAGTAAAAGAACAGAAGAATACAAAGCTGACAACCAATGCGAATTCCAAAACTTCTTAAACCATTTTTTTTCCTGGAAATGGAAAACCTCATGTTTAAAAAATGGGAAACCGACAACTGAAAGTCTGGGTGTAAAAATCACTAAAAACGCGAGCGGGAAAACTCAGCTTCTGCCTTAGGCAGGAAAGATCCTTTGGCGGATTCACAATCAGAAATAAAGGAGATGTACACGTACATCGTCTAGTTTTCTCTCTAACCAATAATTATTGCGAATTTTTTCTGGTGTTTTGAAACTCAATACTTTCTTTTCCCGTCCACAACTGAGTTTCTGCAATGCAGACGACTTTTGCGTACTATTTAAACAATAGAGTTCTTCAATCGAAGGCACTATCGTGTGATAGGTTGCCCGTGGAAATTTGATTTTCACAACAAATATTAGCCCGAGAATGTAGTTCGAGTGCTTATATGAAGTTTGAACATCAAATTTCCGAGGGAACCTTTCACACATATGGCCTGAGACAGAAGGACTCTATTGTTTTTATTGTACAACGCTAAATTTTGAGCGAAAATTGCCAAAAACGGGCACTATGCGCTGACAGGCGACCGCTGAGGAGAGACACTATCGCGTGACGTGATCGATTTCGACCAATGGGAGCATGCCAAAATTTAGCGTGTTACTATAATGGAAAATAAGCGTCTTGCTAGACCATCCATGACAGGGAGAAAAAGTTTTTCGTAGAAGTCTAGAAAGTGATGGGAGACAGTATTTTCTAGGGATACTTACTTGAGACTATATGATTAAACTATTTTAAGTAACACACCATGTTAACTCGATCTTGATTTGTCTTGGGGATCTCCCTTCGGCATTCGGCTGATAATCAAACCAACGTGTCATGTTACAAGAATCAAAGTGACAACGTCAACTTCAATTTAACATTTTGGTACATTATTTTTTGACCAGGTGCTGAACTGTCGTTTGTTTTGCCAAATGAAGCAACAGGGAAGTTTGAGGAACTTTTCTTGGAACTAGAAACTCGCCGCAAGGAGCTGAGAATCGCAAGTTATGGCGCCTCAGTGACCACAATGGAAGAAGTGTTCCTTAAGGTTGGGGAGGAAATGGACAGCACGCTGAGTGACAAACTGCAAAAACAAAACGAAGAAGGTTGGGACTGTGAGTTTCTGTTTACTAAAGTAGAAGTTTTGTGAATGGACGGCCTCATCAAGGTGATAGGGAAGTGATTCCAAAACAAATAATAGCTGCAATAATGATTTTTCCAATCTGTCCCAAAGGGGGCGACTTTTTAATTGAGGTGATCTGTAGGAGCCACCATTTTAAGCTTTTTATTATTGGAGGGGGGAGGGGGGTACGAAAATGCAGCATTTGAAACTAAGCATGTGTGTGTGTCCTCGAAAAATTCATGTTTACCTTTGTAAACGAATTTTAAGCGTTTTCGTTTGTTTCATTTTTCAAGCCCTCTGCATCCAAGATTTAAAGAAATTTCGTCATTTACGGGCTTTTGTAAGAATGGAATATCACCTAGTGATTTGAATAGATGATAAACGTAAGGTTCATGCTTCAGGTGTTTCTTCTGTTGCAAAACTGATAGCTGCAATGTAAAGTAGTCTCTTATATTTTCTATGGTGAGTTTGAATTCGTCCAATCAGGCATCAGTCGCCCACAACTTGAAATCTGGTAGAAGTGCTCTTAAGGGGATGTTAAGGTGGGCAATTTTTCTTGCAAGCTGTCTCACAATTTTGCTGCAACATGATGCACTAATTAAGCAACGTTTGTTGCAACTTGTCTTGTCCTCGACGTTGATCAACAGCGCAGATGACTGGCACAATTGATTCATTGGCTGATGTCACAAAACACAAGCTATAGGAAGCATGTTACACTCAAATTTGTTTCAACATTGCGAGAATCTTTGCAAAAAGTGGAACCAGCTTCTACTTCTCGCAGAATTCATGTAGCGTACACCCGCAGGTATTCTACGCTAAACTGATCTATTATTATTTTGTTATTAAAACTTCAGAAACTCCATCAGTGAACGCAATTCATATGAATGGTGATGTTGCAGTACCAACTGAGCGATCTTCTGTTCTCGCGCGCATGGGTACATTCGGATCTGCTTCCGGTAGCTATGGCACTTTTGGCAACTACAACAACTACTCCCACTCTTCCGGTTTGCGCCTATTTCGTCAGCGGTGGTACGCAATGTTTGTCAAGCGCCTACTACACTCCAAACGTCACAAGCTCGCTATTGTATCTCAGCTTCTTCTTCCCTTGGTGTTCACGCTCTTTGCCCTCATCAGTGCAAAGACTTTTCCTCAACCTACTGACTCTCCACCGCTGAATCTCTCAACACATAACTACCTGACAAATTACGTTCCCTGGGAAGCGGACAGGTACGCATTTAAATTGGAGGGCTTAATGCGAAAGCCAAAACGACATATATGTATACAATTTTGAGACAAAAATCGAAAAAAAAGAGAAAGAAAAAAACGCAAACGACAGCAACAACAACACCCCAAAACTCCAAACTCAGGACTGCAAATAATTTTTCTTTCTTGAAAGGACATATGTCCGACCATGTCTCCATTTTGGTCGGACAAAACAGAAATGTGGTCGCTCGTTTTTTTTTCATTGTTATTTTTAAGTGGAAGTCTTTTTAAAATGATTATTTTTTATCATTATTGAACTATTACTTGGTAAAAAATTTTTCCGGACATAATGTCCGACCAAAGTTAACATTTTGTCGGACATGGGCTGATTTTAGTTGGACATTGTCCGATGACCGACAGTTATTTGCAGCTCTGCAAACTTGTCCAGTTTAAGCATGCAGTGCGGATTTTGAGTTTACAAACAGTCATGTTTGTTGTTATTTTTTTCCCTTTAGCAATGGCCATATTTGTAAAGGCCGTTTGCCAAAAAAATTAACTGGACAACGTTTTGGCACGCAAAATCCGCAGTGTGTGCAAAACTTGGACCGGCTTGGAGCGTTTTTTTTTCCTGACTTTTTTTTTTTGCTGAAATCGCGCTGTACGCCCCTGTAGCATGAACCCTTTTATTCTCTTTCGGTAGACAGGCTGTCCTATAGTAATGTTAATGAATGAACCCCTTTTCATAAAAATGAATGTGTATATGACATAACACTTGACTAACTCTCTTGGAACAGTGATTGAAGACTAGTTGTTGAGGACAGCCAGCGTGATCGTACAAGTTATATTACAGCCGATTTCATTGCTGTGTGCGGGGTTTTTCAAACATCATCGGCTGGCTATAATGTCCATCATGATCAAACAATGTCGGGGAAAATTGGCCTATAAAAAGGAGTCCAGGAAGAAAATTACCCACTTCCTGAAATAAAAACATCCCTTAAGATTTCAGTGCAGTGTGCAGTGTGCAGTGTGCTGAAAAAGTGAATGGATCTTTCTTTGCTTGCCTTACATTTTTTTATTTTCCTGTTATTTTCTTGTGTGTTATCGTTTTCCCACCCTCCCAGTTCCACAGTTCTTGTTATCAGTCCACTTTTTTCTAAAGATGGGGAGGTGTTCCTGGACAGTTGTTTTGCTTCTAGAAACCTTAAACATTTTTCAGACCAAACCACTTGATTTTCCCCTTCAGTGCACAGTACTTTTTCACCACTACCTTCAAGGACCGAACAGTTTGAACAATTTTTTTTTAATATTTCTACAGTTCTGTAGAAGCACACTTCATTGCCAACCGTTACACAACTCAGTGGCCTGACGATAAGACACAACCTGTTCACGTGACTGGTGATATGGAACATTATTTGACAAGTACAGCCAAGGATGTGGGACTCGGCGACTTCAACAAAAAAGATTTGATTGCTGCCACGTTTGCAAAGGAAAATGACAAAGGTTATCTTGTTTCTCTTTTCTCTTCTTTAAGATTCTCCCTCATTTTGATTGTCTTGTCAAACTGTCTTAGAAAGTTGTAACTAATGCAACAAAATGAACTAATTTGACCTTACGAAATTCGTGACAATCTTTGGCAGGTGAGGGGTACGCGATGTAAGCCTGAGTAGGAGGGCGTAGTTGACGCCTGTAAACGCTGACGATTTGAGAAAGAATATCTCTTATTGTGAACCGTTTAATGTAGCAATAGGATGACGTTGCGTTTACCAGTTACTCCAGAACTGCAAATAGGAGTCGATCAGACGATGGTCCATACTTGTCCAATACTCCGACAAATTTATGCATAGCATTGTTAAATTTCTCATTGTTTTGCTTCATTCTTTATTGTTATGCTTTTGTACAGTATTGTTATGTGAAGTGAATACAATACAATGCCATGCATAAATTTGTCGGAGTATTGGACAACCCTCCGATGGTCGGCCAAAAATTGCCCACGTCTGACAAAATCAGTTATCGGATTACAAAAAAGAAAGAAAGAAAGAAAGAAAGAAAACAACGTTAAACATTAAAATATGAAATAAACTACTAAATTAACTACGATATTAGAGTTCTATGAGACTGAAAACAAACGGACTTTCTGTATTTTTAAATTTTTGTTAATTTTTGTAAATTAAGTACTAAGTTTTCGTTATAAATAGTTTTTAATTAAGTTTCTGGCAGGTCCCCACCAGCCTTTAGGTTGCCTCAAACCAACCTGCCTCAACAAAAAGTATATGCATGTATGTATGTATGTATGTAGCAACTGTCCTTCAGAGGAGTTTGTTTCAGGAACCGTTATATTGATCTTAAACGGTCACTGATTTGCCGGTTATGAGTTCTGGCTGTAAGTCATTCCAAAGAAAAACGACTCGATAATGGAATGTTCGTCGGACACTGGCAGTGCGGAAAAGAGGACTGTTCAATAGATGAGAATTCCTGGTGTCCTCGTACTGGCGTCAGATTGGATGTAATGAGCGGACATACATTTTAAATATCACTGGCTGTCATTTTGCAAGTGAATAAAACACTACCTTTTCCGAACAAAATGCCGGTGGGTTTGTCGGATTTACGATATGGGATTTACATCCTTTAAAGATAAGAAAATTATTTGCAGCCGTGCAAAGATTTAATGGGGCCACAGTTTTGCCTATCGATTGGAAACCACACTTGGTTCAAGATAGATGACCCCGAAAACGGCTGTTGCTGTTAAGGCCTTGATTAGGAGATTGCTCCAGGAAAAAAACCGTGTGCTTTTGCCCAGTAAATTTCTGGGGCATGAAGAACTGTCTGCTGTTTATCCAGTTTATTTACGTTGCTGCGTTTTTTCTTCCTAGTTAATGTGACTGCGTGGTTTAACAACCAAGCGTTCCACGCTATCGCCGTATCTCTTGCGGCTGCAGACACTGGTATCCTGCGGTCTACCCTGGGAACAAACTATACCGTGACAACTGTGAACCACCCCCTGCCGAGAACAGCTCAGGAAAAAATCAACGATTTACAGCGGTAAGTCAGTTTGATTCTTCTACCAAGAGGTTTGAACTCGTCTCACAAACCACTCAAGAGAGAAGTTCTTTGAGCTTGTCATGTAATCTCAAGAAAGACGGTTGTCACTTCATGATACGCAGTCACTAAATGCTAATGAGGTGTTGTTCCTTGTGTATCCCGCTACACACAGAAAGACGTTCTTTGGGTTTGGCACGCAACTTCCGTAGACTTTTTTTTGACACATCACGCATTCTCTAGAGAAACGTTCTTAGGTCTCAGCATTCTATGATGATCGTTAGAGATAGCCTGCGTGACAGGCGCCAAAAGGGGCAGAAAACAGGGAATCGTGCGCGAAACGCGGGTTTCTCTTCCCTCCTGTTCTGCGGTCGCGTGCCGCGTTTCCTAATTTCCCTCTCCCTCCCCTTTTAGCCCCTACCACGCGTGCGCCCGCAGACTACGTCAGAGGCTTTATTTGAGATCGTCACGAAATCTCCAGAGAGGTCATTTGGAGTCACTATGCAATCTCGGAAAAGACGTTCGTTGTGCTTATCACGCAATCACCGGAGAGGTGATTTCGTGACTGGCCTAAAAAACATGCGCGTAGGAGGAAAAGAGCTGTATTTACTTTCTTAAATCGTTCTTTCTTACCTTTTAAAAGTGTTCTTTTACCTTATATTCGAGACATCTGTGATGTCACTGACTTCACTGTCATTGTTGTGCTCATATGTAATGCTCACTTTATTGGAGAACCATTTTGATGCAACATCTTTGGCCCATTATCGTTTGCCAGTTTTCATTTCAATGAACAGTGTTTATCAGCGGAGATATTTAAAAGCAAAACTGATGTACGTTTGAATTATTAAATCTCCTTTTCTTATTGCTTACTCTTTTGGTATCACGAACTGGCCCATTTCATATGATTCCTAGGGAGATGGTTCCTAGAGAGATAGTTTTACTGGGCTCGATGTTTGGGAAACGGCCGGAAATTCAGCAAAATGACGGCTCCAAATTGACACTGCTGTGCACATTCTTTCTTTTAACTAATCCCACAGCCCCCCTTATAGTACACAACTCAAAATACTCATGACACCGGTCAATTCTTTTTAGGAATGGTCTTGGGTTCCAGATCTCCTTCAACATTTTATTTGGCATGGCTTTCCTAGCTTCAAGCTTTGTCGTTTTCCTTGTCCAAGAGCGAACCAATAAAGCGAAACACGTACAGTTTGTCAGCGGTGTCGACCCAATAAGCTACTGGGACTCTGCCTACACTTGGGACTTGATCAACTTCCTGCTCCCAGCCCTCTCGATTTTGGTCCTTGTAGCAGCTTTTGACGTCCCAGCTTACACTGGTATGTTAAGTACTAAGTAAAGGCTTTCTCGATCCACGGGTCCACGTGGCCAACTCTTAGTAACACCACTTTTCATGGCATAAAGCAACTCAGTTATGAAAAAGATTTTCCAAAGGTTTCCGAAACCTGTAGCGTCTAAAAGCCCTTTAAAAGGCTTCCAGAGACCTTATTTAAGACCTTAAGAACTTATCAGGGTTTTGAAAGGGTCTCTAAAGGTCTCTAAAGGGCTTTTGAAGGACCTCCAAAGGGTTTCCAGTGGACAGGTTAAAGTTTTGCAAAGGTCTTGTAAACGGATACTACGGACTTTGACTATGGGGTTTTAAGGGGTTTCCAAGGATCTGAAATGGACCTCTAGGGGTTGTAAAGGACCTCAACAGGGTCTCTAGAGGACCTCTAGAAGGGTTTCTAAAGGACTTGTAGAGGGTTTGTGAAGGTTTTCTATAGGACTGACTCTGACTCTGAAGGGTTTTAAATGACCCTTAAGGGGTTTCTTTTGGTAATGTTATCTTAAGAGTGCTAATACCCATTTTCGATGGGTGGGGGAGGGGGGTGCAACGTTGTCTGCGGAATTGAATTTTCTTTTTTGTTTGTTTCAGGACCTCGCCTAGGTTATGTGTTCCTGTTGCTGATGTTGTATGGCTGGGCCATCATTCCTCTCATGTATCTCTTCTCTTTCATGTTCCGAACGGCGTCCACTGCTTTTGTGATTCTGACAACCTTCAACATAATCACAGGATTGGCTACACTGCTAACTGTGTTTATTTTAAGTATTCCAGGTAAAACCACTTGCCTTGCCTTCGACCCTTTGCTTTGCAAACATGAGTGACAAATACAAATATAATTGATGTTATAACTTGCCCTCAGGGAGAGGTAGTTCAAACCTTTGAGTCGGTGGACAAAATCTTGTTGTGATCAACCAACGAAATTTATTGGTCACGGTACGATACATTACTGTGCGCGACAAAACTAGTTACCAACAACTTGGACCGTTACTTTCAAATAATTTATTTCCATTATAGCAAATTTAGCATAGTAATAACACAACATCAAATTGCCTTACAACGAGGCTAGAGTTGACTTCGTTTAGTTACAAACCTTAGGGTGTTTCACATACAAATGATCATGATGTGAAACTTGTTAGCATAAGAACAGCATGATTTACATGTGAAAAGCAGGATCAAAACAAAGTTACCCTTAGTCTCACTTCCACTTAAAGGCCAGATCACTACGCACACAACTGTGAAATGGGCTACTGTCAAATTTTAGGATTTCAACACTTATCCGAAGTGAGAGCCACCTTACTCATCATTAAAAAAACAGTACTCCAGGAAAGTACTTCTCAGTAGGTTTCATTTGAATGGTCACACTCCAAAACTTCATCCATAAAACCAAAGGTAGAACCACCTTAAAAATCATAATAAACAGTACCACAGGAAAGTACTGCTCAGCAGCTTTCATTTGAATGGTATCACTTTAGGAGTTCATCCACAGAGTCAAAAGTTACAACCACCACTTACAGCAAAATAAACAGTACAACTGAAAGCGTACTGAAATAATGAATTTATAAAAGTATCATGTATTTGAAACGCGGAATAAAGATTTAAATGCTAGTTATGTACACAACTTTTGCAGTCGTGAATAGAAATGAAATGAAAGCGTACTGCTAAGTAGCTTTCACTTGAATTTTTGGTTACACGAAAAGATTTCGTTCTCGACCACAATAGACGCCTCAAAGTTTTAGCTAAGAAGGGAAAGAGTAGCTGTTCTTTGTGCTTTTTTCGCTTCCTTTTTGTAAATAAAATTCCAATCAGGATTGTAGAGCAAAGTGACTCAGAATACAGTCAAACCCCGTTAATACAAGCACCAGCAAGCCATGAAAAGTTTGTGTTGGCGTAATGCTGGTTCGACTATTTGTTCTTTTCCTGATTTAAAACAAATGATTACATGAGCTTTTGTTCTA
Source organism: Siderastrea siderea (assembly GCA_964030785.1). NCBI lineage: Eukaryota > Metazoa > Cnidaria > Anthozoa > Scleractinia > Rhizangiidae > Siderastrea > Siderastrea siderea. The sequence goes on from OZ034973.1 coordinate 32,289,590, forward strand.
GTCTCCCTTGCAGCCGTTTTTAGTGTCGTCACGCAACGCTTCCTCCTCACAAACGGAGGAGCGTTGCGTCACGACACTGAAAACGACTGCAAGGGAGTAGGGCTGAAACGATATACCGATGCATCGGTGAACCGCGATATTTTTTTCCAACGATACGAATATCAATATTTAAACAAGATATCGCGATATTACGATATAATAAAACATGCTAAATCAACAAATTTGGGAAATCGCTGTCTTTAATATTCCTTACCCAAGCTCTACATTTTAGCCCTTGTATGGCAATTTGATGTTGTGTTATTACTATGTTAAATTTATTATTATGGAAATAAATTATGTAAAAAGTAGTGTAAGTTGTTGGTGACTAGTTTTGTTGCGCACAGATATGTGTCGTATCGTGTATCGTACCGTGGCCCTTGTATCGAGATATGTATCGTATCGTGGGAAAATGTATCGTTGCAGCCCTACAAGGGAGACAACGTTTGTTCTGGCTAAAACAGGTTGTCCTAACTATAACAAGTAAGGATGGGTTACGCTATATATTCTCTCCCCCCCCCCCTCCCACCCAACATGTCACGAAAAAGTTTTTTAACAAATTTCCAGTCACGTAACTAAGAATTGCGTTGGTTAACGGTCATTCTTTTTCTTACACAGATCTTGATCTGCTCGATGTGGCCAACGCCTTGAAATGGGCGTTCCTTGTTCTACCAAACTACTGTCTCGGCCAGGGCTTAGGCGACATGTTCAACAACTACAACGCACTGGATTTCTTTAATAAAGCCGTCGACATGTGTATTCAAGCCAATTTGCCACCTCCATATCCTCACACCAAGCAAGGCTGTGAAAAGTTCATTCGAGAATTAGGCGGCAATGTGCTTGAGTTTCAAGAGAATTACCTGGCGTGGGACAATCCTGGTATCGGTCGCTATTTGATATTCCTGGCTTTGGAGGGAATTGTTTTCTTTGCCCTTGTTCTGTTGATTGAGTATGGTGTGTTCTGCCCATGTAGGCGATTCCTCGCGCGTGTGCTCCACGCATGTACACCATTTTCTGCGCGTGGTTATGTCAATGTGGGTGTTGTAAACGAGGAGTCCATACTAGGTGATGATGATGACGTTTTATTGGAAAAGGCAAGGGTGATGACGTCAGAGGACATAAGTGACGTCCTTGCTCTCAAAGAGCTGACCAAGGTGTTTCCTGGGAAAAACCGTAAGTTTTGTTTTATCTTGTTATTCCTAGCACTTATCTACATTGGATCTCTCGTTGCAGCATCAAAATCAAACAGATGGCTACTGCTCAGTAGCTTTCGTTTGAATAGAGAGAGACACACTTGACACATTTGAGAATTTCGTCCAGAGGCGAAAAGTTAGATCCACTTTAAACAACATAACAAACCGCACTTTCGTTTAAATGGTGACTCAAGGTTTTTAACCACAGCCTCAAACGTTTATAGCCATCTTATACCACGTAATCAACAGTGCATGTACCGTAGAAAATACCGCTGGCTAGCTTTCACTCAAGTGGAAGGACCAAAAGAGGAGAAAATTGTGTCACCTTAACCGGTGGCGCATCATTTCTGACAAGTTCTAAATAAAATGACAGCGACTGCCATTGGATATTCTGAGCAGGTGTCGCAGTTTTTTGGAAACGCGAGGAGATATCCGCTAGCGGCTATCTCCCGGGGATTCAATATGTTCCCCGGGTACCAGAGGTTTCTCTGGTGTGATTTCGTGGAGCAGTCGTCGGCTAGGTGTCGGTGGTGATTTCCGGGGAGATGGACTCCGTGAGATGTGGTCTAAGTCCCAAGTCTGCGGGATCCAAAACCACTAGGACACCGTAAATCGTTGATTCAAATTTGTTGCAACTCTTAGAGCAACAGTCCTCGAAGAACAGCAGCAATTTGTGAAGAAACCAGAAATCACAAATCCGATCTTTGCTCTCCAGGTCGTTCGCCGTTGATTGCCGTGGATAGTCTGTGCCTGGGGGTCCCCATGAGTGAGTGTTTTGGTCTCCTGGGAATAAACGGCGCCGGTAAGACAACTACGTTCCGCATGTTGACTGGTGACGAGACCATGACATCCGGGACTGCTATAGTGGATGGCTATGATATCAGGGACAACATGAACAAGGTGAGTTGTTTCAGCCCCGTCCACACTAACACGTTTTCAAAAACCTCCGTTTTTAGTGTCCCGAAAACGGGTGAAGAGATCTGCCTCACACCGTTTTCCACGTTCCACACAAGGAAATGAAAAAGGGATATGCGTTCCTAGGCTTTTTTCTGACTTATTTGCTGTCTTGTGCGCATGTTTCAATGGCACCCGTGATACTACCAATCTTGGCCTTCGCTTCAAACATTTTGTTGGCAGACATGAATTCGCTGTCTTGCAAAATGTTTATGTTTCGGCTGAGTGGAGCACAGGTTAGATGGCGATGAATGGCCGCTCTAATTCCAGTCAATGCACTTGGAGTTAATGCTTGGCCTTTCTCTGTTTTCACTTCAGCGAAGAACTTTCGCAGAATTTCACTCAAGTCCGTTGCACTTACTGTTTTGAGATCCACTGTAATTTTTCTTTTCTCCTACCATTTCTCGAACTTTTTTACTCCCCACGCAGTTGCTCTCTTGGTGTTTTTCGCTTGAGCTTTTTGCTCAATTTCATCCAGTTGCTCGTTGTCTAAGTCCGAGTTTTGACTAGAAAACAGCTGAAAATTTGGGACTTCTTCCATTTTAAAATAAAATCCCCGAACGGCAAACGTTCACTACGCAAGCTGTTCGCACCTGAATGGTTTTCCCGCGTCAATAAACGTAACCTGATTGGTTAATATTCATCGGATGATGAACCGTGAACCAATCAGAAACAGGGCCGTAAATGCGTTTGCAGCCCGTCAAATTCACTATCGCCCGCCACTCACGCGTGTTTTCGCGAAGGCAGTTTCTTATTTGGCCGCGTATATTGATAATAATGACGTATTATGTACAGTGGAAGCCCGAAATGACGAAGTGCAAGGGACTGAGAATATTTGTTCGTTATAACGGCGGTTCGTTATATCGGGTTCTTTTTCTTCCATTTTGCTATTACTGGCCTGAAAAATATCGTTCGTTATACCGAGGGTCCTCGTTAAATAGGGGTTCGTTCTTTCCGCTTCCACTCTACTACATTTCGTGGTTGGTACCCACCGGAGCTCCCCCTTACTGTGCGGGAAACTAAGCTGTGCATAATTAGTTGTGACGTTAGCCTTTTCGGAAACCTCCGTTTTGACGTACACACAAAGCAATAGACCTCCATTTAAGTCTCCACGTTGGAGAGTGTTTTTCAAAACCTCCGTTTCTATCAATAAACATTTTCGTTTCGATCATTTTAGTGTGGAAGGTCGGCAAAAACGCAGAAAGTCTACGTTTTTTAACAGAAACGCATTGGCGTGGACGGGACCTCAATCAGTTGAAGGCGTTCTTCTCCAGCTCACTCGACTCGACTTGGTGCGAAAATCGTGACGTCACCGAATGAGGCCATACGGTGACGTCACGAAATTTCGCGCCAAGTCGTGTGAGCGAGAAGAGAACCCCTTGGTACTAGGCTGGACCACCACGTAAATATCCAAATACGTCCAGCTCGTTTTGTTACGGCCGCCTTTTTGGCCAGAACAAAAAACTTCTGCAGTTTTTAATGTGAAAGCCTTACAAATGTGACCAACTTTTTATGGCCCTTTAGTAAAAGTTTTCATGGATTTCCTCCGTGGTTACGTGGTGACTATATTCAGTGTTACATTAGTATTGGGTACTACCCAAGGGTGGGATTTGAAATTGCATCTCTGGTTACTTGCGTTGTATGGTATGTCAACCTGGTATCGAAGTCTAGGTGTACGCGGCCTTCCTGGCCAGCCGTACCCGGACACTTAATAGGTTCAACACACCACTTAAGTGTAATTGGACCATTTATAGCTGATACAGTTTTTAACTTCCCGTACTTGTGTCTAGGTTCGGCAGCGGATTGGTTATTGTCCTCAGTTTGATGCTTTGATCGATCAGATGACCGGAAGAGAGTTGCTCAACATGTACGCGCGGCTACGAGGCGTACCGGAAGTCATTATACCGGATGTTGTGGAGGATCTTATTCAAGCCTTACTGCTTCAAGATCACGCGGATAAGTTGGCCAGTTCATACAGGTAAATATCCCAGACTTCACCTGTGGCGATATCGGCAAAAGCAAACACAGTCAAACCCCTTTACAGAGGCTACCATTAGTAAACACTAAATTTTTCGGCTGTTTTAGAAAGGTGGTCGTCTTGAATGAGTTTCTTAAATTAGAGATGAAAATTGGACGCATGGGCGACTGAGACAAAGATCATGACAATCAAACATTATACCGCACATTGAACATCATTCATTATCCTTCAGGATCATTTGAAATCAGTTGACAGGGTAGCCTCCAACGCAGACGTTTTTGGGGTACGTCACGCAATCCATCCTCCTTCACGGAGGATCGCGTGACGGGCCCAAAGAATGTCTGCGTTAGAGGCTATTAACAGGGTGCCCAGACGCGTTTATCTTACTGGATTCAGCCGTGCTGAACGGTGATGAATGGAAATGTTCAATCCTTTTGGGTGGGCCTTACAACTTGCAAACTTAGCAGCCTTATTTCAACACACTCTCTCCACGATTTTTTTTACATTAATTTAAAAATGTTACTGATTGTTTTAGGATAAGTACATGAATACTTATCCTTGAAAAGTAGGGACAAGTGACATGACCATTTTTTTCACCACTCTCTCCTCCCTAGTGGTGGCAACAAGCGGAAGTTGAGCACTGCCATATCCCTTGTGGGGGACCCCCCAGTGGTGTTTCTGGATGAGCCCACAACTGGCATGGACCCAGTAGCAAGAAGATTATTATGGGATGCACTGTCACGTGTTCGAGCTGATGGACGATGTATCGTAATAACGTCACATAGGTATGTGCTGCCAAATAACAGCTGTATTTCAGCACCTACGATCATGGCCATTATTGACCTTGGGACACTTGGTAATATTTCAATGAGAAGTAAGAAAATGTATCCTCCACTGGAATTAGTTGTCTTTCACTAGTTTATGACAATTAGCTGGGCCTCCCCTCCCCACCCCCCCCCCCCCCAAACAACGTTGAAGATCAGTCATCGGGCGTGTTTGTCACGATTTGTAGCGGTGGATCATTTCCTCAGCGCCATTAAATCGATCACTTATCTGGGGCAACTGAATTGATCCGAGCATAGCCTTCATCCTCCTTTAAACCTTTAAGCCCCAGTAGTGACAAGCATCTCATTTCTCCTTACAAATATCCTTGCTTGATCAAACATACAGGTCACAAGAATAAAGGAAATGATCACCAAAAGTGAACTGTCTTGATGTTTGTGCAAATTCTCCCAAATAGTACAACGAGAAACGTGTGGAGAACACTAAGGAGAATATGCATATTGATATTGGGGATTAAAGGGTCAAGGCCTGATTATAGAGCGTTTTCACTCACGTGACTAGCACTATGTAAATATATTGGAACAAAAGGAAGTATTTACGTAAGAAAGGACTTCAACTCCCACAGGATTGGTTTGGTGCACCAATATGGCCGCCGTTTCATTGTTTTTGGTACACCAATATGGCCGCCGTGACGTCATATGAAAACGCTCTAGACGGTTTCACCGTTTGCTCCAACATTCGCTCAACATTTTCTGAGTCAAACGTTGATAACGTTGAGCAAGTCTTTCAACATTTTTGAATGTTGTAAACATGTTGAAAGCTGTCAGCATTCAAAAACAAAAACGGTACGAATGTTGACAGACCTGTTGAAACGGTCTGAATATTTTCTTAAACAATATGGAAATCGTAAGGTAATTTTGAAGCAAATGTTGATAGCGTTTATTCGGGCATTTTAATATCTATGTAGTACAAGGCTTCCTAGACCGACTGCAACGATTAATACTCCAGTTCGTTACTTTTGTAGCTCGAGAGTATATTTATTTAATATTTAAGAATACCATCTTTTCCTTTTCAGTATGGAGGAATGTGAAGCTCTTTGCACTCGTCTCGCCATCATGGTAAACGGACGACTAAAATGTCTTGGAAGTCCACAACATCTTAAAAATAAGTTTGGCCAGGGATACACGCTCCTAGCGCGAGTGTCAAGTGATACCGCAGACATCAGACCGCTGAAGCAATTTATAGAGAGCTCATTTCCCGGCAGCGTGTTGAAAGATGAGCATCAAGGCATGGTCCATTATCACATCCGCGACACCAGAGTAACGTGGGCGCAGCTATTTGGTACAATCGAGAAAGTTAAATTAGATTTCAACATTGAGGATTACTCTGTGAGTCAGACCACTCTAGAGCAAGTGTTTCTGAACTTCGCCCGAGGCCAGAGAGCGGAGGACGAGTGAATGTGTAGTATTCGAAATACAGGAGAAATACAAAAACAGATATAAAGAAATAAATCATTGTAGAAAGTAAAATAAATTTAAAATATTTTTTTTACAGTCTAGGACAGGAGCCTTTTATTGGAATATTTGATGAGTTAGTTTTATCGATTTTTAAATTTAGATCATTTAATTCTAAAAAGAATGTGAATGTGAAATTTTAATCCTTCACTTTTGCAAGACATTTGAATTCTAGAAACAGGCAAGTTTTTAATCAAGAGCCCCCTGTCCATCGCAAACGCTTAAAGGACGTTGACCTCAAAGGTAGTTGCTTAATTTTTCTACCATCTTTACCTTTTAAAAAATTATTTCATCATTTTTTTCAGTCAAAACAACTGGATAAACTTTTACTTTTAAACGCAAATCAAGTCTTCAAAAGAAAACAAACAAAAGCTTGGATAAAAATGAGAACAGAACGAAAGGTGATTGACAACAAGGTTAACCCATGCAATTAAAGCAACTAAAATGTTTTGCAACACTCGTTTGAAATGAAATTTTTTCAGTGAACTTGTGACAATAGAAATTTGTCTTTCAACTTCAAGATTATGTTTGAGGAAGTACAAAGGGAGTTTTGGAGAGGGAAAGTTTCCGCTAAGCAAATTGTTTGTAGGCGCAAGAGAACCTGATCGGGCTAATTGTCGTTTGCGCATGTGTTGACCTTCCGCGGAAGAGAGAGAGAAATGAGATAGAGTAAAAACCCGCATATAAGAACTAGCATTTTTCAAAGTTAGCCTTAAAAGGTTCTCATATATTTGGTGTCTATTGAGAAATTAGGCTATTTAGGTTCGTGAGTATCTTCCTGATCTTTTCAAGCGCAAAAGCGCCTCTTCCTGGTCAGAAAAATGATTCAATATGGTTTTGGCTCCTTGCATTTGTGTCATAAACATACTATATGCCTAATAGTACTACACTTTAAACACAATACAGAATAGACTCTGTTCTAGGTCTTATGATTTACTATCGTTTCTGACGTTTCCAGTCAAACTGACTTTTCCAAATCAGTAATACACTGTTCCAATTTCTAGGCTATAACAGGTTTTTTGTATGCTGGAGGGGAGGGGGGGGGGGTCTAAATATCAAATTCTTTCCGAGGGGTTCTTCATCCAGTAGGTTGTTGAACGCGGGTTTTAACTGCATATAGTTCACGTTGGATTGATTTGTATTTATCTTTATTTTTCAAATTTTTCAAACTTTCAAAATTGCACATTGCATAATTATGTAAGTAGGTAGTTATAAAAAATTGCTTAATGTAGAATAAAAAAAGATTTTATTTTGAACTCTCTCGATGTGCTAGTTTCTTTTTCCACCGATAAAAAAGCAAATGTCAAAACCTTATGTGAGCAGTTTGTTTTTATTTATGGTCATTAATCCCGAAAAAGCAGGGATGACTGCTACGAAAATCTCTTACATCGAATAGCCGTAGAAAGGTTACAGAAAAGGTATCTTACATTGAAGCCTGCTACGTGGTGGTAGGGGGGGGTGGGGGGTGGGCGCAGGGGGTTTAAACCACCCGCTTTCCGCACCCTTTAAACCCAGTTCCCAACCTGTATTTGTTGGCTTCCGCCTCTTTGCGTTTTTTTTTCGATTGCAAAATTTTGCGCAATGTTACGTAATTTTTCCCGTTCTCCCGCTTCCCGCCCCTTCTTCTCCCGCCCCCTTTTCTCCCGGTCTCCCGCCCCCCTGTCGCCCTTCACTTTTACGACTTGAAATGACATGCGCACTCCCAACGTCAAGACCTCAGCCTAGTACCGAAGCATTCTCTTCTCGCTCACTCGACTTGGCGCGAAATTTCGTGACGTCACCGAATGGCATACCGCGACAAGTCGAGTGACCGGGAGGAGAACGCCTGGGTACTAGGCTGCGACGCTTCCACTTTTCGCTGCCACCGAGTCTTACGCAAAATAGGCTCTCTGCATTACCGTGTCACGTAACCTTGTCAATCATAATAAATGGTCGTGGCTCGGAATAGATGGCTGAAATGGAAAGGGGGTCATGAAATTAGTGGGATTTGCAATTTCGAGGTCACTAACGTTTAAGTGCAAGATTTTAGGACAATTTGAAAGTTTTAAAGGATTAGAAATTTCTGATATCTATTTCGTACTACTGTATTACCATTTTTTACGATTGACAAGGTCACGTGGCAAAGTTATGCAAAGGACCTATTGGCTCAACGGAGTTAAGAAAGTCAAGTTCGCTTGCTATGATTCAGGGATTCGATCCACAAATCATTGTCGGTTTCTGTACCTTATTCACGGTTTGTTAGTTGTCATGTACTTATGAATGACAGCAATAAAAATCACAATGATCAGTTGAGTTTTGAATTTCATAGTTCGCGTGTTATTGAAAGTCAAAATAAAAAAGATTAGCGTCGAAAAATATCAACTGCTACTGAACCAGAGACCTCAGAAGTACAAAATGTTAATAGTTACTGAGTGGTGGGACAGAAAAGGGAGGAAACGCCTGGAGCTTAGAGAGGTTTTAACGCAGCCCTCACTTCCTTTCTTAGAGTACCAAATTAAAATTTCATAGATATTTTCTAAGCTTTGTCTCGAAAGAAATTAACCAAACAGAGTTGCCGATTTCTAGCTGAAATTTTATAATCCCGTAGGGACTAAGCAAACCTTTCACTATGTAATAAGTCTGTCGAAAGATCTCCTAATGACACCAGCGGATAACAGCTAAAATTTCGTCCAAATTGTGGTACACGCCCTTCAAACAGCCCAGTTGTAAAGTACCGCTCAATAGCTTTCACTTGAATGGGCTCGCTTCACAAGTTTATCCACAGACTTAAACATTAGCCTGTTCCAGGCGTTCAGATATAGTGGAGCGCGAGCGAATAACATGACGAGTGAAAGAGCGGGAAAAAACGAGGGGAGACTGCCGAATAGGGCTCTTTCGCTCGCTATATTTTTCGCTCCCGTTCCACCGTCTGAACAACTGGAACAGCCTACCTTAAGTTTGAATCACCTTTTACAGCGCAATTAACAGTAAGGGTAACACAGAAAAGCTCTCGAAGGCTTCCATTTGCCATGTTGACACTTGATACAGCATATGCAAAATAGTACCAAGGGAAAAGTACTGCTCGATAGCTTTCATTTGTTATAGTCGCACGTCACAGTTTTGTTCACAGACTTACCATTTCAAACCATTTTGAACAGCAAAACGAGAAAGTACTGCTTAAGAACGTTTATTTGGATGGTCATTTTACTGAATTTGGTTTGAAAGGTCAGGGGGTGTTCCATCCAAGTGGGGCATTTTATCTTGGGCGGGGTACTTCCTATACGGAGAGGCTTAGAACTAGTAAAAGGGGTGCTCTTTTTGTGCTTGCGGTATACTTAAGCGTGGAGAAATCTCAGTATTTTGAACAGTCACGGAAATAGACCTTTATAAAGGTAAGGGGTTAGCAGCTCAGTAAACCTTAGTAATAGTTTTGGCAACAATGACAATGCAAAAACATAATAACCGTCCCACAGACTGGGAGATTTCGTGGTTGTTGATGCTTTTTTACTTGTTTGTTAGTTTTTGTTTTGTTTCTGCAGAGAGAGTTTTGTATTTTGTTTCACCAATATGTTTCTCTACGTTAATCTTTGATCATCGATAATGAAGTTTGATCTGATTCTATAGCTTTCTCTCTCTTGTCAGTCTTTCTCCTCGCAAATTTTTCACATGTAAATCTCGGCTTTTCATAACTCGCATCTCTTGTTAGGCTGATAATTGAAAGCATCTTCCTCTTTACCACTCACTTAGACCTTGGTCTACATTTTCAAGAGGCATTTCGAGATAAGTTTAATAACAGTAGAATCTTGTTACGAAACAGCAGCAAGAGTCAGTGGAGCATAAAGTTCATTCGATTCTTCGTATATCTGACTGATTTTACAAAAAAATACCTAAACAAAATTTAAGACATTTGGCAACGCTGTTCATCTATGGCCTCTGCTAATCAATAGACGGCCCTAACTTAGGGCTTATTACGACAATTCTAGGTTGAGTGAATGTTTGGAAAAAAACATCTGTATGACATTTGGCTATCTTTAAAACAGGGAACGGGGAATGGCAAACGGGGAATCTTTAAAATTGGGAATCTTTGAAATGGGGAAATCTTTAAAAGTGGGAATCTTTAAAAGTGGGAATCTTTAAAAGTGGGAATCTTTAAAACGGGGAATCTTTAAAACTTATCTGAGATCTAAACGGCGGGGTCAAAAATATATTCTGTGGCCGTACAAACCTAAGCTTAATGTATAATGGTTTAACCCAAATAGCGCTTTTACATCAGTTATTTTACCATCTTCGCCTAGAATGGGTGTTTTTATTGGGGTTTATTGGACACACCAGCCCACTCTTATATTGATTTCTTTGGGGTACGGAGATCCCCCCCCCCCCCCCCCCCAACGACGAGTACATTGAACGAGCCGGTCACTCTTTGCAATATAAACGTTTCGTATTATTCGTATTAGTTATCCCGTCTCGATTTTACTGTCAATAAGCAAACATGACAAAGAATAATCTCACAACAACAACAACAACAACAACAACAACAACAAAGATTAAAACAACAACAACACAAAAGAAAAGGAAACAAAAAATATAAATATAGATATGCAAAGAGGCAAAGCTTTTGACAACATTTATTCTTATTTTGTTTGTCAATTAGAAAAACGAGGTTATTTTTCTTAGTACTTCCTTGTAACTCCGTCCCTGAGTGAATTCCGGTAAAAATATTTTCATACTCTTTATAAAGTGCATTCATTTACAGTGTAAATTACTGACATGCATAAATTACTTACTTGAAATTATAAGAAACACCGAGCAGGGAAATTACATAAAGAGTGAACTTAGCAAGAACTTAACATTTTATATTTGTCGGAATGTGTTGGACTGTATTGTGCTATTTCAGTACAAGATTTTCGTTGAATTGAACCCCTTGAGTACTGTTTTACCCTCTATACTTCTTGTTCCATGGTGTGTGAGTAAAATGAAACCCCAAGCCGTCACCGTTCAAATGAACAAAATCTTTTAAGTCTCTTTTTTTGTTTGAGTACTCTTTTTATTTTTGTTTCTCTAGAAAAACGTTACAGGTTTGCAGTTTCAAGGCGAGCCTCTGCTATTTAGATGAACCCAACTCGCTTCTTCCTACTTAGATGTTGTTATCTTTATTCTTTATTTATATTGTATTCAATATTGTTTATGTTAATTTCTAATTTGTATCTTCTGTAAAGCTGAGGTGAGTTAATTAAATAAATTATCTTATCTTATCTAACTTTCGCTCCTTCAGCTGAATAATTCCTATTTCGAATTCTCGACCCAGAGTTACTGTGCGTTACAGCTTCGCGCCCTAAAATTACTCAGACCGTGCCTACTACACAAGATAGCTTTTAAAATGATAAGTTACCCCTCTATAAAACATATATATGGCATATATCGTTTGGATATCTATAAATAATGGATTAAGCAAATAAAGAGTTTATCATTTTTTTTTCTTCTTAAAATTTTACCTTGGTAATGGATTAATTCAGAAATAGTTTAAGAGAAGTATATTGTTCTAAAATGAAATTTCTAAAAGACAATAAAACTCAACCACTCTATACCGCTATTTCTATCCTGATATATCCAAAGCAAGGAGACGATAAATAATCGCACAGTTTTTTGTCTAAGACTCTAAAATTAATGATTTAGTTTTATTTAAGTCATCTATTTCTATAAAAAATGTACGCTACTGTCTTCAAATCCCGCTCTCTGTCCTCGAGCAAAGTTCAAAAACACTTGCTCCAGGGTGGTCTGACTCACAGAGTAATCTTCAATGTTCAAATTCCACTTGACTCTCTCAATTGTACCAAACAGCTGAGCCCACGTTACTCTTTTATTGCGGATGTGATAGTGGACCATGCCCTGATGCTCGTCTTTCAACACGCTGCCTGGAAACCACTCATGTATGAACTCCTTAAAGGGCCTGGTGTCTGGAGCATCCCTTGAAACTCGAGCTATGAGTGTGTATCCCTGGCCAAACTTGTTTTTAAGATGCTGTGGACTTCCAAGACACTTTAGTCGTCCGTTTACCATGATGGCGAGACGAGTGCAAAGAGCTTCGCATTCTTCCATACTGAAAATTATAGAGGAAAGATACTCAGCTAAATAAAACATCCCATTCGATTCTCAGCGTTGATGTGTAAGGTCTCAACTGGACAGAATTACGACATTTCGTTTTGAGAAACATTGCAGAACAAATGTCACCTCCGACTGGGGAAGTACTGCCCAACAGCTTTGTTTTGAATGGTCACACTTAAGTATTTCACCAAAAGACCCAAAAGTTAGAACCACCTTGTACAGCATAATAAACAGCACCACAGGAAAGTACTGCTCAATAGCTTTCATTTGAATGGTCGCACTTAAGGATTTCATCCACAGACTCAAAAGTTAGAACCACCTTGTACAGCATAATAAACAGCACCACAGGAAAGGACTGCTCAGTAGCTTTCATTTAAATGGTTACACTTTAGGATTTCATACACAGACTCAAAAGTTAGAACCACTTTGTACAGCATAATAAACAGCACCACAGGAAAGGACTGCTCAATAGCTTTCATTTGAATGGTCACTCAAAACAGAATCACTTCGCACGGCATATATAAGGGTACATTCGTTTAAAAGGACGCAACTTTGTCTTTATCTACAGGATTTCGAAAAATCTCTTATTTCTCATTCATATTTCATTTAGATGCTTTGTTTCAACAGTTTAAAGTGTTTTCCTTAGCATGCAAATATGATGAAAATGTAAATTTTATAAAATGAGAAAAATTATCCAGGCTCCTTCCAAGGAAAACATAATTAGTGGCATGCCCAGGGAGGTAGCCTCGCTTTGGTCACTCACCTGTGTGACGTAATTACGATGCATCGTCCATCAGCCCGAACACGTGACAGTGCATCCCATAATAATCTTCTTGCTACTGGGTCCATGCCAGTTGTGGGCTCATCCAAAAACACCACTAGGGGGTCCCCCACAAGGGATATGGCAGTGCTCAACTTCCGCTTGTTGCCACCACTAGGGAAGAGATGGAAGAGTGAATGAATGAAACTGAACAAAAACCAGAAATGGAAAGAAAGTGCGAAAATAAGGTCGCCAGTGAAGAATTAAGCAAAAACAAAAATGTTTTGTTTCCATAACTCCAGAAAGTCGACAATTCGAGGTTAGTAGAATCTGGCCCTTTATATCCATAAGAAGTTTATTATCTTACCCTTCTATGATTTGGATTTAGCAAGGGTGCTTTTACAGTGTTTATTCCTCTCAGGTTCGTTTGTTCGCCGCCAGATGTTTGCTTGATGCCGATCCTTCTTCCCCTATAAAGGGATGACTTACTCTGTCTGTTCACGTGTTGTTCAGGACTCACTGTCTCACTTTCGCTTCCGGGCTCGTTACTTACTTTTCTTAGGTGAGAATATGCGACTATTCCGGGTCTAATTTGTTATTTCTAAACCGGTGCATCAATAACCAAAATGCACCGAAAAGAGACATACCTGTATGAGCTGGTCAACTTATCCGCGTGATCTTGAAGCAGTAAGGCTCGAATAAGATCCTCCACAACATCCGGTATAATGACTTCCGGTACGCCTCGTAGCCGTGCGTACATGTAGAGCAACTCTCTTCCGGTCATCTGATCGATCAAAGCATCAAACTGAGGACAATATCCAATCCGCTGGCGAACCTGGGAACAATCAAGTACGGCAAGTTAATAGGCCATTTCCAAGTTGTCGTGCCTCTTTTTCAAAGCGAGCCCTAGTGCGCATCCTTTCATGTGAAAATAACTTTTATTTGCATGTGAATGAAAACTCATTTTCATTTGAAAAGCTGTGCATCAAGACTCGCTTTGAAAAAGCGGCAAAAGACAACTCGGAAATAGCTTATTACATTTTGTCAAAATGTTTGCTAGTTGATGCAGTGAAACCTTTAACACGGGTCACCTTGACGGCCTCGCCTTTCTTCTGACCTCTTTAGAAATGTGTAGTAGACTCGATTTGCTAAAACCAATTGATTGACTACAATTAAGGTTACTTCGGACCTTCGAGGTTGTCCTCCCGTGTCCTCCGGAAAAAAATTCGTACGCGCGCCAATTTGAAGAAAAACACGGCAAACTATAAATCATTGGAAAGATTAGTAGATGTAGAGTTCAGAAAAAAATATGATTTGCCGGTTTTTTTAATTCCGAAAAAGAAAATTGCAAAAATGACCGCGAAAATGACCATGCGTCATTCAATCAGATAAATGAATGAATGGGGTGTTAAATTTCGGCGAATTTCTGTGAAATTTGGCCTGAACTTTCCTTAGATGTTGTGAAACCAAAGTGTGTCGGGGATTTCACCCGTGGCGATCTTCAACACGATGGGTATTGCGTATTCTTTTTCAAGCCGACACCTTGGATTAGGAGATCTAGAACAGGTGAGAGCTGGGGCAAGTCAAAAAAGCTACCGAGGGAGGTCCGGATTGGGAGCCATGTCGAAAGATGAATGACGAGGGAGGGGCAGGGGAGAAAACTATGCCGTTTTTCTTTCGTTTTTTCCCTGCCCCTCCTACCCTGCCTACCCTCTTCCACTCTTCTTTCAACCCTATAGTGTTTTGGTAATCAAGATGGCACTCACACGAATTAATATCATGCTCGCCCGGAAAAAACAGCTACATTGCAGGCTGTTGTCGATTCGCAACATATTTATTTCCGTAAGCGCTACACGAATTTAAAGTCACCTTGCTCATATTGTCTCTGATGTCGTAGCCGTCCACTATTGCAGTCCCGGATGTCATTGTCTCGTCACCAGTCAACATGCGGAACGTTGTCGTCTTGCCGGCGCCGTTTATTCCCAGGAGACCAAAACACTCACTCATGGGGACTCCCAGGCACAGACTATCCACGGCAATCAACGGCGAGCCACCTTAAAATCAAGGAGAGCATTAGTGATTCTTGGTGACTTCCGTTGAAGGGAGCTGCTCAAAAGAAAGCATTTTACAGAGCCAGCGGTAGGCCCTTCATATATGATACAATATGATACTTTATAGTGTACCGATATGTATATTGTACTTCCTTTCTTGGCTGACCGCTGACCAATTTGAACGCTTTTCAGCTCTGTCGCGTACTGTGTGACGATGATGACGACAATGATGATCATGACAGTAACAATAACCGTTATTTTAAAAAGTGTCACAACAATAATAGCAGTTAAAAATACTAGATGGGAACACTAAATCAGTAATAAAACTTACGGCTCTCTCCTGCGTACTTCTTGGTTAACTCTTTGATAACAAGTACGTCGTCTGTGTCCTCTGAAATCATTACCCTTTCCTTTTCCACTAAAACGTCATCATCACCCAGCGAACAGTCAACGCTGATGCCCCCGACAGAAGGTTTAAAGAAATGCGCGAGGAAACGCACACACGCGTGGTGCACACGATACTCGATGAGCAGAACTATCGCAAAGAAAGCAACTCCTTCCCAGGCCAGGAATATCAGGTAGCGGCCAATACCAGGATTGTTCCACGCCAGGTAATTCTCTTGAAATTCTAACCTAATAAAAGACATATCATTATGTGACGACCCTCCAAGCCAACTTGAAAATTGCATGATTCAGTGTATGAATAGCCTGCGAGCAGGCGAGCTCCATTCTTCCCGCCCAGCGAGCTGCCGGCTCGCAAATCGCAGCTTCGCCGTCAATATACTCGCGCAAATAACACACTAAGTGAGCCTGCTCGCAGGCTAGTGTCTGAATTGACAGTTACAGAGGATCCCAGTCCGTTATGGCCACTTTGTTTTAGTCAGAACTAAAGCCGGCTCAGCCGTTTTCTTGTGCAAAAACTTTTTTATACGGCCAACGATCACCTGACAATTTTTTTTGTACATGTCACATTTTTTTCGTTCTTTTCATTTTCACGACTTTAAACATGCATATTTCTTTATTTGCGCCATTTTCATCGTTCGTCAAAGGCTGCAGATAGGTAGCCGAAAGCTTATAACTTTAAAATATATTTTAACCAGAGGACGTTGTTATATTTTAACCATGCTTGAACCTGGTTTCGCGTCCATTTCTACAATCATTTATTTTACCACTGGGAGAGAATCTGAGGGGGTCAGGGGCGGGGTGTAGGGAACAGGAGACGTCCATATAACAGTGACGGCAGTGGTTTTAAACATCGAAATCCTGAAAGGTATCGCAAGCTTATTTTGTGTTTGGGCGTAGTTCTAATTCTTTTTTTAACCCCAAGAAGTACCAAACCTCTCAAACAAGTAGTTCCTGTCATGTTCCTTCTCCAGGATAAGTTTAAGGCGTGATCATTTTCGATGAAAACAGGATGTAAACAACGTAAACGCAAATTTTGTGCCCTAAAAAGTACAATAAGCATCCCAATTTTCTATGGGAGAACCGAACCCTCTCCCCCACAAACCCGTTTAGAGAGAATTCCTGAGTTTTGATCCTTACTGGCCGAGTGGGTTTCCTGTTTTCTTCAATAGTGAAAGCTGTAGTTATGTTCATTTCGAGGTAAGTATGAATGTATACTCGTGTCAACACGAAAACTTACTTAAAAGGCAGCAGTTTATCATTATAAGAAAATATCAGTGAAACCTTGTAGGTAAAGAATAATTAAGTATACCTATTGCCGCCTAGTTCTAGACAGAGATTTTCACACACTTGCTTAGGGAGGTGGTAATTCCCAACACACGCGTTGACGACGGTGTGAAAGACGTCCAGTGCGTTGTAATTGTTAAACAAGTCGCCTATACCCTGGCCAAGGCAGAAATTGGGTAGAATAAGGAACGCCCATTTCAGGGCGTCAGCTACATCCAGTTCGTCAAGTTCTGTGAAAGAAGAAAAAAGAATTAATATCATGTCTAGAAAAGCACTGAATTTTTATCTTTCAAGCAAGGAAATTTACAATGGTTCAGCCCCACTTACAATTCTAAAGAATCTCTCGGGGGTGTGCTTGTTCTTGTTGTTACACAACAACAACAACAACAAAACAAAAATGATGGTGGCTGTTGAACTCTTGAAGATTAACCCGACTTGGGCCAGTTTCTGCACCTGACACCAAGCTGCATAGTTTCACAAGCTCCGCACCATTTGCTTCAGCTGGTTTTGATTACACTAAAACGGAGAAGAAACAGCTCTAATGTAATGATGAAAGCCACCGCTTGACGCCAGTTACATGTTTTTTTAGCGCTCGACGCCGATTGCATGTTTTCCTGGGTTCGACCCTTCTTTTTTCTTTGTTCACGGCACTGGTTGCGTGTTCCCCACGCTTGGCCTCGTTTGCATGTTTTCCCGCGCTTGAACGCCAGTTACAGGTTTCCCTGCGTTCGACATCGGTTGCATGTTTCTCCGTGCTTGTCTCTGGTTGCATGCATTCCTGCGCTAGGCAACGGATGCTTTTTAAATTCTGATTGGCTCACAGCATTACTTGCACGTATTGTTATATCCAAATACCGTATTTACTTGATTAAACGCAGCGGCGTTTACTAAATTTTTACCATTTCCGATGCGGCGTTTATTCAAGAACGGCATTAATTCAAGGGTGGCGTCTATTTCAAGATTATATTTCTTAAATCACTGACAACAATTACGGAAAATCATTTGTAAATATTATGTAAAACATGTTTAAAGTTCCAATGTCTCGCTGTTTTGCTGAGATAGAATCGTAATTGTCCGGCTTGTGATATGCACAACGATTACCGAGTTGTACCGTATTTGCCGAATACACGCTGCATTGTTGCGATGGGGTGTGGCATTTATTCGAGGTTAGCGTTTATTGGTAATTTTGCTTCCATCTGCAGCGTTTAATCGAGGGCGGCATTTCATCGCGTAAATACGGTAACTCACCTGGAATTCGTAGGATATTGATAGTCAAAAGTGTAATCAGTCCGGTGATAATGTTGAAGATTGTTAGAACCTTGAACGCCGTCGATGCGTTGCGAAACACGAAAGAGAAGAGATACATGAAAGGAATGATGGCCCAGCCATACAACATCAGCAACAGGAACAAATAACCTAGGCGTGGTCCTGCCACAAAAAAAAAAGAAATATATATATATATACCTTTTTTGGGAAAAATACCCTACTTTAGTCCTTTATAAAGATTACCACGTCCCTAAGATGGAAAGTTAGATTTGGTGTAAAATGCCTCCGATCGGGTAACTATTATTCAAAAGTACTGTAAAGCAGTAAAAAAAAAAACAAAAACAAAAAAAACTTGTAAGGTTATTGGAACGATTTGTTACGATAAAAATCGCCTCGTGTAGCATGGTATTGAATGAATGAATGAATGAATGAATGAGTGAATGAATGAATGAATGAATGAATAACTTTATTTATGTGACATGAGATTAAAAGACACCAGGTTGAGGGGACTATAAGATATGAGTCTGAAAAGCAAGAAACAGATGTAAGTTCAGCTTCTACAAAGTTGTAGCTTCTTCTAGTTTTCTTATCGCTGTTCTGAGAAGGGCTTTGAAATAAAACTGAAATCTGATAACCAATTAACTCTTTCTTGCTTTTTTCTTGCTTAAACAGCATCATCTTCGGAACCCTTTTTCTCTCCTTTATGTTCAAATTATAAAAATAAAATTTTTACAAACCAGTGTAAGCTGGGACGTCAAAAGCTGCTACAAGGACCAAACTTGCGAGGACTGGGAGAACGAAGTTGATCAAGTCCCAAATGTAGGCGGAGGACCAGTAGCTTATTGGGTCGACACCGCTGACAAACTGTACGTGTTTCGCTTTGTTGGTTCGCTCTTGGACAAGGAAAACGACAAAGCTTGAAGCCAGGAAAGCCATGCCAAATAAAATATTGAAGGATATCAAGAATCCAAGACCATCACTAAATAGAAATTAAAAACAAGAACAATCAAGCACAGGAACTTGAAGGGGAATCGATCGACAAAAGTTTTGATGCATGCACAAAGACTGATCATTTTCGCCAACACGTCCCTGTTCGTTTATTGCCTTTATGTTGTAACTATTTATTATTTTTCCAGTTACTATAACAGTAACTTGTAGACATGAATCATTTTAGATGGGAGCTCAAAGACTAAAAAATAAAGAGAATGAAAAAATGTGAATCGGTTGATTTTTTGAAAGGGCTCTTAAAACGTATCATTTGAATTACAACCTTTGAACCTTTTGCAGTTTCAGTATGTGACTCCTGGACAATCGTGAAAATTTGACCGAAAAATTTTCGCTAATTTCAAACCCTTCGACAATGAAAGGCACTGCATGATCAGAGTTAAATTTTACGATAGCTCAGTTACCTCCTACAAACGTGTTCCTTGAGTTGTCACACAATAAAGAGAAAAATTGCGTGCCGAGACTAGTGAACATCTCGTTGCCACTGACTTACCGCTGTAAATCGTTGATTTTTTCGTGAGTCGTTCTCGGCAGGGGGTGGTTCACGGTTGTGACGGAGTATTCTGATCCGAGGGTAGACCGGAGGATACTGGAGTCTGCAGCCGCAAGAGATACGGAGATAGAGTGGAACGCTTGGTTGTTGAACCACGCAGTCACATTAACTAGAGAGAGAAAAACGCAATAAAATTAACCAATATACAAAGTAGGCCACCTGGAAAGATACCGGAAACCTTACCACTGGCGAAATAGCGAATAGCAGTTTCATATTATGATAAACGGAAACTCACTCTACTGAAAACAGCGTAAACGAAGTTGACAAAAGAAAAATCCTCGGCCCTCGCTTTGCGAGGAATCATGATAAGGGAAAAGCTTAAGAATGCCATTGTGTTGTTTCCTTAGACCTTGAGAATGCCATCGTGTTGTTTAAATGGGTATGTTGTTGTTTAAATGTATAAATGGGTACCGGCGACATACTGCCGGAGGTAAGCCTGCGATGGACTAGCACCCCATCTAGGGGGGAGTAGCAATACTTTCAGTTGCTTCATGCTACAGAAACCGGGATAAGCTCCGGTCGTGTGGGCCACCTTGGCTCGTGTGCGACTTTTCCTTAAAAATAGAAGGGAACTAAATTAACCTTTGTTATTTTTCTTTGCAAATGTGGCTGCAATCAAATCTTCTCTGTTGAAGTTGCCCAGTCCCACGTCCTTAGGTTTACTTATTAAATAATGCCCCATATCATCAGTTACGTGAACAGGGTGTGTCTTGTCGCCAGGCCACTGAGTTCTGTAACTGTCAGCTAAGCGACGTGCTTCACTGGAACTGTGGAACAAATTCAAAACTTACTAACAATGCAAATCCTACTCTCTGTAGACAACTTTCACTGCTATTTCGCATTGCCTAACTTTAAATCAGGCTGCTTCGCCCGAAAATAGAGATTACTTCATGGAAAATGCGTGCGTACGATTTTTATTCACGAGTTGAGTAGTGTCAGAAAACGAACGAGTGAGCGTAGCGAACGAGTGAGTTTTCTGATACGTATCAACGAGTGAATAAAAATCGTACAAAGCATTTTCCATGATGTAATGTGTTTATTTCATAGGTACTGAGATTTTCTTTTTCGTGTAGTACTGAGTAGACAAATTTATTTGCACAGATAAATTACACTGTAAAACCATTCATGTGCTCAACAACTGAGTAAATCAAACATCTGCAGCACTCAAAATTTTTCAGTAAAGTCAAATGTCTATTAATAAAGGAAGCCATGCCAATAACAAAGTTAAGTCAAGAAGATAAGTCACAATTTATTCATCATCAGAGTCACTTTCCAGTTCCAAAGGCCTTAGACGTTTCCATCGCACCGCTTCGGGGCTTGACGGATTTGTAGAAAGCGTCGGAGACTGATTTAAAGTGTTAATGTTGATGGAGAAATTGCCACCTTGAATAACTGCGCCACTGAATAGTGCCATGGACTGCTGCTTACCACCATTCTGAGAGTCGGAGGACGGCGTACAAGCTGTTTCAGAAGAGGACGAAGCTGTGATACCAGCCATCACACTGCTCAGCACTTTTGACATGTGCATCTGTTGCTTCGTTGAAACAGTGCTGTAATTTTCTATGCTCTTCAAATTCTTATGGCCAGATAGTTGTGCAATTTGCGTAGGTGGAATGTCGTGTTCACGTAGCGTCTGGATCATTGTCTTTCTGCCGCTGTGATTTCGAAGCCTGTCGTTTTCAATTCCTGCTTTCTGAACCATGGTCGTCATTAAACCATTGAGTTTGTTTTTGCCAACAGCACCGGACTTGAACCAGCCTTTTGTTGCGAGCGAGTCTGTCTTCAAACCGTTGTTTACAGCCAAATAAAAGGGAGCATCATCTTGATTCATTTCCTCAGGTCTCTTCCTGGCAAAACATTTGTAGACCGCGACAGGATCTCTTTCAGTTCCATCGGTCGCAAACATTTTCGGCGGTACGGTTCTGACATCGCTGCAGTCTGATCTTCCGTTCTAGTTTTTGTTTGTCTTTCATTGAACTCCAAGTACTCGACTCCGCTTGCCGTTTTCTGTAGCTTTACATCTCCCCAGCACATATCACGATGTTCTTGGCACCCACGGAGTCCGGAGTGAAAAGTGTTGTTTAGTCAGAGCGTGTTTAAAAGTGCCTCGGGACTACACATACCGAGCAAACCCTTCTCGTACAATATTTTCAGCTCTTCGCTTGTCAAAGCTGCGGACGCTTTGGGTTTATTTCCTTTACCTTGCTTCTTTAGCTGTTTTTGTTTGGACTGAAGAACTTTGCTGGTTTTCTCAAACACCAAGTCGTTGATTATGCTTACAGAATAGCTCTTTTTCTTCAGGTGTCTTTCGAAGCTAGCCACTAAACTTCGAAGGGAAGTCGGTTCGTATTCATTGCCATCTTTGGTGCGGACGGAGATGATGAATTGGCTGATGTATTCATTCAGCTCAACAGCCGGAATATCTTCTATTTTTCTGTCTTCGTTCTTCGTTTTCAAAAATCTTTCAAGCAATCTTACATCTCGTTCAGTTTTTTGAGCGGTGTTTTTGTTTTCTTGTTCTAAAATCAATTCTTCAACTGAGCAAACAGAAGCAAACCTTCCCTCGGCCATTTTTCAAAGCGCGCGTTTTTTTGTGTGCAACGGCTATCGGATCTATCGGATGACGTTTCCTTCAGTACGTTCATTCATCAGCAGTGAAATTTCGTCGTTCGCGTTGCTGATTGGACGAACGATATTTTTTCACAGTGAAATTTTGTCGTTCGTGCTCCTGATTGGCTTCGTTTAAAATCAGTACGAATTTTATTCACCGTGATTTTCGTGGATAAATCTCAGTACCTATGAAATAATCTTGGGTTTCCTTAGATTCTGTGAGTTATGTAATTGACCACTGCATTTTTCTGGGATGCCGTTTATCGTGTTGTTCAAGATGGTTCTAACTCTTGGAGTCTGTGGATGAAATACTATGGCGGCCATTCGAGAAAAAAAAGTCAGAGATTGGCACTTTCCTGTGGTTTGTTTTTTTTTTCATATTCCTCGTTTATAAATAATTTATCAAATTTCGAATTTGGCTTGTTAGTTACAAGAAAAAGTTTCAATACTTACTTATCTGTCGCCCATGGGACATAGTTGTTCTGGAAGTTATGTGTGGACAAAGTAAGGGCCGGAAAGTCTGCGGGGTGCGGGGCAGTCTTTGCGCTGATAAGGGCAAAGAGTGTGTACACCAAAGGAAGCAAAAGCTGAGATACAATAGCGATCTTGTGACGTTTGGAATGAAGTAGGCGCTTGACAAACATTGCGTACCACCGCTGACGAAACAGGCGCAAACCAGAAGAGTGCACGTAGTTGTTATAGTCACCAAAAGTGCTATAGCTCTTGGAACTTGAACTGGATGAACTCATGCGTGACAGAATCGCCGTTCGCTCACTTGCTGCTGGTATGTATCCATTCATGTTCCTTCGGTTCATTGAGGCGGTTTCTGAAGATCAACATTTAAACCGTTAGGGACCATGGGCTCATAGAAGGACCTTAAAAGGGGAGAGACTCTCAACTACCATATTGTTGCTTTGGAAAGTTCCAAACCATCATATCTCGAAAACCCTAGCTTCCCCAGATAAGCTGCTCGGCCACATTTGCTTAATAGGAAAGGGTTTTAAGATTCTCGTGTTAAAACCATATTTGGTGGGTCACTTGACCTGAACAGAAAAAAGCCTAAAACACCAGTGGCGTAAAGGTTTAGTCTTTGAAAGCCTAAAACACAAGCGGGGCTTAAAGGTTTAGTCATTGAAAGCCTAAAACACAAGCGGGGCGTAAAGGTTTCGTCATTGAAAACGGCGCCAACAATTAATGATCATCAAGATGCAAAACCTGACGTATCGGCTTTTTGAAATTTGCATTATCATATTGAAGTTATGAAGTCATAAGTTCATAAATTTATACATTTTCCGTTGTAGTTTTTCTGTTATTTATGTTAAATGTAATTGCGTACGTCAGACTTTAAAGAAAGGATGACTTACCTCTGATTGGTGAAAAAAATCGCAACCTTAACCCTTTTATTTCGAGTTTTAGTGATTTTTCTTTCTTATTTGCGGCTGGGGACTGGCACTAGCTACGCACGCGCAATGTTGCCTTTTAAAATTCAGTTGCTAAACAGCGTATGACAAAATACCATACGCAAAAATCCCTTAGCAACAACGCCAGATCTGTAGTTAAGGGTTTGCCCCATTAAGGCTCTCTTTTGACATCATCGGGTCAAGCCACAGCGGTCAAAACCGTACAATTTTTTCTGATTCGCGTGTCCCAGCAAGAATGCATAAGACTTTTGCTTTTCGGATGAAATTTATTTGTGACGTCAACGTTTTCCTTGCTGAGAAAATGAAACCACCATAATTTTGCTTCACTACCGCTTCACTGACTCGAAATATTCATTGACATTTGAAAAGCGAGAGCATTTCATTTTCTTGCACACATGTTTTGTGAGACTGGCATGACCACAAAAGAACGCCAACCAAATTGCGAAAGAGCTTGAACCTGTTTTGCTACTTCAGGTGATATTAAGATAGAAATTAAAGTTGGCACCTGCTGAAAGTAAATTGGTTAAACTTTGAGGCCAAATTTGTTTATCTGGCAACCAACCTTCTTTATCTTGTTTCTGAAGTTTATTGCTTAACATGCTGTCCATTTCCTCTCCAACCTTAAGGAACACTTCTTCCATTGTAGTTACTGAGGCGCCGTAACTTGCGATCCCTAGTTCCTTACGGCGAGTTTCTATTTCCAGAAAAAGATCCTCAAACTTGGATGTTGCCTCTCTTGGTAAAATAAATGATAATTCAGCACCTGATTGTCAATAAAAAGAACCAAAATATTGAGATCAAGTGGACCTTGTTCTTTTGCTTCTCAGTTACTACTTACTTCTTATTAACCGAGCGCGAGGGCCGTACTGGGAGAATATTTCCCGTCTTTCTGGTACGGACCTCGCTTCGCTCGGTCAGTGCAAGAAAGACTGAGGGCGATCTTCTCCCAGTACGGTCCCGAGCTAGTGAGAGTTAATAAGAAGTTTATTGTATGGCTGTGCCTGACACCTGGCTACTTGAAAAGTGAGCTGTGGCGGATTGGAATGAATGAAACAGTTTACCGGAAAGCATTCAAAACCCAGCAGTTTTCTCTAACACAAAAAATTTATATCGCACAAGAAAAAGTAAAAACTTTCAAAGAAACTGGCTCTTTTCATTTAGCTTCAAATCATTCGAACTTTTTGAATCCAATGTACTTTGACATTTTCTATATTCCCGCTTTACCAGCCAGGCATTAACATCGCTCATAATGCCCGTGGGCATTACAGGAAATCCGTCCCCGAGTGTTGACAAATCACAGGGGACGTTATATATTTACAGGCTTTAGCCATATAACAAAAAGTGTTATAGACCAGGAGAAACAACTCTTTTACAACTCTTTTCTTCCCAAGCTATAGGGCCTGGAATTGATAACCCAAAGTAACAGATTTTTGGACCCAATTTCTAAAGTAAAATCAGTCCATCTTGTCTCTTAACGGATTAGAATTGCAGGAATTATTCCGTGGTAATTCTGGAAGTATCAGCGCAAAGTAATTGGAAAAAATTATACTTTCAGAGAAAAACGAAAATTTTACTGACAGAGGGTTTTCACATTAACTACAGGCAGTAAGGATGAATGATAGTTTGATGACTGCATGTGGAATTCACTTGGCATTAAATGCGCATAAAGTTTTTTTAACATTCCTATATTTAACAAGTATTCGCCGAAGGCGAAGTGAATATTGTGGAACAATGTCGAGGGGATTATTCCAAAATATTCGTTGAGCCTGAAGAGAATAATTGTTTTAGTATAATTGCTCAGGTGATTATCAGAGCAAATGCATTTTCTTTTTTCTTTTCTCCAGAAACATCAAAAATCGCGCGGTGAAATTTTGAAAGTTAGTGCTTCAGTATTATAATCTCCTCGCGCGGGGTAATTATAACAAAACATGACGTAATCCTCGACCACTCAGTGCGGCCAATCACCTGTACAATTATACTAAATTTCCATAATGACAGGTCGCTCATGCCAGAAATCCAACATGGTGCTTTACTCTGTTGGTCCGGCCTACATAAAGAATTGTGACGAGCTTTCCGTTAATCTCACCAACATTGCTTTCCACTTGTGCTGTAGGCACATGGCCGCTGACCACGGAGATCACCTTGGAAACATCACATTTTGGCTCCTTTACCATAACCATGTGATAACCCGAGCCATATTTGTTCTTGAGGAAAAGAGAGGACCCACAGCATTTGATGTTTCCCTCTGCCATAATGGCGATTCTGTCTCCAAGAATGTCTGCTTCATCCATGAAGTGTGTGGTAAGGAGAATAGTCCTTCCTTCCTTCTGCTGCTGTAACAAATCCCAGGTGAACCTGCGTGCTGACGGGTCCATGCCGGATGTTGGTTCATCCAGCATTACAACCTGGTGAATATGTTGAGACAATTCTCAGGGAGAACTACATGTTGAATTAAGTCCTAAAGTGTGGCATAAAGATGAAGGTAATTGAGCACTACTTTCTTGTTGTAATATTTATTTTGCTGTAGAAGATAGTCCTAATTTTCCCTGAATCTTTAAATGCAATTCAAAGAAAGTTAACTGAGTGAGCAATGGAATTTATGTTTTGATAACTGGACATTATTGGCGTTTCTTTTTCATGAAGGTTTAAGAGAAAACATGGCTAACCTTGGAGTCAGCAATGAGTGCTATTCCAACAGAAAGCTTTCGTTTCATGCCGCCAGACAGTTCACGGGTCTGTGTGTGCCGCTTGTCAGTGAGTCCAATGCAGTCTATCATTCTGTCCACTTCCTGCTTCACACGATGGGATGGGCAGTCTTTTAACTTGGCAAAGAACCACAAATGCTCTTCAACGGTCAGACGGTCAAATAACACATCATGTTGTGGACAGAGACCTAGAAAACAAATAGGACAAACAGCACCTTGTTAGCTTTCAGGTGAACTTAAAGGAACTTGAAGGGTACTTAAAGAAAGTTCGTCACCAGTATTTTCCGGACGTTTTGTCAAAATTCTGGTAGAATTAACTTCAATTACGCAAAAAAGGTCCAGAACACAAAGAAGGGGATTTCAAGTGAATTTTTGCAGAGAGAGTAAAGCGTAATAATTTTTTAAACGATTTTTGCAAGACTCATCTGTAGAACTTGGAAACACTTGCCACCGTTTTTCAAAATGTAAGGCATTTCCTTCGTAGCTGTCCAAGGCCAAAGACATTTATTAATACTTTGACACTGTCTTTGAACTAAAAGGTACCATTATTTTAAGGTTTTCGATCATGTAAATGTGACTTCTGCTTTTTCAAAGTGTGACTTAAAATAGATGAAACAGTTTCTTTTAACTTTTTAAACACACGGATTTCTCGATGTCGGTTATGCGAGTGTAGTGAACAGTCGTTTTTGACCAGCTCCCAGTTGGCTTGATAGCTCAATTGGTTAGAGCACTGCACCGGTATCGCAGAGGTCAGGGTTCGAGTCCCGGCAAGCCTGATTTTTTCAGGCTTCTTTTCGCAACTGCATAAGTTGCGTTAATAACTGCGAGGATCTTCCTTATATTTATTTCTTCATTCCGCAGTTCAAATATATGACTTTCATATATTCATAATTTCAGTCGTGGCTATGTTGATATGCATTCCTGAGCCTGTCAATACCCGTCAATACACTTTTTACACACTCAACAGTCAATGTTATGAAAGATGTAAAACAGTTAATCATAGTTAAGTAAAACAGTTAATCATAATAAAGCAAAAATACTTTACGAAGGCCAGTTTCCGATGAACAACGTCTACTGTTAGTTTGAGTAGCATACAGAGGTAATTTTATAGAGCCAGTGCAAGTTTTAATGCAGCTCATCGTTAAGTTGGTACTATGTAGATAATGACGCGATATAACAGACGACTCATGTCGTGATTTATGCTATTTCAGATGCTCTCTTTCGAGAGGTTGGGATAAACTAGTCCGTTTTCACGCAGTTTACTCCTCAACATTATCAAATTAGATTTTCCTAAGGATGCTAGTTATATATAGCCTCCCACGCAGTCGTTTTTAGGGGAATCGTATTACCCTCCTTTCCCTCCTACGACTCCCCTAAAAACGACTGCGTGGGAGGCTACGTTATATACAGTATCAGGGAGAAACGGAGAGAAACGTGATTTTGTTTGAACACTAGTGACATTAGCGGGATCTGCTATTAACTCTAAATATTCTATACCATACATTTAGTATAAGCTATACTATAAAACTCACCCAGACTTCTGCGTACTCCACTGATGTTGTCGCTTATGGAGCAGCCATTGACCAGTGCCGAGCCAGACGTAGCAGGAAAGAGTCCCGTTAACATGGATATAAGGGTTGTTTTGCCAGCTCCATTGTGCCCCAGCAGGGCAGTGATTTGACCTTCATACATGTTCAGAGATACGCCATGAACAGCAACCTTCTTTCCTGTAAAGAGATAATTGATTCATCACGGCAAAGAAAACATAGAATCCACAGTGAGCTCTTAGGACGGGTATTTCACCAGAAGAGCTGTGTGTGTGGGACAGGGGTACATTTATTACCACTAGCCGACCCTGCAGAGATTAGTCTTTGTTGTTGTACGTACAGAACGGAAACCCACGCAAAGAATTTTTGTTGACAATTCTTTTATTAAATCCTGTCTGGAGGCCATGGTCGTTAGGTCAGGTTGTGAGAGTGAGAAACGTTAGTGAATTGTTATCTTTTCAGGATACCATTTCATTTGTTATGAAAAGTGTTTATTAGATTTATCTTAAGGATTAGATTTTTGTAATATCATTGTTAGCCCTAAATGGATTTGTGGATTTTTTAAGATTTTTAATTTTTCAATGTCTTGTCTTAATAGTATAGAATTATAATGCGCAGTTTAATATATTACAAGTGTAAACTTGCACAATTTAAGTAATAAATTATTATTATTATGAATAAATTTGTGAAAATATCTGGTTAGCAAATCAGAAAGCCACCAACTTGCTAGTGAATGACAAAACTACTGTACTGTCATTTTAATTACTATAAATGTCGGTTTTGGTAGAACTTATGTTGTACTTCATCCACTTCTTCAAACCCATTTCAATAATTGGAACAGCAGACCAAAAAAATTCTGTGTAATTTTTTTCAGGAGTTTTGTTTCCAGCAATATTAAATCGGCAGTTAGTTTAAAGCAGGTTTAAATTGCTTGGCAAGAAAAAAAAAAGGTTTTGGACTGGTTTTGCACACGCACAATAGGAAATTAGATAGTTCTTTGCAGTGATTATTCTTTCGCTAGCAAGCATCAAGAAACCAAACAGTGTTTGCAAGGAAAGTTACAGTATTCCAGTTTGCCCTGTGATTTTTCTCAGCGCTGTCACATTCCCAGTCGCATGCACCAATAAAAATGGATGTGAAAATGAAGATAGAGTTATTGAGTACATGGCAATTTATGGCCAAGGTATAAAAAAGGTAGTCGTTCAAGAGGCAGACTTGTACCCAGTCGCCACTTATTTATTCCTTTTCGCATAAGAATATGGAAGGGCAATCAATGCGCGCAAAGTCTTTTGGGCCGTCCGTTCTTCCCTTGATGCACCGCGAACTCATCACATCCTACCTATAAACCACAGCGCGGACAAGAGAAGCGATTGGGTACGAGTCTCGTTTAAGAGGCACTCAAGGTAGGGGTGGGAGGGGCTATCGGATGTAGAATTGACAGGGGGGTTAGGCAGAAATTTTGAAAAGATATTAGAATTTCGTTTAGAGGGTAGAAACAAAGAAAACGTTTTGGCCCAGGCAGGAGTTCAACTCAAAGACCTTCGGACCAAATCACCATTTTTCTAACTACCTGCCGGGTTCAGGAAAAAAGGGTCTTGGAACGGATATACATTTTTGCACATACGCAATAGGAAATAACACAACCTCTTCTGAGAGATTATTCTTTAGCCGGCAAGCATCAGGAACCGAAACTCTGCTTGCAAAGTCTTGCGTTCCAATTTGCTCTGTCAGTGATTTTTCAGCACTTTGACTTTTCCACTAGTCTTACTCACAATATTTTTCAAATGTATGAAAACTGTGAAAATGAAGAGAGAGTTGTAAAGTACACAGCAATTTATGGCCCTTCCTAGGGTGTAAAGAAAAGGTATCCGTTTAAGAGACACTTAGGTCCCGTTTATATGATCTCAGGTACCCGAGACAACCCTCCCCCCAGTTACCTTGGGCGAGCTAATTTTTCACCTCTTTCTTTAAAAAGTTCAAAAGAACCGTTTACACGAGGATCACCAACTCGTCTTGAGGAGGCGAGACAACTCGGGGGGCGAGTTGTCTCACCTCGGCAGGTAGGGTAACCCTGGCAGGCGGGACAACTTTTCTCGTATAAACACTTTGTCTACTCGGGACGACTTTTTGCGTGCCACGTGTCACTTAACGTCTGGTTTTTAGTTTAAAAACGACTAAATCAACAAAATGTATACCCAAGAAGAAAAAGTTAGACAAACAGAGGCTACACTGATCAAATCAACGAAAACTTCTGAAGGAAAAGGGCGTATTGAGGTCATGAATATCAAAGTAAGATTTCGGAATAAAAGCAGGGTCAACTTTATCTCGGACAGTTGGGCCAACTTCGTATCATATAAACGCTAGGTAAAGTTGTCTCGGGTACCCGAGACAACTTTTCTCCATATAAATGGGGAAGTGAGAGGAGCTCTAACATGTAGAACTGATAGGGTCATACGGGAAAGTCTAGAAAAGAACTCCTAAAAGGTCCCAGAATTCTGTTAAGATGGCAGAAACAAAGGAACATCTTCGAACCAGGCGGGATTTTTACTTTCGTGCTCCGGAACAGATCATCATTGCTCTAACTACACTGAGCCAAGAGGCCAAGCTGGAGACAGGTCGTGAGGGTTTCGGATATATTAGTCACAGCGATAGAAATACGTCAGCCTAGTACCCAGGCGTTCTCCTCCCTCTCACTTGACTCGACTTGGTGCGAAGTGTTGTGACATCACCGAAGGTCCGCGGTATGCCATTCGGTGACGTCACGAGATCTCGCGCCAAGTCGTGTGAGCGAGAAGAGAACGCCTGGGTACTAGGCTGGAAATACGTCTAATGTGAACAACGTGAGAAGATGCCTAACACTCGCACACACACGAAAAATACTTTCATATATAAATTACGTTAGTATACACCAGGTGAACAAATTACTCAACAGTCATACCTTTCTCAGTGGAGAACACTTTCTTCAGGTTTCTTATTTCAATACCAGGAACTAGACCCTCTGGTTCCTTTTCTAGGAATTCTGGTGCCGACATTCCACTCTTAATAATGCCATTCTCCATGCCGTGGAAATCACTTAACTCCTCCTGCAAATAAAAATAGATACATCTGATACATAAATAAAACATTCAGTAAGCAAGTTACCTTACGGACGGTGCCTCCTTTTTTCACTGCGCTTACGTTCTGCGCATCTCGGGATATTCGGGTTTCTTAAGGAATTTGCCCCCTAATACAACAATATTTTTGCGCGGTTTATGACTATATGGGAAAAGCAGATCTTAGGAAGGGCTTTCAGAATCCAAAAAGAAAATTGGGGTAACCATGCATTTTTCAGAGATAATTGAGCTTAAATTTAGAAAGAAATTGCCATATATTCTTTGTATTTTAACGTTTTTAGAGAATGAAGGTTGCTTAATTATCTATGAAAAATGCGTGGTACCCACATTTTTCTTTTTGGATTCCAATAACTCTTGCTAAGATCTACTTTTTCCCCATAGTCATAACCTTTGCAAAAATACA
The DNA here is from genome assembly GCA_964030785.1 of Siderastrea siderea. Taxonomy (NCBI): domain Eukaryota; kingdom Metazoa; phylum Cnidaria; class Anthozoa; order Scleractinia; family Rhizangiidae; genus Siderastrea; species Siderastrea siderea. The sequence goes on from OZ034973.1 coordinate 32,321,252, forward strand.
TCTCCATTAGGAGAGGCCGTCCTTAAAATTATGGTAAACGTGAAAGTGAAAATCCTACGTTTGGGGGACAAGAAAAAACCCCGACCTGCTGTATTTTACCGGTTCAGGGCATTGCTGCTCCGCTGCTTTTCTTTTCTTTCAATTCAAAGGATTCATATTAATGTCTTTTGTTTTTATTTTAACGAAAGTTTCCGAAATGCGACCGCATGTCCGTTACAATGGAATAGTTATGAAAATAATAGGCAGCAACATTTCCTGAATTCATTCCAAACCACATGCAAAAGATGGAGCAAATCTCAACAAAACAGAATATCCAGTCAGCCTCGTTCCCAGTCGTACTCGGGGAAATATCAAATTTTGACCTCACCAATCGTTTCGCCAAACCTCGTTCCCAGGGTCAGAAAAAGGACCCTGGGAACGAGGTTGAGATTCGTCTGGGACGCTTCACGCTATCATGTTCTTCCCCAAGCTTCACGCTGCCACTCGATAAGCGCGTAAAGGCCTGGGGACGAGACTGATATCCAGTTTTTTGGAAAATTAATTATGATTGAGTTACATTCTAACCTCTTTGTTCTTTCCGCACCAGTAGCTAAGTAAAACAGGGAAGTACCAAGGCTGTGGCACACCATATTCCCCAGGAAAGACAGCTTCGACGTACCAAGCTATCAGGGCATAAATAAACGAATCTACCACAAACATTACCATGACGACACTAAGCTTAAAATTGTCGTCAATGGACGGTCCCTGGTTTAGATTCGACCACTGCGATCCAATGCCAGCGTTCTCCCATTCTCCAATCAACTGAGCACCCAGTGACATTGCAACATTGGGGAGAAGGCAGCACGCAGCTTTTGCACCAGAGCTCATTGTGTCATAGTACTGTGGGATGAAGAAGTACGGGACGTAACTGAAGAACCATAGGAATCCTCCTGCAGCTGCTGCAATGCTTGCCTTGGAGAAGAACACGCTGACACAGAAGCAGAAAATGATGGATGATATTCCATACAGCAAAATGAAGACAAAGAGTACAGATGGAGAGGTTTGGGCCAGCATGCGGCCATGCGAGTTAAATTTTACAGTGAAAAAAACAGTTCCCAAAGTTGCAAAGATGAGGAGAAATATAAAGTACTTAGTGAACCATGCTATCCAGTGTAGCCAGCCACTTAGACCCATCATCTTCATGGATTCCTGTCAATGTGTAATTTAAACGAGATATCACTCGATTAAAACCAGTTTGCCTATATTTGTCACTGTCTAGCTTAATTACTTGCCACCGTCTGGCTTAACTTATTATCATCATCATCATCATCATCATCATCATCATCATCATCATCATCATCATTATCATCATCATCATCATTATTATTATAGCAGAATTCACATCTGTATGCTAAAAGCTAAACTAGCTACACATGGCGCATAGCGTAACCTGTGAGCCTTGGAGTAAAAAAAAAAAATATATATATATATATATTAATAATAATAATAATAATAATAATGTTTGTAACTATTATTATTATTATTATTATTATTATTATTATTTAACTAATAATAATAATTGAATTACCGCTATATTGAATCTCTGGCTATCTCGAACTGGAATCTCTTTCTCATGAAATTGTAAAATATTCATCCATCATCTACCTATGCTTATTTCAAACTCACATATCTCGAATCCCCGCTATGATGCTGACTAAACGACAACATTAAAATATGTTTGACAATTCTATTGGAATTAACCAAGTTAAAAAAACAACAACAACAAAGTGATAATTGTGGATATCCAGTAGGAAAGGGACCTTCAGGCCCCAGTTGCCCAAAAGTTGGATAGCGCTATCCACCGGATAAATCACTATCCAGTGGATAAATGTCAGGGAAACCAATTGCGTTATCCACTGGATAGAGATTTATCCGGTGGATAGCGCTATCCAACTTAAATCTTTTGCTATTCCGAAATTTATGTCGAAAGCTTTGCTTATTCATGTCTCTAAAGATCTCATACAGGCAGACAATACGTTTCTGGAAAGTGATAAAATTCTCAGGTCAAAACTATCCCCTAGTCAATACTTCCTTTTAATGGGAGTAGTCAGTGCCATTCCAAAGGAATGGCGCTCCATTATCAAGGGTGAGAGTATATACTGTGAGACATATCCCTGCCCTGCAAATTCTTTTGAAGTGCCAATAAAGGGGGAAATGTTGGATATTTCTAGCATTTCCTCCAAAATTGTTTATGAAGAGTTTCTTTCTCGTAAAGTTATTCCTCCTACTGCCCAAAACAAATATAAAAAAGAGTATCCAAATCTCTCTCGTCGATTGGAAGAAAATCTATTCTCTAGCGTTTAGTGTTACTTTGGATACAAAGTTAAGAGCTTTTCAGTACAAATTGCTAAACCATATTGTGTATACAAATGACAGACTTTATAAATTTAAGATTGTAGACTCACCATTATGTGCTTTCTGTAACTCTGAAAATGAATCCCGCGAGCATTTATTGTTTCTTTGCAAAGCAAGCGAGGTATTCTGGAAAGAGGTATTGTCGTGGTTGGCCATCCATAAGAATGAACTTTTAAATGTTTCTCTCACTGATGTTTTGTTTGGTAAATTCGATATTGATAAAGACTTTATGGTAGTTAACCATGTTCTTCTTCTTGGAAAATATTTTATTTATAGGTGTAAGCTTGATAATATTAAACCTTCTTTGGCAGTTTTTAAGGCTAAATTAAAAGCTACTTTAAATTTAGAATTTTACATTGCCAGGAAAAAAGGCACACTCGCTCAACATTACAGAAAGTGGAATATCTTTATTCCTGTATTAATTTAGATAATTTCCCTTTCCACTCTACCATTTTAAAAACCCAACAAATATATATTGTTTTTTTTTTAAGGTCACTCTTTTTTTTCGAAACCTGTTTTTTTAACCTTTTGTTTAGAAAGCTGGTGTTTGCATTGTTATGTTTCCGTTTTCTTTCCGCTCTCCATAGCATAATATACTTGTATTTGTTATTACTGTAACGTGCACATGTTTGTAGTAAGTAATGTTAGGCTTGTTAGTATTTATTTTTATTGTAGTAGTGTAAGTACCGTCCGGACTGTAAGTAATGTTTAAATTGTAAGTAATGTTTTTTTTTCTCTTCTTTGTATTGTTGTATTGTTTTGCTGTAATGGCAAGAAATAAAAAATTTGCAAAAAAAAAAACAAAAAAAAAAACTGGTGCCTGAAGGTCCCTTTCCTACTGGATATCCACAATTATCACTTTGTTGCTATCCAACTTTTGGGCAACTGGGGCCAAGTTATGAAACGTGATGCCACTCACGACATCTCAAACCCTTCCTATCTCGAACGATTTTCCATTTCCCCTGAGGGTTCAAGGTGATAGTGACTTGCTGTAGTTAGCAGTTACGTACAGTAGGTATAATGGAACCTTATTAATACTGACCATCGATGGGCCATGAAAATTGGTTCTATTGATAGTATTAATGTTCTAGGCTCACACTGTGGTAGAGTCAGGAGCCCATGGTATACGATATTTTTCACCACACCGACCCATTAATAGTAAAATGTTTAAGAAAGAATTCAGATATAACGAACGCTTTTTCCCAGTCCCTTGCGTACTTCGTTACATCAGGTCCTGTATCTCATTAAAACTAGTTTGTAAATTTCAGTGTTAATCTGTACTTCTGTTGTTTTTCAGCAAGGAACTATCAGCATTTGCATAAGATGGCAAGTACAACTGCAAAAACATTGCTCATATCTGCATTAAAAGCCTTTACGAAGTTGGACAAAGAAAATGGGTTGCTTAATTTAATTACGGTGTTGTTTTGCCTATTGAAAGTAATTAATCCTTTTCACTCCTAGTAGTGGCCGAAAACAAAAAATCAAGAAAAATCCAAAATTTCATTTTTTCAAATCCTGCAAAACAAATAGTACCATGCGAAAGCACTGCAAAGAGATTTTATTTGAATGGACACACCACAGAATGTTTTCCACAGACTGAAAAGTTAGCACTACATTACATGTCTCCATAATTGACTCTGGGGTGAAAGGGTTAGATTAATCAATAGCTGACTTATAATCGTTTTCAGAGACTCAAGGACCGCGTTTCTAGAAGTTCATATTCTTAATTTACCTATTTCCCTGCAGATTAATAATTATTAAGGAGTATGCCTCCAGAAAACTGGGGACTAAATTATCATGCGCAGACGAATCATTGCGGGCAAGCTGCCAGGAGACAGCAGTGTAATGAGCCCGAGGGGGTAGTACTGGGGAGTCGGATTAACGAAAGCGGGTTCTGCAATAATGGAGTAGTCGTCAGTTGGGTTCCTCTATACGCAAAATATTACTAACTTGCCAGGTAATATCAGCATTTTAACTCAGTGCCAAAACTGTTTCATTTAAATTTTAATTAAAACTAGTGCTCACCTTCAACATTTTCTCTTTCTCACTGACAACATCACGAAAAATGTTTATGGCAAAGAATGTCAGCGACAACACCATTAGAAGAGGAAAGCTTGCTACGACCACAACAAATTTGTCACGAATGTAATCAGGATACGGAAACCGCTTGATGGACACGGTCGCATTTAGCTTGTCAATCTTTCCTTTGTATTTGATAATAGCAACATCCACTGCATGTTGAATCGACAAGAATCCTTCTTCAAAATACCATGGGGGGCCACCATGGGATGCATTTTTATTTCTTGGCCCAAAAGGCTCCAACCCAGCAAATGTGAATTGAGTAAGCCACTGTGCAGAGGGATTACTCTCCTTTTCTTCACCATTTTTCCTTGTTTCTGAACTCAGTCGAATCTTGTATATAACATCTTTCTGTTCCAGGCTTGTACTGAAGACGACTCCGCCGAGCAACTTAGCTTTTGTAAGGTTGTTGTTTTCTATACTAACTAAAGCCTCGACCATATCTTCTTCGCTTTGAAAGCCAATGGCTCTTGTGAATGAGAGCTGTTTCCTCACCATGTCCATCACCTGTTGCACTCCACTAGTGTTAGGTGTAAAAGCGATTTGATCAAAGACTATTAAATTAGGCGGTAGTTTATCCACATCAAATGCAGGATATGTGACGTTTGGTTTGTGCACGCTCTTGATCTTAAAGGCTCGCAGAAGGACGAGGATTGTTATTAGAAGGAGAGGTGTGACAATTTGGAAGAATGTTCGTATTGGAGTTCTTTTTAGAAGGACCACATTCTTCCACATCAAGAGCAAAAATTGGTTTCTTTTCCCCATCTTTATGTTAGTTCAGTAATGCAAACTATGTGCCGAGCAGACACGGTCCACTGATCCACGGTCAGCTTTCCTGTGAATAAAAAACTTCTACATTAAAACGATGCTTAAAAATCGTTGGTAATACATGACATAAAAGCTTTAACTTATCATAAGTTGATACATCCCTTCGGCATGCGAATTCCTGTATCCCTGTTTTTAAAGTCAGCGAAAAATGTTAACCCTCGGATCTATTATCACTCAGCCTTGCGTTTGTTCCTGATAATAAAGTAACATATAAACCTATTGTTAATCAGTACAGTTGAACCTCTGCAAAGTACGTCTCATACGTCTCACCACATAGAGTCAGCTCTATGGTGACTTCTATGAGTTATTTCGAGGTCGAACAGGGGACTGAGTTGAGTTGCTTAATTCATTCTATAAATTGATAAATTAAACCAAGAGAGGATGAAGGGAGAGAGCGAATCCCCCATACATGGGCCTCTTCCGATGAAAATTATTGGAAATCCATTTTTGGTTCTGTGTCATACTGCGTAGTATTTTAAGGACGACACCTTATTGGTCAGTTAGAATGACGTCATGTAATTTGAGATTGTTGAAATGGGAACAACAGATAAAAACAAGAAAGCCCATTGGGCATTTTAACCGGCCATTCTGACCCTCCCCACCCCTGGGTTTCACAAATGTTAGCGCGATCCTCTTTTTTTACGAACCGGCGTGAGGAAAAGTGTGATTGTGTGACACAATATTTTGACTATAGCGGTACTGGATGACGTAATGTTTAAACTCTGATGACTCAGCTTATCTTTCTTATCGCTTTATTTGTGCTGAAAAATGCAAAATCACTCAAACGTTGAATGTCGATATGAATTCGTCCACAACTGAGAATGCTCACACAGGGACGACGAAGTATTTACTGTTGTGCCTAGACCTTAAATACAAACAGTGAACATAGCAGTAGAATCAAAAAACACGAGCTCGAGCAGATCGTCAGAGTATGGGGCACGTCAAGATATCTCATGACGTGATGTTTAAATCCAGTTTGCTAACCTGCTAACCAGGTAAACAAGCGAGCGGGGACGAAAGTCGCCCACGTCTTTGAAAGCTAACGCGCCTGTCGAGCCGCAATCGATTTCGCGCTCACTCGCCTGTTTTTCTTTTCCTTCACTATCTACCTCTGAACGGAAAGTGAGACTGCTCGTAGCCTTTAGCGAACACCACACGCAAACCACACAAATCCGTCGATAATATTCAGATATTTTCGTTCTTTCAATGCAAAAAGACTCGTAACACCTGCCTTATTAATAAAAAAACTCCTTATTAATGACGATTCCTTCGTATCAACTTCTCGCCTCAAAGAAACACTCATTTCTCTCCGTTCACAAGAACTATCATGTACTGATGTGTAATCAACTAATATTGCATCATCATACTAGTACCAATTCCTTCTCTTCCTAGCCCACGCCGGCAAAACGCAACTGTCCTTTTTGTCCGCTGCGAAATACAAGTTAGCCAATCAGAAACCTTACAATCCACTTCGCAAACCACCCCCCCCCCCCCATAAAACGCCAAGGGAAACTGCCTCTCACGCAAAACGCAACTTTCAAAGCAAATCACATTCACAGAAGCGTGATATGGTCCTGACATTCACAAATCCTTCTGACTCCCACATTTTTACACCCCTCAAAATGTCAATCCCAATAAAAAAAACTCCTGCGCTAAAAAAAATTTCACCATAGCCACTAACTAGATCAGACAACACAGTCAATTTCGCATTCAATCCTATTTTCGCATTCAATCCTATCAAAAATAATGCACGCGCAAGAAGTGGCGCAAGAAGTTCTTGCGCCGCAAGAACACGCAAGCCCGCGCAAGAAGTGAAAGTGCTAGGTTTTTGCAGTTTACCCGCAAGAACATTCGAAACGCAAGAAGTTGAAAATCTAGCCGCAAGAAGTTACTAATGTTACCGCAAGCCGCAAGAAGGCGCAAGAAGTAGTGAGGGTCCAGCCGAAGAAACTTGTAGTGCTCGTGTTAGTGTGAGGTATTGCAAAAGTAATGAGAGCGAATCTCGCGCTCTATTCTCTTTGAAATATCACCGAGCTTTCGAGCGATTTTTCGTCGTGTTGGCGTGTTGGCGCGACAATTCGCCAAGTCAAGCGAAAGTTCACAAGGCTAATCAAAAAATCAAGGTAGCAAATGTTCGAACAACCGAAGTATCGAAGAAAATTCACATCACGAAATGGAATATCCGCCAGCTTTCCGACTGCAAGATAAACACCCGGTAAACATGATCTCCGGCACATGACAAAACATGAACAATTTTTTTAAGCGTGTCTCAGATACAGTGATACGGGTTCAACTCAGAACTGACTCAATTCAGTTTTTCATTCCATCCAAGAAATAGAAACAAAAAGGTCCAAAAGCTATAATTGCGGCAAACTGCGCGAACTCTTCTTTGACAGGCAAGACAAGACCAGACTTACACATGCAGGAGGTCATGCCATCGCGTGGGTGAAGTCATCAAGAATCCCTGCATCTTTACCAGTTTAATTTCCCAGAAAAAAAGGGATACTCGAAGAAATAGCATAGACATATGATTTCAACTACACATTCGCCTTTCGACACAGCTTGCTGCCCGGGGCTTGCTGTCTTGACGACTTAGAGAACTGCTCATGCATTGCGTTACAAAATGTCATTCAAGCAAATCATACCAAATTTGCATACGGCAGATTTGTGTTTACTCAGGTTAGAATTGACGTGCCGAATTTCTTTCAGATCGCGGAGTTTTAGTTTCCTTCAGACTTTTTTGGTTTACTTCGAAGATTTAAAATGTGATATCGACTTCAGTGTAATGAGTGGAACTATTTTTACAAACATAATGTGTTTTTCCAATTAAGACTTCGGGTATTATTTCTTCTCATCTGAGTGACCATGTTCATTTCTCACACGTGTGAGCGCAACTAATTAAAATTATTTGTCCGAGTTTAATATGTTGGTGGAAGTACAGCAACACTGAACAGGTGAATGTCGGTTCTTTAATAATGTGACTGATGGACTGTGCTTTGCCATTGTTCCTCATTTAAGTGAAATAAATCGAGCGAAACCTTTCGCGCCGCTAAGCGTACCGCATGTCTGGGACTCCGGGACACATAAACAATAACACGCGTGCTTCGTTTGAGTCTCGTTTCTCCCTAGCCGTTAAAAAATAACATAGAAGGCGACCAGTGTCAAATTCAGAACCTAGTGAACTCTTTATCGGATAAAAAATTCAAAACCGAAGAAAAAAACTTACAAGGGACCAAATAAACAACTGATTGCAAGTTACAAAGGCAGCCAATTTCGAACGTGCCTTGCGCTATAAAGTGGTCTCTTTTTTACCTTCTCCGGGTTCCGGGTTTTTAAGGTGTTAGGGCAAAGACGTTCTTGCGCTTACTTGCGGTCCAGATATCTTACCACAAAGAAGTTCTTGTGGTTTTAACTTCTAAACGCAAAGACGTTCTTGCGGCTTGCAGTATTCAAGTCCAGGCATCCTGCAAGTAGCCGCAAGAAGTTCTCGGCTTGCGGACGCAAAAAGAAGTTCTTGCGCGTGCATTATTTTTGGGCTGTACTGTACAAAAAACCCCAAACTTAAACAACCCTTCGCCGTTCATATCTTAAATACTGTAAATTAAAAGACAAAAACATAGGAAGGTAACATTCAGAAGACTAACATGCGCATGCGTCTTGTATAAGACAGTACCGCTCTTGAGTACCCGTACCACAAGCTTTACAGCACTTTCTTCGTATGTTAAGCCAACTTGCTTTCACCAAAAACCGTGTCCATTTTATAAACCGGCGGTCGCCATCATGGCGACGGCCGGTTAATAACCTTTGCAGCAAGGGTGCGAACTAATAATAAATTTTAAATAATTGTCATGGGGGCAAGGGGATTCACTCTCTTACTTCATCCTCTCTTGATTAAAATCACTTAGTCCCTCACCACATAAAAGAACACGTTCAGGTTGTTAACATTGCCATGTTTAGTGAACTCAGTTCGACTATTCATAACGAAAGAGTTGTTAAAATGAAATTGTTCTAAAATCCGGCTGTTTAGTCCTCAAAAGTTTCTTTCGTTTTTTGATACGTCTCTCAAAATCAAACCACTATAGAAGTTAATCCAACATCTCCACATCTGAACATTAATATATGAATTCATATATTTGAACTGCGGATAAAGATAGAATTATAGGGAGATCATGGCAGTGAAGGTGTTTCAACCTAAGCGGTTGAAAAGAAGAAACTTGAAAAAATTCAGCCTTGAACGGGAATCGAACCCATGACCTCTGCGATACCGGTGCAGCGTTCTAACCAACTGAGCTATCAAGCCAACTGGGAGCTGGTCAATTGAGAGTTCGTATTTATCCCGTAGATGGCGAATAAATGAACATTAATATATGAATTCATATATTTGAACTGCGGATAAAGATAGAATTATATGGAGATCATCGCAGTGAAGGTGTTTCAACTTAAGCGGTTGAAAAGAAGAAACCTGAAAAAATTCAGGCTTGAACGGGAATCGAACCCATGACCTCTGCGATACCGGTGCAGAGGTCATGGGTTCGCTGAAAGTTGTAATTTAGAATACGAACCAGGTAAAGGGTCTCCTGTACTTGCAGTATGCGTGTAGTCTTTTGTACGTGTATGTAAATAATAGTGTGTATTGTAATATGTAAGAAACTACTAATATTAAATAAAAATATTAAAATACAAAAAAAAAATATATGAATTCATATATTAATGTTCATTTATTCGCCATCTACGGGATAAATACGAACTCTCAATTGACCAGCTCCCAGTTAGCTTGAAAGCTCAGTTGGTTTATAGAGGGCTGCACCGGTATCGCAGAGGTCATGGGTTCGATTCCCGTTCAAGCCTGAATTTTTTCAGGTTTCTTCTTTTCAACCGCTTAGGTTGAAACACCTTCACTGCGATGATCTCCATATAATTCTATCTTCCACATCTGTTGTATTTTTCTTTAAAAACGTATGGCAAGAAATGCTCAACCAGCGTACGGTTTGACCGTGAAGTGGATTTAGCCTGCGAAGCCAGGCGTAAACAGTGAAGGTTTAGGGGGAGCGCGAAAACGTGAGCAGACATGGGGTCGCTTCTTCCCAGATCCCTCATTTCACTCCCTACCTGCACGCTTCCCCTACCTGCACCCCTTTTAAGGTCAGCACACACGAAGGGACTAGTCGCACGGACGTGTTGCAGCCGACTAGTCCCGTGTAGTGTTAACCTGTTCCAGGCGTTCAGATAGTGGAGCGCAAGCGAAAAATAAAGCGAGCGAAAGAGCGGGAAAAAACGAGGGGACCCAGTCTCCCCTCGTTTTTTTCCCGCTTTTTTGCTCGCCTTATTTTTCGCTTTTGCTCCACTATCTGAACGCCTGAAAGAGGCTAGTGTAGTGTTTGCCCGATGGGGCTAGTTGCAGGCTAAGTCCCTTGAAGGGTTTACGCCAGGGAACCTGTTAATAGCAATTAACGGCACTTTAACTGAAATTCGCCGAAACGTGAAGACGAAAAATAGAGTGGTCCTCAACAGTGAAACCGAACTTAGTAAATTAACCGAAAAACATTAAAATAAATTGGTTCGATAAAACCTCACACACACTGTTCATCTATAAGTCAAGCAGTCTTAGCCTTTTGCAATTTCAAAAGTTTTTTTTCCGGTCTACCATATTGGTGATACAGAAGCGAAGAACAGCGACTGTTCAATCAAGACCCCCACTGCAGACAAATGTAGGATTTATTCTCCAGGCCAACTGGAAAAAAGGAAAAAGTCTGATTAAATATTTTCATTTGGTCGCAGGAACTTGTCCCACGAAGATGTTCACATGAAGGGACCAAGCATAGTCGGTGGGACTACATTTTTTCATGAAAATGGGTAGTTCACAAGAAGGGTTGGTCCCCGGGAGTAGTCGTAGGGACTTTTACGTCCCCCCGTGTCGAAGGATTATGAAGCGGAGGCTGATGCCGTGCGACCTCTCCTCCAGTTCTCCGCTGGCTCAAACCATGGTAACATCTTTCTTTATGGCCTTCTTGAATTCTTATAGCGACATCCTTGTTCGTATACTGTCTGAGAGCGATCCAATGTCTCCAATGTTTTACAGCTGCGTATTTAATAGATTCGAGTCCATAACTTGTTGTTCTCGGTTCAGGCAAGGTCAGTATATTCTTTCCTCTTAATAAATACTTGACTGAAACGAGGCCTTCTTCATTTCAAGATGGCGGCTCGAGTGTTTTTTGGAGGTTTTCGTTCACTGCAAAAACTTTGCCTAAATAAGGCATTGCAGCGCTCCAAAATCCCTTATTTCAATACTAGATCACGTTTGCCATCTCGAACACCACCAACTTCGTGTTCATTTTTCGTAACAAGAACGTTCTGCTCCGATGGAAGACAAAAGTGACGATCCTGAGAAAGTCTTCGTCAAAAGTACTAATTTGGTTATTTACACTATTACCCAAGGACTTTTGCCATTACTACCCAAGAAGTTATCAAAGACTGTGAACCTGTGTTTCCTTAAGACGTTTATTGATCGAGGATTTGAAGAGCGTGAATTTCTACGAGGAGCTAAGCAAGCCTTGTGTGTTGTCTACGACTCGGTAGACAAACAGAACTTTGAAGAAATGGAAGGCTTACTGACTGAAAAACTTACAAGCAATATTAACAACTACAAGGACACTGAAAAACTAGGATCAGCAGTCACAATGCTGGAGATTTTATCGGCAAACATTCAGAAAGTACGATTTGGTTTCGCGGATAACGGAAGAGGAAAGGTAGTCGACATCCTAGTAGCTTGCATGTGTATTAATCAAGATAAGCTCTTGCAAAGGACAGCTGGGCAACTTTGACATAATCGGCAGCTATGCTCTTAATATGAGATATTACATTTTCAGGAAAACGTTTTTCCCTGAATCAGTTAGTGGCTGGCAGGTAGAGGCCATTGTTTACATGGAGCTAACCCTAGTAATTCCGGCCATTCTCTTCTGCCATCATGTTTTTTAAAATGACCAATCCCTACTAGTGGGGGCTGACAGGTTGTTAAATACCCTTGTTGCCGTAAAAGAAGAAGTAAAATTATTCATATTTTGGCTAATCTGCCTGTTACTACTTTTTTTCTTGGTCTTCTAATGACCATTGTTCCAGTAGAAATGCTATCCTGTTATGACCTCCTTGTTACCAAATCGAGACATCAACTTCCCCCAATGTATTTTTCTCAGCATTTCTTAAGTTAGCTGAGACCAGTTTTTTTTCACCTAGCAGTTTTTTTAACATGAGCGAAAAATCAATTTTCTTCAAGGATAGTGCATGCTCTACTATCCCTGAAGAAAAAACGATGACTGCTTGCAGTCTATTCTTGAAAGGCAGCCATAAAAAGTACATCTCACGTAGGCAGGTACAACAACTGAGAGGTCAGACACAGGACTTGGTTGAGTAGAAATTGTTCAATAAACCTCACCACAAGAAAGAACACATTAAGATTGATAAGGCTGCAAATGGTTCATGTGTTTAGTGGGATAACTCATAACAAAATTATTAGAAATGTCTAATTATGAGAGTATCACACAAATCTGGTAATTAATATTATATAATATAATTTGCATTATAAACAAGACTTTCATGAATATGACAAAAATACCCTGGCATCTCCCACTTAAAACGCTTTGATGGGCTCACTACTTTCCAGACATTTACCATAGCCTATCTTGAGCTAGGCTATCTTGAACGACCATTCTCTTGAACAAAGTGTGACTTCCTGTAGCTTAAATTAACACTTTGTATTTCGAACTGCAACAATATTATGATATTGACTGCAAAACAAAAGGAAGTAATGTTTCACAAAAACTTCTATGATAAAGGTTGTCTTTGTTTTCATCTGTGGGGGGGGGGGGAGGGGGCAGGGGCTCTCTCCTCTGTAGAGGCTCAAAGGGTTTTTCTTTCGGAGAGAATCCGCTGAAAAAGTGAGTGCAGGCGTAAAAGTAGGTGGTAGCTGCGGTAGCCGCCTGATGGATCTTTTGGTTTACGTGCCTGCACTCACTCTGCACAGCGGAAATCTAATAACGCCTCACCGAACCTCTGCAGAGGAGAGAGGGACAGGGGGGGGGGCTTAAACCTGCTGCTTCCCGTACCCTTTAATCCCGGTTCCCGCCCTGTATTTTGTTGGCTCCCGCCTCTTTGCATTTTTCTGATTGCAAAATATTGCACAATGTTGTGTAAGATTTTCCTTTTTCTCGCGCTTCCCGCCCCTCTTCTCCTGCCTTCCATACACCTCCCACCCTCTTTTCTCCTGGTGTCCCGCCTGGCTCCTGCCAGGCTTCTGCCCCCCTGTCCCCGTTCACTCTGTGCGGTTACCATTAAAATCAACTAACAAATAGTAGTTCTGATAGCATGGAGGCCTAAAGACCAGTTCTTTGCAAGCACCGATAGGTCAGTATTAGCATTTTCTTAGAAGATACGAAATTTAATGCCATGCTTATCCTAGAGAATTGAGAGTTCAAGATGACGCGAGTGTTTTGGGGGGCCGTGCACGGGGGATGATCCCAAATAATTTCATGAGAATTCCCACTTCGGGCTGAATGCCTCCTTGTTCTATGGCGGTGCGCGTGGAGTTGTGGGACGGTTTGCACTGCAGCCCGTTTGTAGCGCCGGGTCAAACGCATTTTGCAACCTCACTTCCTATTTTCAGAGGCTTGAAATGTTAATCAGTTCGAACGTTTACGAGTGTGAAATTCGTATGAAAAGGAACCAAGAAATGCAGTGCCAAACTGAATCTCTCGCCGATAAAACTTGTGGCTGGCAGTTTATATACCTCAGCATTGGCACACATAATTAAGTTTTCAGAAACGGTTTTAAGTGAATGTTTGCAAAATTCTGGAAAGAACTGAGCACGTGTCATACGTTCAACATAAAGCAAGTGCGTTGACGGCGCGTGTCGGCGCTACTTTGACGCTACGCTTTTTCCATTCCCACGCACGTCCCGCCCTGCTTTCCCGCGCTTTTTCTGCGCTTGGGACCTAGGGACGAGACGGGTGCCGAGCGACCTCTCCTCCACTAACTGAAACCAGGCCTTCTCTCGCCTTCTTTTAAATTTCAAGATGGCGATGCAAACGTGTTTTCGTCGTTTCCGTTTACTGCAAAAACTTTGTCTTAATAAGACGTTACAGTGCTCCAAAATGCCTTTTTTGAATACTAAATCACGTTTGACATTTCCAAGTTCACCAACTCCGTGTTCACGTTGCGTAACACGAACGTTTTGCTCAGATGGAAGACAAAGTGACGATCCTAATAACAAAATCAACGTCAAAGGTACCAATTTGATTATTACCCAAGGACCTCTTGGGTGGCTTTCGAAGACTGTGAATCTGTGGTTCCTTAAGAGGTTTATTGATCGAGAATTTGAAGAGCGTGAATTTCTACGAGGAGCTAAGCAAGCCTTGTGCGTTGTCTCCGACTTGCTAGACAAACAGGACTTTGAAGAAATGGAGGGCGTACTGACTGAAAAACTTGCAAGCAATATTAAAAACAACGCGGGCACTGAAAAACTAGGATCAGCGGTCACAATGCAGGAGATTTTATCGGCAAACATACAGAAAGTACGATTTGGTTTCGTGGATAACGGAAGAGGAAAGGTTGTCGACATCCAAGTAGCTTACATGTGTAATACGACGGAGAATCAAGATAAGCTTTTTCAGAGGCAGCTAGGAAACGTCAAGATAATTGGTATCCCTGTTCCTAAGATGATATATTACACGTTCAGGAAAATTGTTTTTCCTGACTCAGTTAGCAGTTGGCAGGTGGAGGACATTTTTAATTTACAACAATAACATTGATGGAATTAACAATTCATAGTTTTCTAATACAAAAGGCAAATTGAGCGCTTTTTAATTGAGTGTCATAAACCCAAATAAAACACTATTTACAAGGCTAAAAAAGGGTTAAAAAAAGAAAAAAACATGTTTTGACTAATTAGGTCATCTTCAGGGCTTTTTTAGCCTTGTAAGTAGTAATTTTTAAATGTAAGTGAATATTATGGATATCAAATTAATTACCTTAATGAATGACATGAAAAAAAATTGCACAGTGAACCAATTTGAACTCAAAGGAAGTACACGCGGTGGCGGATCAAGGATTTTGGAAAGGGGGTGGCTGACCTGACAGAGCAATAATTGAACAATCGGAGACAAAGTCGCCTCAGTGATAGTTCTGTTCCTTTTCTTAATTTCAAGTTTAAATGACCCCAAAGAGAGGAGTGGCTAGCCACCCAATCCACCCCCCTGGATCCGCCCCTGACATGTGACAAGCATGGAAAAAAATACATATGACAAAGACACAACTGGTTTTGGTTTACTTCTGATAGGTTGAGAATCACAGATCCATGTAAGGAAATCTTTTGGGAAAAGCATGCTGAAATGCACATATCTTTTGCTTGATTGACTAGTGATGCAGTAAATGAAGAAATGTACTATCATACGAAATATGACTTGTCCAGAGCTGTCTATTGGGGATTTTACTTTCTCATTTGATTGACATAATGTTATTTGAAATTATGAATATATGAAATTCATATATTTGAAATGTGGAATGAAGAAATAAATGTAAAGAAGATCCTCGCAGTTATTAACGCAACTTGTGCAGTTGCAGAAAGAAAGCCTGAAAAATCAGGCTTGCCGGGATTCGAACCCTGACCTCTGCGATACTGGTGCAGCGCTCTAACCAATTGAGCTAACAAGCCAGCTGGGAGCTGGTCATTAAATTGGTTCGTAATATACCTGGGAAAGATGAAGATGAAATTATGAGTATATGAAATTCATATATTTGAACTGCGGAATGAAGAAATAAATGTAAAGAGGATCCTCGCAGTTATTAACGCAACTTATGCAGTTGCGAAAAGAAAGCCTGAAAAAATCAGTATCGCAGAGGTCAGGGTTCGAATCCTGGCAAGCCTGATTTTTTCAGGCTTTTTTTCGCAACTGCATAAGTTGCGTTAATAACTGCGAGGATCTTCTTTACATTTATGTTATTTGATAATAAAACACTTTTTACCAGATTTTAAATGATTTTGTGAGTTACAAATTACATACACTACAGAAAAATCCTGACAACACAAATCAAATGTGGATATGTTGGGGGTAAAATTAAAGTAAAAATGAGGAAAATGTGTTTGTCAAACACATTTTCCTCATTTTTACTTGGATTTGAGTTTGTGAGAAGTTCCAGATACTGGGGTCAAATTTTCAATATTCTGTTGTATTTTATAAATCGTTGGAGTAAGCATGGCCATATACTCAGCAACACATTGCGTCACGCTCATAATACGTCCAGTTGTTTTGGCATTGTGATCTGTAAAAAGCATGGTAACGATCATATTTTCTTAACTATTTAGAAGTGATCAGTCTTTTTTTTGTATCAATAATATTGTCAGATCTTATTCAATGCCACGCCATTCATGCACATCCTTGTCTGTTGATGGCCTAATTTTTAATTGACCAATCCCTCTCAGTGGAGGCTAACAAGATGCTTAAATGCCCTTGGTCCAGATAAAGAAGAATTGGAAGAATTCATATTTAGACTTTCTGCCTAATACTACTTTTCTTCTCAGTGGCCTTTAAATGTCCGTTCTTTCAGTGGGATTGTCGTTATGACCTCCTCATCACCAAATCAAGACATAAATTTCCCTAATGCACTTTTCTGGGCTTTATACACAGAGATCTGAGGTGGTAAATGATCTATCATCCTCAAGTCAGTTTTTTAATGTATAGTTCTGTCAAAATTTGCCAGCAGCCTGCAATTTTGCCATCTACAGTCATTAATTTCACTTTATGCTGGACAAATCACTGATAGGGCTTTTTGAAATGCAAACCAGGCTTCTCCCTATACAAGTATGAAAACTGGTTTCATGCACTTGGTATAAAGAAGCTACTATTTGTAGACCTCTGATACTTCATGTTACGATAATTATCGTTGCTTATTGTTATAAATTTATTACTTGACAATGTGTAATCTTTATGGTAATGCTTTATGTTTTCTTTGCAATTTTTTATGTTGTGACAATTTTCTAATGCAGTTTTAACATATGACCAAATTAAGTAGATTGCTTTTGGTCCAAACATACAGGTGATGAGAATAAAGGAAATGATCTCTAAAGATGAATTTTTTTTATGTTTAATCAAATTCTCCCAATAAGAAATGTATGCAGAAGAGTGAGGAGAACCTACATGTTGATACTGGAGTATAAAGGGTTAAATACCGTATTTTCTCAATTAAATAAATGCTATGTCCACAAGGTCAAATTTTAAAACATCCTCCCAGTGTTGAACCTTCAAGGAACTGATACGCATTGATAACTAGTGATGGCAATCTCAAAAAGGTCCATGAACTTCTTCAGTAGGTACTTGCACATGCCAGAGCTTAACCTGGTCTCTGTAACATGAAGCGCCTGAGAGTATTGCTACTTCCCCCTGGATGGGATGCTAGTCCATCGCAGGATTACCCCAGCAGTATGTCGCCGGTTACCCATTTTGGCAATATCATCTGAGCTACAATGCAGGAATGGGAATCAAACAGCGCATGGGTGAATGCCTCTGATTTTCTCGTGTATTGACACTTGAGAACATTATACCATGGACAGAACATGCTTAAATAACTAGAAAAAATATCTCTGTGGGTGGGAGGCTTATTGCTGGGCTATTTACAAGTGTGGGTGATGAGTTGAACACGGGACTACTGCAAAAGACATCCAAGTAATAAGAGACCTGGGGGGTGGGGTGGGGTATTCAAGTATATTAGTGATGGGGAATTGCGAATGGGGCCAAATTTTTTTACTCCAAAAAAGTCCAGTTAATCTATCACTGAACCCCCATAAGAAAATTAAGTTTATCCATAATATTCGCTTACGATAAAAAAAACCCACTATTTACAAGGCTAATAAAGGGTTGAAAAGGGAAAAAACCGAACGTTTTCGACTACTAGGCTATTTCCGAATTGTCTTGTGCCTCTTTTTTAAAGCGAGCCCTCGTGCAAAACCCTTCATATGAAAAAGAGTTCTATCTGCATGTGAATGAAAACTCATTTTCATATGAAGGCTATGCTCACTTTGAAAAAGAGGTACCAGACAACTCAGAAATGAGGGTCCACAATAGGTTTGGCGGGATGCGGGATTTGGCTAATTTTTGTGGCGATATTTGGGATGGGAGCTGAAAACGGGAGCGGGAAGCGGGAATTTCAATTGAGAGCGGGAGCGGGATTTTGTGTTATTAAGGGGTCGGGATGCGAGAATCGCAAGGGGAGAGTAGCGGGATACGGTATTACAATTTTTGTGAGACTGCATGATTTAACCAGCTCAGGCTGATAGAAATGGATCGTTTGTGAATGAAGTGTGTCGGCTTTCAAGTAATGAATTGAACACGGAAGAGTAGGCTGCACGTCAAGCTATTATGAGTCCTTTTGTGATGTTTTGTGTTGATTTCGGAAAGGGGTATCAAGTCACATGCCGTGTTGCATTTCTTGGCCTCGTCTGCGTTCTTGACTTTTCCGACCCTTTCCGATTGAACGTTTGTTGGAGCATCTATGATCAGCTATGGTTAGTCTAGCCAGGCAACAGTTTTTGGCGGTCGCCAAAAACGAGGAATTCGGCGTCATAAATTTTGTTGCTAAATATTATGAAAAGAGTGCGAGCAGGAATGCCTCTCTTTGAAAAAAAAAAACATTCCCGAGAAGAAATGTGCTGAAAGCGAGTAATATAAAGACGCCGAAAGCTTCAAAATAAACTGTGAGTTAGGTGAGTCCACTTTTATAAATGTTTTGTTACATTTCATTTTTGCATACCTCATAACTGGACCGATCTTGCATGACCTTTGTGCCCCTAGCCTTGTCTATGGACACAACCTATTTATATACAGCTGGATTTACATAGAGAAACATTGTGGAAAAAACGTTTGTCTCTAAGGAAACGCCGACCTTCAGATCAAACCCAAAGCGCGCTTACCACCCCACAACTTGAACAACCACCATTTCACTTACATACTCAGTAGGTTGTCTTCCAAAAAAAGGTAGGACCGAGAATAGGCAGAATATCGTAGCAAACAATCTTTGTCGATTTTACCTTTCACTCATACCTGGACAAGAAAACGGTAAAACAGGTCTAGAACAGAAGAACACAAACGAAAAACTTTTTACCTTCATTTATAGTGGTGATATTTAATTTTACATCGACCATAAAAACGTGTTTACTTGTCGTCTATCCATTGAATAAAGGTATGTGAGGTTTTTATCGTGAAAGTAGAAAACTATTTAAAAATTAATTTCGGCGGGATCGGAATTTCGACGTAAAGAAGGGCGGGATGGTGGGATTAACAAGAAAAAATAGGCGGGATGGCGGGAACTGAGAACCTTATTGTGAACCCTCAGAAATAGCCTATTAAAAGTCATCTTTTACCCCAAAGATGACTCTTAGTTATTCGAAAACGTTCGGTTTTTTTCCTTTTTTAACCCTTTTTTAAGCCTTGTAAATAGTTTTTTTTTAAATATTAAGTTTGTAAATGTAGACCAATGTAACTTATGCAATTGTTCGACATAAAACTGAGACCTCCCACCAGCCCTCTGTTCATTTTTGTTTGAAAGCGTACACTACTTAATCCATTAACTGGTGTCCCTTATCACCCACACTAATTTCAATATCTCACCCACACTAATTTCAATATCTCACCCACACTAATTTCAATATCTCACCCACACTAATTTCAATATCTCACCCACACTAATTTCAATATCTCACCCACACTAATTTCAATATCTCACCCACACTAATTTCAATATCTCACCCACACTAATTTCAATATCTGACCCACACTAATTTCAATATCTCACCCACACTAATTTCAATATCTCACCCACACTAATTTCAATATCTGACCCACACTAATTTCAATATCTCACCCACACTAATTTCAATATCTGACCCACACTAATTTCAATATCTCACCCACACTAATTTCAATATCTCACCCACACTAATTTCAATATCTGACCCACACTAATTTCAATATCTCACCCACACTAATTTCAATATCTCACCCACACTAATTTCAATATCTCACCCACACTAATTTCAATATCTGACCCACACTAATTTCAATATCTCACCCACACTAATTTCAATATCTCACCCACACTAATTTCAATATCTCACCCACACTAATTTCAATATCTCACCCACACTAATTTCAATATCTGACCCACACTAATTTCAATATCTGACCCACACTAATTTCAATATCTCACCCACACTAATTTCAATATCTCACCCACACTAATTTCAATATCTCACCCACACTAATTTCAATATCTCACCCACACTAATTTCAATATCTCACCCACACTAATTTCAATATCTCACCCACACTAATTTCAATATCTCACCCACACTAATTTCAATATCTGACCCACACTAATTTCAATATCTCACCCACACTAATTTCAATATCTGACCCACACTAATTTCAATATCTCACCCACACTAATTTCAATATCTCACCCACACTAATTTCAATATCTGACCCACACTAATTTCAATATCTCACCCACACTAATTTCAATATCTCACCCACACTAATTTCAATATCTCACCCACACTAATTTCAATATCTGACCCACACTAATTTCAATATCTCACCCACACTAATTTCAATATCTCACCCACACTAATTTCAATATCTCACCCACACTAATTTCAATATCTCACCCACACTAATTTCAATATCTGACCCACACTAATTTCAATATCTGACCCACACTAATTTCAATATCTCACCCACACTAATTTCAATATCTCACCCACACTAATTTCAATATCTCACCCACACTAATTTCAATATCTCACCCACACTAATTTCAATATCTCACCCACACTAATTTCAATATCTCACCCACACTAATTTCAATATCTCACCCACACTAATTTCAATATCTCACCCACACTAATTTCAATATCTCACCCACACTAATTTCAATATCTCACCCACACTAATTTCAATATCGAAACTGCTGATGAAACTACTAGTCTAAGACTCTCAGCAACAACAGTTTCCAAAAAGGAATTGGCCGCTTCTTTTTTTAATCCCATGCGTGATGGCGTTTTGTGTGGATGAGCCGATGAAAACGCATCATTTTGGAATACATTTTTGAAGACGACTAAAAACGAAGAATTTTTCAACGTTGACGCCGTTTTCTATCATTTTAGCGGTGTGGACGACAGACAAAATACGCCCACTGACGCCTCAACAAGTTTGCGTGTTCAAACGAGAGGGCATTTAAGCTTAATTTTAGCAATGTGAAGACGTTACATTAGGCAAACCCCTCGTGTGGACGAAGGCATTCTGCTAAATTTTCGGTTAAACTGAAAACGGAGACTTGAAAACATCACATAGTGCAGAAGGGATCTAAGATTTGATCAGCAAAAAGAATGAACCGTGTAGTGGTACATACTAACTATTGCCTTAGAACATCGCGGAAACATCGGTGCTCACACTAGCTTAACTAGAGCGGGCCCCGGTGTTTCTGAGATGATGCGCGCACATGGACACTTGAAAGAGCTAAATAGCCGCGATATCAGGATTTGATGAGTTATTCGGACTGAGCAAAGTACACAGAAGTACGTCTAGTACACACCACTGAGTACAAAAGAAGAGAGTTTGTCGTCAATTGAATACAACCTATATTTCTGTCGAGGGCGTAGAATGCGAACCATGCTGAAACGAAGAGAAAAAAGCACCCCCTCCCCCCCCCCCCCCAAAAAAAAGGATAACATAAAACCACGTCAAAATGAGGTACCAGGGTAACTGACGTGGCCGTTTTAAGAAAGTAAGCTTTGAAAGATTGTGATTGAAACGAAAGTGAAGACAAAGAAAACAATACTGTAATTACTGATTTCATTGAACAGAGTGATATCATCGCAATACTGAATATTGGATATAGTAGATTTGATTACCGCGTCACTGGAGAACATTAACGTCCGTACCATTTATGTCGCGGTACACTCAGGACCCGGAGGGGGGATACTACCCCGGGGATTTTGCCTTACGACATGATGGATTGGTCATGACAGGATAAGCCTATACGTAATCACCGCAAACGGCTCAGTGGTTCCATAAAGCTGTAAATAGATTTGTATTTGCGAATGTATTAAAATAAGAAACAGTTTATTACAGGCTCTATTCTAATCTTAAACAGTTAAGCCATGATTTTGGGTTAAACGATTTACACAAGCTCGGCAATATCTGAGTTCTGAATCAAACAGGGGTCAAAATCAGACGTTTATGTTTTAAATGGGACCAGACTTGCCGGCACTCGGACCGCATCTCCCTACCCGAGCATCTGTTGAGAACCCCCAGCCCCTCCCCGCGAGGCTCAGGACGTCTTATCGCTTAAAAATTCCGCGTTTTAGTTACAATTTCCCAAAGAACAAAAATGATGACCCCCACTTTCTAAACCTTATTCTTCTATCGTAAGAACAATCCCCAACTCATTGCAATATATTTTTTGTGAACAAAACTCGTTGTCGACAGGTGTGATTTCGAAAACTAGCCTGGTATAAACTTAACAATCACACCACGTGTTAAGGTCATTTCCGTGTTACGTGTTTACGCTTATGCAGGTACTTAGTTAAAAGCATCGGACGAACAGTACGCTAAATTAATTGACTCTTACGATGACTAAGATTATGTTCAGGTCACTCGGATGGTCAATAGTAATTACGGGAACTTACAGCAAGAGATTAGGACCTGTTTCTTTGATTCATATCAAAGAAAGTTGCGAAACTGAACCTGTTAGGACGGAGACACGAATGATGTGACTTCACGTGCGAGTGCGAGAAGTGAGGTGTCCAAAGGCCAAGGGTGGATTTTATATTTGTAGCATATGCATATACTCGTCCCCTTTGCTCGTGCGAAATGCCTTTTGTTTGTTGCCTTGTTTTCTAGCTCAGACCAATAGAATATCGCACGTGCAAATACGACAGCTCTATGCGTATGCTGCAAATGTTTCCACCCCAAGGCATCGGCAAGGACTTTTTAAACCCGGGCCCACCGCCCCACAGCTAGCCTCAGATCGAAAAAAGGAAATGTAAAGAAAGCAAATCCACTTGTCAAGATGGCCATATCCTGTTAAGTTTTTTGCTGCTAGAAGGAGTCCGAGAGACTCCTAGGCGGAGTGGCGGAGGCAGGGCCGGGGCAACGAGTTGCCAAGCTACTTTTCAATCGCCGCGGGTTGATTTCCATTCCATTCGCTTTTGCACAACTGGCCTCTTGTGCCAGTTTAGCGAGAGATAAACGACGCAAAATTAACTGATTTATTTATTTGTCCATTATATTTCGTTTACATAAATACCTGTTTATCTACCAGATTGCAAACCCAGATTACATATAATTTTGTGTGTTGGATCATGATGCTTATCGGGAACGGTATGACTGTATGTATGTTTTATTGAATTATTGATATTGAGTACTGCTCAGTAGCTCTTCAGTTGAGTGGCACACTTTGGGATTTGCGTCGAAGGAATGAACTTTCAATCATAATGTCTTTAGACACAGTTAGACTGCTAAATAGGGAAAACTTTCGAACAGAGGGATGCGCACCATCTCTTTGCGAACTTTGAATAATGGCTTAGATTTTACTTTTCTGTTGTCCACGACGGCGGATTAAACGAAAGTCAAAATTTAAGCACATGGCACGAATACGACGAAAGGTTAAATGCGCAAGTTCGTGATCGTCGGCTGCCGTAAAATGTGAGAAAGTTGAGAACAAATACATGTGAGCTATTATGTCCTGTTAGTACGTACCTTAATATTGTATTCTCTTGTCTTTTCTTTTTCAACCACTGATGTTTTCGGGACACTGGATTGTGGCAAAGCATCGGTCGTAACAACTAAACAACCAGTTAATAACCCACAGAAAATTTTGACTCGTGATATGATTATTTTATGATTATTTTTAAGCCGGGTGACGAACGCGTGACATCTCCGTGGCGGTTAAGCACGAGACAACCGGTGTAGTACACTTCAGTGTCACGGGTTTAACAGACGCCTCAGATTTAGGAGGTCAATGTGTTTTCGAACGGCGAAAAGAATCTTCAAGAACAGTGTCCTAAGTAATTACTACAAAAATACAGTGGATATAGAAAAAGTAAATTGCAAAAGATGAGAGGTTTCGCCTCATTTTACATCTTTTAATCCGTTTCCCGTGAACTCCTGGAAAAATTTGCATCTCAGTTCGTATGGGACAGGGGCGAAAGGTTTCTTCTCCCTTTTTTTATCACTCATACTTGCACGTGCCCGTACCCTCTCTCGCCCCTCCTCGAAACTTCCTTGTCCACCACTTCCCAGATTACGAGTACTGAGTTTTTGGTTTTGTTGGCGTTTTTTCTTCTTTTCTAGTGGGCAAGTTTCAAGCCTCCTGACACTTTGAGGAAACTGACAATTCTTAAGAAAATTACTGTAGTAACGGGGGAATAGACCAATTTTTCTTTCGATTTTGGGAGGACAAAGTTGCTACTTTACTGTGGGTAACTCTGACAAGGTTGATTCAAACTTCTTCAGCTGACGATTTGTGGCAAGATTCTCACTTGCTTCACCAAAAGAAATTTTCCAGCACAAACAGAACGAAAACATGGTCATAGAGTGAGCACAAAAAAGCACTCTCCTGATTCAAGTCACCTGGAATTTGGGGGAAATCTGGGACACCGTGACTCAGATTTGCCCCAAATTCGCAGAGGTTTATCTCCTTGGAGTAAATTTCCAACCCTATCATCCTGTAAACCGTTTTTCTGGGCTGTTTTGCTAACTACATCAAATGCTGGCACCACAACATTATGTCAAATTAATGATCCACAATTGTTCTCCGTCTGGCCGGAATTTTTGATGAGGTTTATTAGAATAGAGACATCATAAAATGAAGAAGGTGAGTCCCTGCAGTTGAGAACTATATTACAACTGTTTCGTAGTGACTGCCTACACGATACGTTTACACTGCGTCGCAGAGGTTTTATTTTGTCCAAAGCAACTTTTAAGTCAGAGCCACACTGCTTCTCTGGAGTCTAGAAGAGTGACATCGTTTTGTTCCACGGGTAGTGTGAATACCGCCTCATCTCAATTGTGCCAAAAAGCGCGAAAGCAAACCCATCTGGAACCTGCCGTTCAAAGCGGCCGGGGAGAAAGTTATTTCAGGAGTGGTGTCAGCTTTAAATTCAGTTCTGTTATCAATGTGGATTCCAAAAAATTTCTTTCCTATTTTCGAGCATAAATTTTACATAACTGTATTTAAAATTAGCGGAAAAAACACCTTGTTACAGGACAAAAACATGCGTTAGGTTATAATCTCAGATCAGCATTGATCGGGTAACCCAAAACTTGTTTATCGAGTAACCCAAAACTTGTTAATCGAGATTGTCAATTCTCTTGTTCAAAAGCGTTTTTACTGCCAATTTTAAGTTACAGTTTGAGATAATTTAAAATGTAGAGCAAAAAATTTTGGGATAAAAAACTCAAATGAGAAGGAGAACTCCGAATTCAAACTTTCTAATCCTGAATCAGCGTTAATTCAGCAACCATGTCAAGCGCGGGAAAAATGCCGGAAGCCAAGGAAGAAAAAGAACAGCTATGCGCTGACTGACTGAAAAATGTTACACGAGGTTAATAAAACCGCAACTTACGTTCTCTTTTCGGCTGTCGTGCGTTTTCAATGAGTTTGAGTATGTTTGCATTTTCATAATAATTCATTAACAAGAGTTCAAATCTCGCTCCAGTTGGCAGTATCACGAGTTCTCCGACTCTCTAACGCTGTCATTTGACACAAAATAAAACGCCCAAACACTAGTCAAACACGGCGTCACCTGAGCAATACGGGCAACAGCTACAATAGCAATTTGTCGCGAGACAAATGTTGCTCGTATTTCTTGGATTTTACTCATTTAACTCATTACAAAAGTCCTTGCATTTCCTTCATAAAAAGCGCATACGCATCGTCTTTGGTAGCAGTTTCAGCAACCTTTGGTTGTGAAACTTGTTGTGGTATACTTTCCGGAGTTTCTGGACCCACGCCAGCGGGTCGAAGCTTAGCTTTGTTCTTGGGTTGATCCCTTTTGACACGTAGCGCCGTAGGTACCAGTTTTGTTAACTCTGCTTGTGTGTTCCGTAACTGGGGCTTGGCGCTTATAGTTGCTGTTGGTTCTTTAATTATTGTCGCTCCTGTGAAGTTCAAATGCAGGCGAAATCATTTTGTTGAAAGACACATAACAGGATGACAACAGGTTAAGAAATTGTATTTTAAGTTAAAGCTGGTTTTCTTTTCTGACATTGTTTGCGATTATAAAATGGTGGTTCACGAATGGTTGGAGTAATAGCCCTTTACAGTTAACCACGCCACTTACAGAAGGACGAGACCGATAACAATAACAAACTCATAAGGTCGTCCGCGACTTGAGGTGACATTAATTTCAATCATTAGGTAAATTATGGGCATTCTGACACCTTTGTTGTAATACAAAAAGTCTTTTAATTAAAGAAAAAATCGTTTGCGACAGTTGAACGTTGTTGTTGCTCTCAGAAGTGTCTCTTTCATCGCAGAGCTTGAAGTGTAGAACAAAATGCTTTTGGAATCAACAACATCTTTTTCTTGGACTGAATATACCAACCTGCACACTGTAGTTAATTTGCTTTATGGGAAACTTGTGTTATGTCGTTTGTGTGAATTTTCTTTGCTCAAAAATAATCTTCCCCTATGTGAACAGGCACAAGCGTTCAAAAGAAACAATATCAAGGAGCATTTCACCCACCTGTTCCACTGTCAGACGTCGGAAGAGCCATGGGCGGTTTACTAATAAACGTGGGGGGCGCTGACAAGACGGCGCCATGAGGCGGAGGTGGGACCATGCCTGGGGGAGGGCCCGGGGGTCTCCCCATACCCGGTCTCAGTGGTGGTGGCGGCATTGGTTGCTGCATCAGAGGTCTTGGTCCTCTTGCCATTGCATGTGGCATCATATTTGGCGGTAATCCTGGGGGTGGACCAGGGGGAACCATGCCAGGCATCCCAGGGGGAGGACCTGGCGGCCTGCCGGGTGGGGGACCAGGGGGGAACATTCGCGGGGGTGGCCTGATAGCAAAGTTGGGTTGGACTGGTAGAGCTCCGGGAGGTCGATTTCCTAGGGGAAGCTGACCAGGAGGAGGCCCCGGGGGTGGCCCCGGTGGTTGAGGTTGCTGAGGGTTGCCTTGACTTCCCTGTGTTGTGTTTCTCTTTAATTGGTCTCCTTGATCCTCTGATTCTATCTATGTTGATAAAGGAAAAAAAAGTCAGACAAACAATCGTCAACAAAAAAATCTTCGGATTCAACTTAAACAAATCAATTTCGCCACAACCAGGGTTGAAATTACCCCCACCCCCACTAAACAATGTTGTGCAATGGGTTAACTGCTTCTGGATGGGAAAATCACCACTGCACAGACAAATTTTGTTTTTGAAAATGAATCTTGAGAATTCTCCTTCTTTAAGATAAAACAACTGAAAATACAACTGCATTGATGGAGCCTAAAACGCAGTCACCAGGAATAAACTTTTCAAGACTACAGACTGTATCCTAACCAGAATAATCACAAAAACAATGGAAACAAGCATGTTTGATGTATACCTGTTTATCTGGAAGAGGCTGCCCAGCCATTTTAAGAAGAAAATCTTGAATGGAGGAGGTATTGGAACTCTTTGAAGCCTGACCTCCACTCTGCTCCACTTCGTCTGCAAATCTCACTGTTCTTTGACGTTCTCTTGTTTCTGTGACAAGCAGAATAATATACTTTGGTCAACAGGCTTAAACCTTTAAACCATTTCTCTCCTGGAGATATAACCTTGAAAAAGATATTGTTGTCCTTAGTGGGTTGTCACTCTTGGAAATTTTATCTGCAAGCTTAATGTGATGTGCTCTGTTTACATCCCTTAAGTCCAAATACCAGCATAAATATTCCATTCACAGGTCTCTATTTCTAACAGTAGTAGTTGGGAGAACACGCTCAACGATCAAGATACTACATCCTCCAATAAGAGTTGTCTCTAAAATATTTGCTCTTCTTTTGAAATAACATTAAAAACTAATTATCCCTAAAGATTGTAAAGTTGTTTTGGCTAGATTGCACAATACCCCGCAGTTTATTTGCATCTAATTGAACAACAATGGCGCCTATTGTTTTTCACCCGCTAAAATAGCCACTGCTTGACTACAGCGTACATCTTTTCTGGAAGTGCTCTCAATCAGTATTCACTGAGGATATGTGGAGTAAATAAAGACTGTTACACAAGCACAGAAAGTCTGGATAATTGACGTCTGGAAAACTGAGGTTTGACTGTATATCACGTACATGTGCTTAGCCGTTAGAGTAATCTCATGAAGACATACTCGTATTTTCAGGACGGGAAAATACATGTAGATGCTAATCGTTATTGGGTAGAAAAGGATAAGGTCAGGTAAAGTCGCACACGAGCCAAGGAAGCCCACACAGACAGAGCTTATCTCAGTTTCTGTAGTGGGAAGCAACTGAGAGTACTGCTACTCCCCCCTACATGGGATGCTAGTCCTTTGCAGGGTTCCCCCAGCAGTATGTCGCCGGTACCCATTTTTTACACCTGGGTGGAGAGAGATGATGTGGGGTAAAGTTTCTTGTCTTAGGAAACAACATGATGGTAGGGACTGGGTGTTGAACCACCGACCTTCAGATCTGAAGCCCAATGCGCTAAACACTACTCCACTGTGCCCCACTTTAGAAAAGGATGATTGGTTGTTTACCTCCTTCGCTATCCACTTCCTCATCTGTGTCATCTTCTCGTTCATCAAGTGGTTGGCCATCGCTGTCCCCTTCCATCCTCTCAAGTGGAACTGCAGGGTCATACTCCTCCCCCTCCCTGTCAGATTCACTGGTGCTACCTTCGCTATCACCATCATCATACGGTTTGCTATTTGAGTCATCAGGCTCTGTTCCTGGGGGGAGGGGTGGGGGGATGCTAGTTGGTGGAACACCTGGCGGGGGTCCTGGTGGAGGACCAGGTGGGATCACTCCTGCGGGGAGAGTGGGTGGCAGCCCTGGGGGAGGTCCAGGGGGGATTAAGCCTGGAGGAAGAGGCCTGAGGAGGAATAAAAAACAGCATTGAGTAGAGGCAGTGCTAGACTAGGGCAATAATGTTTTGAAGAAATGGGTTTGTTTAATCAGCTGGGTTGACAAGGTAAATTGTCCACCAGAGAGGAAGCATTACTATAATGCCTTTTATTTTCATGTGAGTTTTCATTTAGTGATTTTTGTAGGTTGCCAAATGGCAGTGACAATTAAACCCAAATAATTAATCCAAAGATCAGAAAGGTAAGGGAGATACTCTCTGTTGTTTGCCACGTTTGCCAAAAATTTAGGGTGATAATGTAACTTACATGAACCCATCACTAATTACATGTACGATTTGGTTTAGGTTAAACTGTACACATGTTTTTGATAACCAAACTTTATTTACTGTGTTACAAGCTTGTCATCAAATTTTGTAAAATTTTCGCCGGTCAATTTTGTGCAACTTTTGCAAATTCTGAACTCTGTAAAAATCAAAGGTATTAGGATGAGGACACTTGTATGGCTTTTTGGGATCAGCATTCTCATCCCTTTCTCATCACCTGCCAGTTTATATATTTATTTCTTTATTTGTCTATGGGTTTGGTACATTTGTCATGCATGAGGTAACTAGTCACAAGATGTACAGAAACATGCAAGTCACACAACAACCTATCGGTTTTATGATAATTATCTTTCATGTGTGATTGGATTAGTGGAACAGGTCTTCTGAGGTGACAATATAATCAGAAAGCAACTTTTTGGTCATGTTTTCTAAAAAATATGTGCTACAAATGTTCGAAAAAGTAATGACAGTTTAGAAACCATTTGAAGTGAAGTTATCCACCAGTGCTAATGCCAGACTTATCACTCATATTATTGAAGGACAAAAATTAGCTGGAGGGCATAGCTGAAGGTCATACATTGTATATTTGCCTAAAAAGCAAAATATTTATTTTGCTTTGACACTTTGCTACATGATTTAGCTAGTCATGCAAGTGATTTAGCTACATGATTTAGTTAGTCACACAACAAGTGACTTTTTTTCAGCAACCACAATACCAATTGTTGTATTGTTAGTTCTTATTTAGAGGCATGCAAGATAACATTCGTCCCATGTCCGCATGCGTGCAGACCAATTAAATATTCAGGATGAAAGTTACTAGTCTAGACACTTACAGTTGTCCAGGTAATGGTCCAGGAAGAGGAATATCGCTTGGCATCAACATCCCTAATTTAAACAATGACAGTGCATTATAAGACTGACATTCACTCTGGGTATGAGCAAGAACATGCTACAATTTTTCTACTCAATTCAATGCCAGTTAATAGGAATCTACCAGAAACAGCTCCAGTTTGGCTCTAAAAATATGTTTGGCTATTCGTACTTATAGTGCGTATAATGTGGTCATTATATATTATCTGTTGTGAGAAAGGAGTTTTTTCCTTAAAAGTGAAAATCCATGCTTAGTTTTGTGTTAAATGGATAAATGGAGGTTATTGTTAAAGTACGGTTATGAACATGAGATCAGTATCTTCTCTGAACTACAGTAACGTCAAGTAGTCATACATTAGACTACGAGCAGTCTCTCTTTCCGCTTAGGGATAGTCCAGGATTACGAGCAGGCGAGCGAGCATAAAATCGCCTGCCACGTTGAAACATAATGCACATGTCGAGCCGCTAGTTTTGTGAGCCGTAAAGAGAGCCGGCTCACTACACTAGCGGCTTGACAAGTGCATCTCGTTTCAACACAGCAGACGATGCTTGTTCATAATCTTCGACTATCTCTGAGTGGAAAAAGAGACTGCTCGTAGTCTAGTAATACATGTATAACATTATTAAGAGAACGATGACATTGTAAAAATAAAGCTTTAAATATCACACCTGCATGAGGCAGTGGAATATTGGGTGGTAATGGAATGTCTGGTGGCATCCTAGCCTCCTGAAAAGTCAATCATGTCACAGTTAGAACTCTGTTTTACTTTAACAGCACAACAAGAAAAACTGAAAACAATGATGACTTGTTCACACACGTTTTACAGTTACATTTACTCAATTTTAGTTCTGACCAGTTCTGACCAGTGGAATGTGCAACCACTGTGATTGGCTCATGAGAGAATTACCTTAAAATTCCAATAATTAATAGGCCCTGGACTTAAATTTGTCCAAAAGGCTTTTTTTTGGTGGGCTTAATTTTTGGGTCACTACTTACATACATTAGGTAGAATAATATGAAAGCTTGTATGGGGATTTTAAATTGGAGGATATTATGCCGTAAATGTTCTTGAGATGTAAACTTAAGCCCATGAGCTTATACTCAGGGGGCCTCAATATCAGAGGGCTTTTTTAAAAACAGATTTGGGGGGCTTATTTTCGAGGGGGCTTATTATCGGAATTTTATGGTACATTGGTATTGGCTCAACAAAAGTTAACTGTTTATTTGGGTCTGCTTCTGTTTATTTAATCGGTTTTCCATGGAAGGAAACAAACTTCTAAATGAAGGGCCTGGTGGAAAAATGGCGTAAGTGATGATTTGAGGTTAAAATCGAAATTGCTCCTATTTAGCTGGGCATTGGCACACAGGCTGGTTTTCATTTGAGGAATGCTGTTGCGCACTTATTTCTTGACCTGAGATCTAAAATTTGAAGAATTAGTGTATTACTTTTGCATGAAAAGTTTTATTGAACTGAACTCGCTCAAGTGATGTGTGAAAGATTTCTTTTGTTTTGTTTGTTGTTTCTCTGCCTGAACTAAAACAAAGGAATTCAAACTAGAATCCGTGGTCCTTTTGTTTTCTTTGTGTCAGTTTTAAGCAAAAGAAATACGCTAATTCTTCAAATTGAAGCTCTCAGGTCAAGAAATAACTGCACAACAATGTTCCTTACAGGAAAACCAGCCTGTGTGCCAACGTTCAGCTAAATAGCAGCAATTAATTTTTTCAACCTGCAATCATCACTTACGCCCTTTTTCCCCCGGGCCCTTCAAATGTGATCATGATTTGCAGTGGCAAAAAATTGCACTGCTTTCACAGTTATGTGTTATCTCATTTACATACCTCTGCTAGGGCTTTTTGTCTTGATTCTGCAAAAACAATTTAAAAATTTTTTAAAGTTTATGTGATGGCTTTCATATGAACTGTGGATGAAACTTTATTTACTATAAGTTTTATAAGTTTAAAACCCTGCCAATAAGACAAGGTCTTCTGATCTTTCTGTTGCTTAGTAATAGTTTGAATAAATTTGATTATGCAACACTAAAGGAGGACATGCAAAGGTTTTAAAGGAGCCTGGATTCCCTGTACCTTTCTGGTAGATACACCTCTGTTGGGTTTTGAGAGATAGCTACTGTACTTAAAGGGCTTCTTAGGGGCCTTATAACAAGCTTGACCATTTATAATCTCGGCCATGTCTCTCTTGTATCGCTGCTTGGTTGAACTGATGGGGTATTAAAAGAAGTAATAGATAGTTTTTACCACTTTTTGAATTGTATTCTAAGAGAATAAAAAAGAGAAAACTTTACCATGTGCTGACATCTGGGCTTGCAAACGCTTTCTCTCACTTTCGACAATCAATCTGCAATGGAAATTCCATCAAAATTTACTGATACAGTACCGCTAAAATGTAAGTTGACACTTGATCCTTGATCCTCACGAGAATCGAGGATCGAGAATCGAGACTCGATTCTCTACACTCGATTCTTGCGAGACTCGCCAAAGCAGAACATTCTTGATAATCACACTCGATTCAAGTTTCGAGAAAACAATTTATTCCTCGAAATTTTAACCAAAGCCTTAGGTTTACAGGAATCGCTTATACTCACTGTCTTATTTGGCCTGAATGAGAAGGGTCATCTTTCTCCTGCAAGGAAAATGAAAGAAATTGTTAGACAATCATCGCGTACAGTTGCCGTAATATTGCTTTGTCATTTATTGTAACATGGACTGGAAGTTGTGCATATTCGGACTGTCATAAAGACCAGAGCATAAAACATAGAAAAGTGTGTTTTCCTATGCTTGAGTTGCATTTCAAGAGTCAATTAGTAGCACTTAATTGTTAATCGAAAAAAAAAGTAAAAACCACTTAAAAAATGGGAAAAGGAGAGAAAGGAAGGAAGACAAAAAGAAAGACAGAGAGAAGAGAAAACACATACAAATACACATAGAAATGAAGCTTTCAGAGGTTGTTTCATGTCCATTTTTGCCTATAGCTTTAATTCTATATCAAAAGGCTACTAAACCAAGGCAAAACAAAGTGCAGTGTTATCATCAAACACTTCAGGCATCCAAAAACACTTGACAAATACAAAAACGCACGAGACAGAGGCAAGTGCTTTCTACATTTCCTCCTGAGGGTTCTTAAATGTCCATTGTGTTTCAAGACACATGGTTAATACCTTCTTTATTTATTAACTACATGTACATGTACGGAGTCCATGTTATGGACACTAGCCATTCCTTCAGAAGTGGGTTATTTGGGCTTTTGTTACTTTTAGGGGTATTGCGCTACATGTATATAGAGAAAAAACTGTCGGAATGCATAAACGTGCAAAAATGACGAATTCAATGAACTAAAAGCCCGCCCACAACAATAACTAATAGCTAACTGTCATAGAATCAGTGAATAACCCTAAATACTGCAGATGAGATTGTTTTTCTCGCTAATAAACTTGAGTCATCTAATTTGTCACTTGCCATTTTTGCGTGTGCATTCAGACAGAATTTTCTCTACGATGTATACAGTGCGAAACACTGAAAAGTAACGAAAGCTATTATTTGGGAAATATACTCACAAGCAGATTAACCATCCTGTCAAGTGTCTCTTTCAGCTTTCTTTTCTTGTCCTTCAATGCCTTGTCATTTGGAAGAGGGATTGGCCCAGCATCATTTTCTAACAAGAGATAATGTGATTAGGACTTAAAAAATGCACAAATCCGTGGTTTCCGGAAAAAAAATTCTTAAATTATCTTTTTCTTCAAGTTTTGCTAAGTAAAAATATTAAACACAGTGTGAGGCTTAAATTAACCTGACACTCTTGAAGAGAGATGGACCTTGTTACTTGAAAAAGCAGTTCTTACTCTTTAGTTAAAACTACTTTTTTTATCCACTTTATATGCTGCTGTTAAATACAACAGTTACTGTTTTGTGCTTACAGCCAGATTACAGTTACTGTAAGAACTTTATTAATAGGAAACAAGTTACCCATAGTTTCGATTTTCTCGATTTCTTCCAAAATTCTTTTAGGGTCCTTGGATTTTAACACAGCTTCTCGCACCATTTTCCTCTGTTTCTTGTTCTGTGAGAGGGGCAGAAGAGAAAAAAGAACAACATTTTATTTAACATTGATAATTAAGGGGGACTACTATAGATAGTACTAGTGGAACTTGTTAATAGTGACATTAACCCTTTCAGCCCTGATATAAAAATCCATATTCTCCTTACTGTTCTCCATACATTTCTTATGGAACTATTAAGGAGAATTTGTCTAAATGTCAAGACATCTAATCCTTGGTGATCACTTCCTCTATTCTCATTGCTTGTATGTTTCAACAAATGGAGCATATGTAAAGAGAAATTTCATTTTTGTTACTGTTAGGGCTTAAAGAGCCAGTGTCACCCAAAGTGCTTTGCGCGCTTGTATTTTTGTTTTGAAACAGCTTTTAGCATTTGGCTGGCACGTTTGCTGGACTATTCGCAAATTATACCGTGCCGCAATGACCATCTAGCGAGCTGATATGTACAGTAGTAACTTCTGAAAATAGAAATATATGCATCGCTAGATGTTACTGGAGAAAACAACTCTAGATCTGACTTTGTAGTCAACGCGTATGGAACTATCATAGAACCTGATTGTTTGATCGATCGATCGATCGAACTTGACGTACGTAAAACCAGAGAAGCCACTTCCACTCGATATTAAAGTAAGACAAAACAAATAGTAAGAATATTGATGTCTTCTTCGCTAGATGTCAATGGAGAAAACTAATCCAGATCTGACTTTGCAATGAATGCGTATACATGGATTTATTACAGTCTGATTGATTGATCACGCGATTGTTCACATCAACTGATGTCGATGGACGCAAAAGCCACTTACACTTTTTGTAAAAATAAAACATAAATAGGTAGCAAACACAAGGAATAATTAAGCAAAGCAGCACAAGCTAATGACCATAAGCATTACTTTGGAGCAGGCCTGTGGCTACTGTTATTTTGAAGTAAATTAATGTTCCTTCTGTTTTCATCCGACAACGAATGTAGCACTATTTCGACAAATGCAGTGTAAGTACTATTGCTGAAACCCGTAGATGTTTTTCTTTCCCTCCCCTACTGATACACGGACTCCTTCAGCCGTACAGCTTTGGCAAAGCCCGGAAGACTCGGCCTTCGCCTCAACTTTCCTGAACCATACGAGGCATCCAATTTAAAGATCTCCTTCTCCACCGCGAAAACACTTCAGAATTTGGAAATATACAACGAAATCAATACGGCGACACTTAAATGTCAAGTCAAAATTCACACAAGTGAGATCAGATCGCTAACAGCAGCGATGGAAGAAGATACAAATCAGACTTCATGACAATCAAGAAAATGGCATATTTTTCATATATGAAAAATGTACCTTGGGGCGCAAAGCACTTTGGGTGACACTGGCTCTTTAAAGGGTTAAGATCAGACTGTGAGTATAAGTTTAAGTAATAGTGCGACTTTCAAATTTCAAAACAGTCGTGTTTTTAAAACCCTCAATCCTTTGTGTTGTTTACAAATAGACAAGGAAGCTCCAGGAATGAGACGACACAAAAATCTAAAATCGCAAACTTGGAGTGAAAAGTTGTACTCATGCTCAGTCTTATACTGGTACTCAACCTTGAACTCGCAAAACTTCAAGTCTGAAGGCTCCTAATTTGACTGATGATGAACCAAACAAGTCTGCTTGTTGATAAGGGGGCTATATTGGAGATTTTTACAACAGAAAATGACTGCACATTTTTTGTTCAGGCCACAAAACAGGTCGACATTATAATGAGGGGGTTCGATTTAATGCTAGTTTATTAGGCAGACTAATTCCACCTTATTTATACAAGTTTTATTCCAGTTTCCCATTTTGATCCCTCAAGCCTCAACATTATGTTTTCCTCATGATTTCCATATACGTATTTCCCATGATACTGTTGGGGAATATGCTTAAACATCTGGATCATTTTTCTTTAATGATCATTTCCTTTATTGTTATGACCTGTATGTTTGATCAAATAGTTATACTGTAAGGAGAAATTAGATATTAATTTTGTCACCACTGGGATTAAAGACCAGTACTAACTGCATCAAGACTTCTGTTCAGCTTCTGCTTAAGCCCCAATATTAACATGAACAAACTATGAATTAACTTTAGTTATACATGTTATGAGTTCAACATACAATTGCATGTAGTTCTCAAATTAGCCATGTTCCTATTTAATCTAATTTAATAGGAACACTGTTCTCAAAAAAATTTCTTACATTGCTACATAACTAGTTGGGAGAATTTGTTTCAACATAAAGGTCTTTCAACTTTTGGGATCATTTCCTTTATTCCCATAACCTGCATGTATGAACAAGAGGTGATATTGTAAGGAGAAGTTCGCTGCTGGTTACTACTGGGGATAAAAGTATTAACATAATCACCATGCTGGCTGTTTACACGAGAAAGCAAAACAGCATTAACTCGTTTACTTGAAATCAACATGTATATTGTGCCACGTTTAATCAGATTAGAGATTAGACGACAATGATAATAACCGTTATTAGAAAAAGATGTTTGCAACCCTGATCTGCAAAGCACCACTGAGTGCACGTTATGAAAAACAAACACATTGCCTGTAAAAAATGGTAAAATAGTTACATAATTCACTATCGTATACAGACCTTCTTCAACTCTCGTTTTCTTGCTTCCTTTCCTTTTAATAAAATGGTCAAAAAAGAGCAAGTGAGCGAGCTTAAATCCAGGGATTGTTAATTTTGAACAAGAAACTGACACCTTGGAGACATTCGATTCACTGCGTATGTAAAACTAATTTGCACAATTTTCACATCTTACTTGCTTGATCGGTGGGGTTCATAAACTTCCCACTTTTCGTTGTTGAAATCGATCGCCTCCCCATATTGGACTAGTCAGTATATGCAAAGAAACCAGCAAAAGAAATAAACGTCCAAACTGCTAAACCAACATGGCATCCTTCAAAGGCTGAGTGACCACGTCTTTGTGAAATCAGTAACCTGGCCTTCTTGTAAATATCTTGAAGGCAACAGACAAGGCGAGCAATTTTTTCTGGGGGTCCTAGCTAGGAGAGCTTCAAGAACCTGTTGCCGGCTGGTGTCCTCCTAATAAATGGCTTTTTCTAGTAGCTGATTTGCTGTAAGTTCAAGTTATCTGAACTTGAATCAGGAATTCTGCTGACGCGACGGGAGAAAATTATTCCTGGCTTGCGTTGTCAAATAGTCGCGCTACAGTCGCATCGCCATTGAAGACATTGAAGTTCTGGTCGAATGATTTTGTATGGTCTATAGATATAGATAAATGGAAGGATTTCCGTAGTTGCTGTTTTTGTCTGGACAAAAAGAAGTGTGTTATGACTTCAAGAGACAATCTAGATTTTATGAAACATTGCGCTTGTATTTAACAAGCAACATGAATTATTTGGAAGGAAGAAACTCAATGTTTGAGCGGCAAAGAAGTCGAACAAGTTTCACACAAGGGTCAACTGCGGTCGTCAAGAGCGGTTATTTGTGGAAGACTTCTTTTCATCCAGGACGGACTTCCTCTAAAAGCAGATACTTTGTGCTAACAAAGAGTTCGTTGGATCACTTTAGAAACCACCAAACGGTAACAAAATGTTTGTTTTCTGTAAATGGAATGTAGGATTAGAGTGAAAATTTGGATTAATTGACGCACAATTAAATGTTGTGGGGAGGAGGGGTAGGGGCTAGGACCGGGGATTGGGTGGGATTTTGTTTTTGATTGAATGTTTTGGTGTTGGGGGAGGGGCTCATAGCATTGTCTAAATATTCCTTCACTAGTTTGCAAGATGTTCCTTTGTTTGCTTTTGTTGTGCACAAATTGGATATTCAATCTTGTGAAATTAGGATCAATGATCTATTATGTGAGATGCCTAATGACTGCCTTTTATCTAACAAATTGTTTCCTGAAATAAAAATTTTGAGTTAAATGTCCCTCCCCTAATAAACAACCTTTTCTACCTATCTACGTGTAGTAACACCTTCAAAGAATAGCTGTTGAGTTAGATGAACTAATCTGTCCCGACTGTCCTCCAGCTGGTATGGCTGAGTCTGATGTTGACAAAGACAGTAGCAGTAAACAAAATAAATGATAATTTGGACAGTGTTATTGACTTTGAAATGAGTTGACAAGTTTTCACATTCATTCTCTAGCTGCTTTTGAACTTTTTAAAAAAAGTTCAGCCCTTACTTCCATCCCTCTCTCTAAAACATTCCATGGATCCATAGCTGTATAGTCCTCCCCCCAAAAATATTTTATACCCTGGAAATTTATTGTATCAGATGCAAAATTATATGCAGTGATTAGACATGGTCACTCTTTTCTGGGGATATTATTCTTGCAGACAATTTTAGTTTTCTAATGACATTTTTTATTCAAATCAGGAAAAACTCAAAGGAAGGTTGCCTCTAGCTGCCATAGATGCTGTGGAGAGGATTCCTGAAGATGACACCTCATTGAAAATCACAGGACCCTTCAAACATCCTCTGATTTTACAAGCGTCTGGCAGAGAGGATTGCCAGGAATGGATAAAGGCAATTGAGAATGGTGAGGTTACGGGGGAAATTTTGTTGACGTGGTCCACCTTCAACTCTGCAGGTTGCATGAGTCAAGAGAGAGAAAACCGGCTATCTACAAAATCTAAACGCTGCAAAATTTCATGCTGCATGATAATTACAAATAATTATTAATAACTGTGCTTGTTACTTTGCTTTTTCTTATTAGGAATTCAGCAATGGCGTCTTGATTCTGATTCGAGCACCCCAGCCTTTCAAAAGAAAGATGAACTTGATGGCTTACAAAATGTACCCGAGATTAAGGTACTTATTGCAAAGTAATATTGGTTTGATCATTTACAACAGTAGGCCACCTCTTCCCCCTGTCTCAATTACTATACACCCCTTCCAAAATTGGAAAAGTTCCCATCAGTTTAAAAAATGTTCTTTGATAGACTTAACGTTAAAAGTGGGCCAAGATCGTACCTCAAATAACGGTGGAACATTGTCCATGTTCAACGAAATCCAAACTGTAGTCCTACACATGCATGTTATGCGTGCATGTTTTGCTTTGTCCAATCAAAATGGTGACTTTGTCCTGAAGGTGTACGTTTTTCAAAAAAGAAAACTTATTTGCAGCCCTGGAGTACATGTATTAGTATTATTAGGATTATTGTTGCCCTGATCTGTCATGCAAATGTAACATCCTGCTTTGAGTGGCTGCTTCTTTGCACATGTTTTGTTTTGTGATGTCATCCACAATTACCTTCTGCTAACACTGCCACCTTGCAACTTGCATTTTTATATCATGTTCTGATGGTTAACAGCAAAACAAAGTGTACATGGTGTTTCCAGTTTTGACTGACTCTCTTTCTTTGCAGATGTTATATCCATCTTTGTCTTGTACGTCTGGAGACAGGGTGTTGTTCTCAGGTACATATTTCCACCTAATATTTATCATAACTGTTACTGGTGCTCCCTGTTTCTTTCAAGACCCAAGTTTAATACATACAGTTGTATAATTCCTCGTTTCACTTACGGTAGTGAAGTTAACTTGACTAATAAATTTCTCCATCTCTGTTTTGTCCAGCTGCCAACGAGCTTCATCATGAGTTTCCAATGATAAAATATGCAAGAGGAGGAAGATCTATTCCACATGAAAGAGTCTTTAAACTTGACAATGACAATTTGGTAAGGAGCCATTTAAAACAACCAAGTGTATGGATAAATTATTCGTCACTCTTTTGGGATGTCTTTTCTTTTGTTTACAATAGTCATACCTCCAGCATATAGCTACAACCTCAGACAAATTCTTAGGATACTTAATAATTGATGCTTTGTAGGTGGCTACCCCTCTCGCCATTCAATGTTGTTAAAAGATCCACTGTTTCACTCAGGAAATATCAAATTTTGTAGTTTTTTTGAACACTGCAGGGAAGGAGGAAAGGGGTAGAACACGGCAAGGGTATCAAGATAAATTCATAATTTTCTGGGGTTGTAGCCTACTGAGCGTATAATTTATATCTATCTTTAACACAGCGAGTGGTTAGCAAGAAAAATACTAAATATATTAAATGGTCTGTACAATGTAGTAAAATAATTATTATTATCAAAAAAGCATCAACGTACAATATCCCATGGAAGGTCTCAATATTCTTCTGAACAGCTTAACTAATTCTCATTGGCTAAAAGACAAATGGTAGGTCATTACTGATTGTGTCAGTGACCCATCAAGTACATGTCATGCTATTTACAGTCACTGCGATTGTTAACATCTAACACTTATGACCTGCTTAATACATCATGTTGACAATTATTTGTGCAAAAAGTCCATCTACTTGAAATCAACAATGACCATTCTAAACAGCCCTGTCTCGTCCATTGACAAAAATTGTGAAACATG
The DNA here is from genome assembly GCA_964030785.1 of Siderastrea siderea. Taxonomy (NCBI): domain Eukaryota; kingdom Metazoa; phylum Cnidaria; class Anthozoa; order Scleractinia; family Rhizangiidae; genus Siderastrea; species Siderastrea siderea. Next base: position 32,362,315 of record OZ034973.1, read on the forward strand.
AAAGAATGGACAAGGCTGGACGTTTCTAATGAATTTAATTTACATTTTTACAAAGAAGTGGTAACCCTGTTTGGATAAAAAGTTCAGGTAAAAGAGTGTCACTTGTCTTCTGGTTTTTACATATCATTTACCCATGGATATTTGGATTAGTAACAAGTTTCTCAGTTTTGAAATTTTATCTTCTATCTTTCAGCACATCATGTGGAAGAAAAGAGGAAGGGCTCATAGCTTCACCTTCACCAACACTTGTAAGTTTCAGGCCCTGGACTTTTTACATTTTTTGGGCAAGCAGATCTCTAACCAACTGTAGACTGGTTTTATTGCAAGACCAGATTCACTTGCCATTGGGCGATTCCAGAAAATATCCGTACCATACTACGGACGGCTTCCATATTTTAACCCCCCTTGCCTTCAGAATTTCCAAAATGCGTTATCCCCCCATGCCCTCGGATTTCCATAATCGTAAACCCCCCCTCCCGTTCGGATTTTCCATTTTTTCGTCAGACCCTTAAGGCCACTAATTTGCCCAATTTCGGTTATTTTACGGAAAAATATTTCTAATTACTCTACTTCTGTTCCGTACAAGTACAACTGGTTATAGAGGGAGTCGTCCTGACTCTGAAAGTTCTGGAATGAAAATTTAAAAAAAAATTAAACGTTTTCTCCTTACCGCTGTTCAACAGACTCAACCTTAGTTAACTTTACATTGCCCCAAACTGGTAAAGAACATTGAAATAAGAATATCGTGTGATGAACATGTGTCCTCGCGGAAGATATTACGATCGAGTATATTTTGTTTCCGCCATCTTGAATTTGGGCCATCGGGGTCAGCAGTCACTCCCAATCTCTTGGCGCGAAGTGCAAAATCCGACAGGCGCCGTCGCAGGCGCCCCTTAGAAAGGGACTGGCGCAAGTTTTCGACGTTCATACAATGGGAGTACAAGAAATGTACAAGCGGTAAGAAACATAGATTTTTCATATTTTTATTAATCGATCAGACAAGAAATTAATCAACGTAAGGCCTCTGGAGCTTAAAATACAACCTATATTTTGTTGGTTTTCCTAATGAAAACGAACATATGCCTGTCGATCGATGCTTGACTTGTATTCTGCTTCTGCAGCGCGGTCGTCTGCAATGTCGCCAGTTCGTGCTCTATTTACAAACTGATTTAAAACGTCCATAAAAAAGCGCTTTCAAGGAATACATTCTTGTCTGTCTCCTGTGTAAATCCCAGATCTAAACCCCCCCATGCCTTCAGAATTCCACTCGTAAGTATCCCCCCATGCCTTCGGATTTCCAGTTCTAAGAACCCCCCCTTGCCCTCGGAATTCCGAAAAGCCGTCCGTGGTATGGTACGGATATTTTCTGGAATCGCCCATTTCATCACTGATCAGATTGTCTTGTTTGACTAACTAACTTGATTTCTCAATAATTATTATTGTCAAGTTTGGCTTGTCCCCTGGTAGAAATTCTGCACAGGATCTTAATAGGATCCTAACAGGATCCTAAGAGGATCTTGTAGGATCTCACCTAGGATCCCGATAAGATCCTACATAACGTCCTAGAGGATCCTATTGAAATCCTGTAGGATCTTGTATAGGATTTCTACCAGGGTCATGGTGATTGAAATTATCTGAAGTGATGACCATGTTGCACACACATAAAGTGTGCCAAGAACCACCACAATTGATGGCTCACTATAGACTTTGTCTCTGCTACAACCTCTTTCCTCAACAGTTATTTAATATGTATTCTTTCTATGTTGATTCAGTATGTTTAGACAGAGTGGTTGAAGTACGGTGTGGACAGCAGACTAAGAACTTTGTCAAGTTCCCGTACACGGAGGTTGAAAGCCAATCATTTTCACTTATGTTTGAGAAACAACAAGGTACCAATAACATTCAGCATTTCAGCGCATCTTGGGTAGATTTGCATCAGATGTGGTGAAAACAAATCTAAACCTATTTTGCTTATGACATTATGCCCTAGAATTAGTAGTGTATTTTCCCACATTGTAACAAGTTGGGGCATGGTAGTGCAGTGGTTAGCACATTGACGTCAGATCTGAAGGTTGGTAGTTTGGGGCCTGGTTGCCGTCGTGTTGTTTCCCTAAACAAGAAACTTTTCTCCACATTGTCTCTCTCCACCCAGGTGTGTAAAATGGGTACCGGACTAGCATCCCATCCAGGGGGGAGTAGCAATACTCTCAGTTGTTTCATGTGACAGAAACTGGGTTATTCTCAGGCCATGTGAGCCTTCTGTGGATTGCTTGCGACTTTCCATACCTAGCTAACAAAGTACTTTTTATGCTCCAGAGGCCTTATTTTGCTCAAACCTGACTGTTGTCCAATGTGACTACCAGTATTACCCTCAGTAAGTCAAGGTTTAGATAATTAATTGCTTTTCAACTCTATGCAGGTGAGTGGAGTCAGCTGTGTTCCTTGGATCTCATATGCGACTCACCAAAGGCATTTGAAAAGTGGTCCAGTGCAGTAAGTTGAACTCACTTGTAACACATAGACAGTAAACTAGTGGTACACAAACATGTTACCTGCCTTAACGGCGGTAAACATTTTAGCAAAATGTGTAGTTCCGGAAAATATCTTTACTCCCCCATGGAAGGTTTTTGCTTTGTACTCCCCTCTTCCCCTAAGAAATTCCAGTTTAGCTTCATACTTTGTTGCTAAAATTTTGGCTTTTAAGACCCCCTTCCCCCTAGGAATTTCCAATGACCTTCCATGGGGTGGGTATGGATTTTTTCTGGAACTACACAATAATGGGATATTATGCCTTCAGACACGAAAATGTAGTTTATAATTATCTGACAAGGATTTCTCAGTGAGGGGAATCCTTTTGTTTATTGTGTTTCTATTTTATTTCTATTGATAACTTGTATTGCAAATTTAATGTCTGTTAAACTCCATTGTTAACATGACATTGAATTATTATGCCATAAATGTTGACAGTGGCCCAAGTAAGCAGACATTCTTTTGTAGCCCTTCCTGTGCTGTTTTAACTGTACGATGATAGCTGAGAGGAACAAAATGCCCTCCCAACCCCCCACTTGAAAGAATGTACATTGCTATTAAGGAAGATGTGATCTTCAGTGTGTCACGAGCATGGGACAAAGAAAAAAACAATTTCCTGATGGAATTGAACCCATGACTTTCTTTTCTCTGGCTGGACACTAACCACTGAGAGACTTGTGGCAAGCTAGGTCATATTTGAAGGGGTGCCTGGAATAAAGCCCCAAGTGACTTCTAATGAATTGCTAAATTCTCCTTCCAATTTTCCTTGTGTATTGAGATACAGTAAAAGGGTTTTTAAACTTGCCAAATGATTGATGTATGATTGTGTGATTTCAATGGACTGTATAATTTTTGCAGATGAGGGAGGTTATTTATGGCAAAGATCAAAGAGTGAACCGGCACAGGTTTGATGGCGTCGATCCTGTTATACTGTATCCTTTTAAATTGCATAATTATGTTTTTGATAGATGTACTCAGTCAGTGAAAAGCACATTCAAACAGACATGCTTTCCAAGTCACTGGAGGCACATTGGAGGCACATTTTGTCTGTGGGTTGAGAATGTTTTGACGCTGTGTGTTGACTGACTCCCTCCAATCAGCAGGGATTTTATCAATGGTTTTGAACAAGAGGGAGAAAAATAAGACCTGCAATGAAAACTTCTTTCTATAGAGGGATGCATTTATTCGGCAATTTTGCTAGATACATACTTGATGGTTTGCTAGATGGGACTGGTGGAATCTCTGACTTTAACCCTCCATAGGGCCAAAGTCTTAATATTGTGACTCCCAAGTTACAGTGACCACAAAGTAATGATGAGGAATGTTCATTGAATCTAGAAATATAACTACTGCACCCCTTCACAGAAAGAGGATTATATAGTTGCAGTTCTTAAAACTTATTGCCCCCCTGCTCATTTATTGTAACTTGTTATTGAGTTTCCGTACTTCTGTCATGAGTACAGTATATATCTGATATGCCCAGTTGTATATTTGCTGGTAATTTTAGTTACAGTTTTAAGGCAACTCTCTAAAAATGCTTGCCCCCTTATGGTAATGAATAATGAATAATTGCATAGGGTGATTATGCAAGGATGTGCAATGTCCTTTGTGTAGCTGTGCATGTGGGCAGATGCACCTGTGAGTGCAGTGTAGACCCAACATGAAATACCTTTGTAGTCTGAGATCATGAAGCATGGAGCCTTATTGATTGTGCTCCAACTAAAGGGGGATGAGGACCAGTGTAAGTGAAATAGGCCCTTTCACTGTTAATCACCTAGCAAGACTGAACCTTTTGTGCAGTGAAGTATCGAACTCCTTGACACATTTTGTGAAGCTGGCTGAAAAGACACTGGTCAGTGATGTCATCAAGGCACAGTAAAGGAATATCAGTGGACCAGGCCTTGTCATTTGCTCATCACTGCTGCAGTGGATCTAAAAGAAAACAGCAACTGAGAAATCATATTAAGGTTGAAGCAGCTGGACCATCATACTTTTAGCTATTTTATAAGATTGTTTAGGTATATATCCAGTGGCCAGTTCTTTAAAACAAGATTAAACTAATTTCAATTTTACAACTTAGCTTTTGTTATTACTCTCTAGGGAAATCCTGTATTTGCATAGAATGACATCTATAAATGGAAGCTCAGAGCAATATTAATATACCACTTGGAAGACTGTTTTGGGGGGAATTTCATACCAATAAACATGGACGGAAGTTACGAAATATATTTATTTATGAAAAAAATATTTTTAATAGAACAGGAAGAGCAATAGTTATTTCATTAAACAGACTTGGAAGGTTAATAAGTAATTGTATTGAGTACAGGTACAGTTCTAAGCAAAATATATATAGAAACTGTTGAAGGTGATATCAGTGCATGTGTGAGCTGGTGTTCAAGATTTTATTGCACAGTTTATACCTTTTTAGTTATTCATGTCATCTGTTTTTTTCTTCATGCCAGGAAGTTCTTGAAGCCCAGTGTGGGATCATTCAGCACAATGAAAATCTCCTGTGGAACTCGTTTTTGATGCTGTTCAACTCCCTTAATGAGCAACCAAGAGTGAGTGTCATAATAAGATAAAAACCAACTCTATCTCACCTGCCAGTTACCATATTGTTCCCATGTATATTACAAAGTATACCTAACGTGCCATACTGTTGCTGACTACACAAAACTGCTAACAACAGTATGGCATCTTCTTTAATTAAGGTTTTTGATGATTTCTGGTTCAACTGAGTAATCGGCTTTAAGGATTTTGAGAGGATGAATTGTAGACATGAACTTGCAGAAACGTGACAACTCTACTTCTCATTACTCTTTCATTTTAATCGGCCAGTTGACAGAGAATATTATAAAAGAAAGCAAAAAGTAAGAAATAAGTGAATGAATGAATGAATGAATGAATGAATGAATGAATGAATGAATGAATGAATGAATGAATGAATGAATGAATGAATGAATGAATGAATGGGAATGAGGATTGGCACATCCAGGAGATGGCTTTTTGTCCGCTGATTAAATTGGAATTTGGAAATGTCGGTTTAATTGAGGAGAGAGGAAAGTTGGTTGGGAGTACCTGGAGAAAAACCTCTTGGAGCAAGGATGAGAACCAAAAAAAAAATCAACCTACTCAACCTACATAATGATGCCGAGACTGGGAATCGAACCTGGGCCACATTGGTGGGAAGCAAGTGCTCTCACCACTTTGTCATCAGTGCTCCCCATGAAACCCATTTAGAGTGGTTAAGTGTCACAGTCATTTTCCTAATGTTACGTTTAACTGGTTACTGCTATTTGAGTGGGAACAAAATTTCAGCTAAAGACATTTTACCTGAAAACTAAGTATTAAAAAATGTTAAATAGGGTACAAATAGCTTTTAGGAATGCACTGAACCCCTCCCCCCCCCCTTTATTCCCTGTGGCCAATATGGTGACCAGATCATAGAATTTTGTGTACATAAGAAAATGAGGAAAAGTGCATTTGTGCAGTACTTACAAAATAAAGTGGCTGTAATAAATAATTTAGAGGCCCTATATATTATTTGGCTTTGCTGTAAGATGGGTTCCATTATGTAGAACTTTAGGCAGTATTATTATTTTCCTCTAAACAATGTCAATTTTTCCATGGGGCCTTCAGTTCATTCAAAGAACACTGTCTATAAAGTTTTTTGAAGGTCCCATGCACAAATTGAAGCAGGGTAGAGCACAAAATTAAAACCAGCTAAAATTCGACATAAGACGGTTATGCTCTGAGCCCTTCAATTTTTGTGTTATTTTACAAAGCAAAATTCCTTTATTTACCTTCCTCTCTCTGTTAATTAGCAACCCTTCAAATTTGCCCTCCCTCCTTTCAGCTCTAAGAAATGAATACCCCCTCCTATGTTAAAATCTTGACTGAAACCTTGTCATTGAATTTCTGTAATGAACTCTTCTGCTGCTACTCATTCAAAGCATTTTTTTATGCTATCACTGAATGCTCAAGCTTCAACATTTTGTCAGTTGTCCTATAGATTGTTGAAAATGTAATTTGTAATGCGTTAAACGTTGTGTTGACATTGAATTTAATCAGCAGTGTTTGCCACAGAACTTTGACTTGAAAAATGTAGCAGTCACTCTTCGCTAGTACATGTAAGCTGACCTTTGTACTAACCCCCGCCCCTTTTGTAGGACCTAAAATTTATAACCCCCCTGGGGGACTTAATAGAGGAAATATGGGAGTTGTCATTTAAAATTAATCCTGTACAACATATAGCCTTCATGGCACCATGCTAACACTATTACTTGTTTTCTTTTTCATAAGTTGTATGAGGTCTTCTGCAAGTATGCAGAGGAACATCCCAGCCTTGGTATGACACCAACAGAGTTTGCAGAATTCCTCAACAGGGAGCAAGAGGTTAGTCTTACACTGGTACACCTGTTTCTTTGGTACTTTCCTTTAACCCTTTAAGGGGGGAATATACCTGAATTTTGAGGAAATAAGATAAGATTTAAGAAATAAATAAAAGGGGGATTAAATTTTTGTACACACTCCCATCGTACTGGTATGAGATTATGAATTGAATAATTTTCTATAGGAATCACTTAGTTTGCCAGCCTGTGCAAGACTGATGTCTATCCATGACAAGTTCCACATGATGTATAAGCGGAAATGTGCAGGGGACAACCCAGAGTCCTACAGACTGAGCAAGTCTCTCCTGTCATATCACGGATTTCTCAGGTAAATTGATAAGACATAAGTGTATCATTATTAAAATACACAGAAATGAGCGGCAAAAAGAAAAGCTTCCACTTTTCTCAAATTCAAGAGCAGCACTATACGGTGAACGTGACAAGCCGCATATATGACAGTATACTTCTCGACATATCTTCGTTTATTGTATAACCTTGTGTTTCAATTTGATGGACTCAGTGATACCAGCACTAGGGCGGTTTGAACAGATCAGCTCGTCTGGGGAGATAACTGTTCTGAAATGGCATTTACTAGATAAGAGGCATTTATAAGTTAAGGGGAATTGCCTCTTTTAGGGAGAATTGATGGGATGTGAGGTGTTTGTTTGAGAGTGGACGTTTACCAGGTCATTTACGTTACATGTTATTGGGAGGGGGCTAGGAAGTGGTTTAGGGGTTTTAAAAGTATTTTTGTCATCTTATTTTCAGTTATCTTCGCAGTAAAGATAATGCTGCTGTCAATCCAGAGCACAACACTGTTTACCAGGTGAGCACAAAGTTTCACGGGATTTTGCATCTGAAAATGAGCGATTCTGCTCTTGAAAATGAGGAATTTTGTGCTTGAAAGTACTGCCCAGAGGGATTGTGCATGGTACAAGGTTGAGAAATTGAACGTTTTTGCAAATACTGTCTGTGACATAACATAACATGTATGCTTCCAAGTACAGAAGCAAACTTTAAAATTATTTCGTTTCGTGCAACGTAATTTGCATGTTTTTTTTTAGTATGGGACTCTTGTTTGGTTTAGGTTTCCGTTGTTGTACGTACAGTATTCATGTTGCTATTTACGTAGTTTGTGTGGGGATAAATTGGAGGATATATATTATGCCGTATTCGTTCTTGGGATTTACTCTTGATATAAGCCGCTCAGGGGCTTATATTCCGAGGGGGGGGGGGGGCTTATTATCGGAGGGCTTTGGGGAGAGATTTGGGGAGATTTGGGGAGTTATATTCGGGACAGCTTATTTCCGGAGGGGGGTGCTTATTATCAGAATTTTACGATATCAGTGAGATCTAGGTATGTAAAAAATACAATTTAAAACTGCATATAAGAACAGCATTTTAAAAGGTTATCCTATATTTGGGGTTCTACTGTGAAATTTGGCATACGCAGTCAGGTTGGTGTTGTGTGCCTCCGTATATATTTTACAAGTATGAACTTACGTATAACTCAGTTTTGTAAAATAATAAATATATTAGCTTTAACGTTAACAACAACAATTGACATTGCTGTTTCCTTTCCAATGTAGGAAATGGATCAGCCATTAACTGATTACTTTATCAACTCTTCCCACAACACATATCTAACTGGACGGCAGCTGAAGGGTCATTCCAGTCTTGAGGCATATGTTAGAGCTTTGCTTCAGGGTTGTCGATGTGTTGAGTTGGACTGCTGGGATGGGCCAGGTACGTTCAGTCATTCAGACAAATTGAATTTTCAACCATGCATGTTTAAAGGAAAGGTCTTAGCCAAAGGAGAATCAGATGCTACGTATTAACAAAAGTACCTACAGTGAAACTCCAGAAATCAGGCTACCAAAGGGTCATGAAACGACTCGTGAGTTTAATTTTTTTAGCTGGCCGTCTCCAATATGGCGTTTTTTTGGTGGTTACTTTTCCCCAGACTAGCCAAAGAAGTAGTCCTTAGTCCTTGCAAGATACCGCCATGTAGTTGTGACGTCAGGAATTCATTGCAATCTAGGAGTAGGTTGCCAAATGTTTTTCTCTAACCGCGTTACTAAAATTGTCATTTGCAAACCGCTGTCAGCTTTGTGGTAGCCACACGTGCCTCACCCAAAAAGCATGCGCAACGAAGGGAAGTTCTTCGCGCTAATAGCACGTGCAACTGCATGACAGATAGCAGCCCTTCGGATCATGCGTGGCCTCCCCGCAGATTGGCTGCCACAGCTGACCAATTGCCTTGTCTCGAGATTAACCTTGTCTAAATTACATTTAGGCAGATTTAGAAAACGACTGCGTGAGCTTTTTTCGGGCCAAAATAAAGCGGCCATAAAATTGAGATGAGTCGTTTTAGCGGTGTGGCCATAAGGTAGGATCCCACTGTAGTCTTAAGTCACATTAACCATCTTGTGATGGTTACATGTGAAACAAATATATGTTGCTGTATATGAACCTTCATTTTTTCTGTTTTCAGATGAACCTGTCATTACTCATGGACTTACATTTACCTCCAAAATACGATTCAGAGATGTTGTTCAAGTCATCAGAGTAAGAATAAAGACAACAAACTTTTTACTCTTCTGGTATTGTTTTGTACCGGAGACTAAGAAACACTATCCCCAGGGTGCGTTGAAGGAAAATGAATTGAACAAATGTAAAAATGCACAGTGCAGGTGTGTTATTGCTATCAGTGGACAGGATTGTTTAGAGCCGTCAAGAAGTCAACATTCATCACAGGCAGCCCAAACTCACACTACAAGAAACTAAAATTAAACAGCAGTTATTTATGTAAGCTTAAATTGCGCATAGGATACTGTGAGAAGTAGGCGGTGTTACGTTACAACATTACAACGGCACGACTACTGAAAATTTGAGCGCTCAATAAGAAATTGTATGGGCCTCAAAATAAGCCGTAATTTAACCCATCCTTTGCCATGTTTCACATGAAGCAAAAAAAGCGAACGCACCTTAGTTGTTTATTTTGTTCTTTTGTGCCTATTCATCGTTTTGGAGGTTCCCTGAACACTCCCTTGTAGCTTTACTTACGTGTAACGCTGATCTTTCCATTTTGTTCAACTTTCACTATGTGACCGAATTGTTCAGGAACTGATTTAGTAAGTAATGTATCAAACACGAGAAGGAATGTCTCATCGGGAGATCCAAACACCGAGAAAAGAGTTGAAAAAACGAGGCACAGCCGAGTTTTTTTTAACCAACTTCAAGGTGTTTGGATACCTGATGAAACACTCTTTCGAGTTTTTGAAATGCCTTCTCAAACCATTCATAATTCTTGGAGAAATTCGAAGGAAAAGTTGGCAAAATTTTATGGTATCCAAACCACCGTCACGGTAGTGATTTCCTTTGTTTTCTCTTTATGAATTATTAATGAGTTTGAGAAGGACAGCATCCAAGCAGTTAAGAAAGAACATTGGAACATATCAGAGCAGCTGTTAGGTCTAGCTCGATTTCCGTCGCTCACTCAGGTCCGGCTTTCCATCCCGATAAGCGGCCGTTGATAGAGCCCAATCAATGTCGTGTGTTCACGTTCCCCACAACACTTTGAATCCTTCATGAGACAGTCAACGTCGTTGTCTTACAGAGGATTGCAAAGAAAGGTACCGACATCTAAAACACACGTGCAGAATCATTGTTTTCCTTTTTTGACTTTTGTTTAGTGCTGTTCTTGGGGTGGATTCATTTTCAGCAGACGCGTGTGGCCGTTGCATTTGTCCATTGGAACTTTTTTTGTTTTTAGCTTGAAAACAATAAAAAATTGCAACCGGCAAGATGCGACAGCTATACGCGTATGCTGCAAGTGAATCCACCCCTTGATGTCATCGTCATCGTGCTTACTTAAGCTTGTTATTTTTGTCTGCTGATTTTATAGGAGTATGCTTTTGAGGCGTCTGAATTTCCTCTGATCTTGTCACTGGAAAACCATTGCAGTGAACAGCAACAAGTAAGTCAGTGTTAACGGTAATCTTTATTGTACGAAACAAAACAACAACAACAACAAAACGGGGTGTAAAGGCGCGGTTGGTAAAGTACATGTACATGTTCATTTATGTAGATAATAATCAAGCGCCAAATGCTCAGTTGGCATGAGATGACATCAGTGTACATGTTAAGCCTAACCATGTTAATGCTGTAAGCCCTAACAGTTAGCAGTTTCTCACTTCTCCTTTCAACATCACTGCGTGAATAAACATAACGGTGATCAAAATAAGGAAAATTCACAGGAGATGTGTTGAAGCCCTAATAGTTAACAGTTTCTAACTTCTCCTTTCAACATCACTGCATGAATAAACATAAAGGTGACGAGAATGAGTAAAATTCACAGGAGATGTCTGTTGATAATGTATGGGTTAGAGAATTTCGCTCTCTCCGGGTTTAAGAATACTGTCCATGATATAGAGGTGTCCATATTATGGAGTCGTCTGCCAGGAAGGGCTTGATTGTAAATTGATGTCTGATGTGATTATGGTATATGGACCACACCTTGCTTAATCCAAACAGTACCATCTCTTTGCCTTTTCCTCCATGAAGCCTCCCTTCTGGTCCCCTTTGTCTCAAGCTGTGCTTTTCATATTCACCCAAATGTTGTCCATCATCTGCTTGTCCTATCGTATTGATTTAACTAGAGCCTTTTAAGGTTCATGTACGTACAATTTTACCTCAAAAATAGTTTGATAATTAAGCAAATTATCTCTCGGTCTTAAACACTGTGTAGTGCGCTATTCCCAATCATAGCTACATTCATCACATTTTCGCTAACATGTCCGTAAAGGTTTTTCTCGCACATAATGGTTAAATCATTTAACTTTTGACGTGAAAACTTTATTTACCCTTTTAAATCATAGTACTATGCATAATCGTGTTTAATCCTCATTTTCAGGCAATAATGGCAGACATTTTTGTAACAGAGCTTGGTGATATGTTAGCCACAACAAACCTTTGTGATGAGCTAGGTGTAAACACACTTCCCTCTCCCAAGCATTTGAAAGGAAAAATTTTGCTGAAAGGCAAAATTAAAGTCAAGAAAAAGGTAGCGTTATTTACTCCTATCTGTAATGTCGTTGATTTTGTGTTGATGAGAAATATTTTGTAAATGAAATTGACCCCATTACCCCAACATTAATCAGCATCAAAATCAGAATCAAATTCTCAAGTCATGAGAATCCAGGAATTGATCACCAAAGATGAATTGTCTTCTTGTTGTTTAAACATGTTCTCCCATCTAGTAATAAACAAAATGCAGGGGGGCTGTTAAAGAGAATTTGGGTAATGATGCTGGTGTAACTGCACTATACCTTAAAAATCAAGGAAAAAGTAATTCCCCTGGAGCAACGTTCATATATCAGGGTAGGTCGAAGGGACTAATAAAACGTCAAAAACATTGTTGGGTTTCCCCGTACATGGATTGTTTTAAAATGTGGGCGAGCCATCTTCTTTTAATCTTAACAACCCAGGTAAACACCCGCTTGTCCCAGGAGAACTCTCTTTCCAATGCATATTTCAGACCATTCAATCACTTGTTCATCGATCAATTTATTGAAAACCTTGACTAAACAGCATTAAGAGCAATGGCAGTCATTTTTGAAACAATCCACAAGAAGTATTGAGAAGATTAGTCAGTACACAGATTATTACTTGTTGACATTAATTAATATTTTGCTATTAATTCTGCAGCATAAAATCTCAACCGCTATCTGGCCGGGAGTAAATGTCAACCCTATTATATCTGTAAGTTTTTCACCGTTAACGTTTATACCATGTTAAATCCATTATCCTGTAAATAAAAAAAGCGTCAACACTAGAATTATTTCTGGAGTGTTATTGTGTCATGATGGAAAACCAACCAGATGCAAGGCGAGTATAACCACAAACTGTAATCATTTTTATGGTAGTTGTCCTGACTAGTCTGGCGTTTTTGTAGTTTGGTCTTTCAATCAAGTTTATAATTTGACATGTGCTTTCATACTGAGTTACCACCCACACTCACGTTGACATGGACAGTGATGAACCACAGGCAGCCCAAATTGGCAGTATGTGTACTAGAAGATTTCATTCACAGCACACTAAAAACAATAAACGAACAAGTTGAAATGAAAATGTATGCTTAACCTTTGGGACCGGATGGCTGATATATCGGCCATGAAAACAATCAACCAAATTCTACTCAGCAGATTCTCAAATCTTAGTTCCCAGACTTCCCATGCTAAATCAACATCAGTTGCCATCTTGGATTTCATCTGACACCTGTCAAGAGATGCCAATAATGTTTTTGAATGTCATCCCATGAAGTACGATCATTGTTCTACCGGTAAATACTCCGAAAATTTGGCACTCAAATGTTTTAAATTGAATATTTTGCAGATTTTTCAGATTTTCATATACTAAAAGTTTCTAAATCTCCAAAATTAATTTAGGCTACAAAGGGTTAAATAAATTTTGCTGTTTTCCGTATGTTCTGCCCTTTATTTATGAGCACAAGCTTCCAAACTAATCAATGTTTCATTTACACGTTTACATTCTTGTATTAATGTTTTCATTTCAACTTGTTCGTTTATTGTAATAAGTCTGTGAAAGAAATCTTTTAGTACACATACCGCCAATTTGGGCTGCTTGTGGATGAACCGTACTTCTTTGTGCGACTGTTCGACTTTTGTCTGTATGTCAGATGCTGCCAGTCATTTGCATAATATCATTCGCACAACAATAGCAGAGCCCAAGGCCTGTGCTACTAAATGTTGGTCTGAGGTCGTACATGTAAATAGCTGCTTCTTAGCGAGAAGGGAGGCACAAGGGATCGTGGGAAGAGTGGCGGTTTCGCGTTCGTCGTTAAGCTTCCCTTGGTGGTGAATACTGGATGGGATGGATAAGAGGCCCTTTGACCAAGAGAGACGGATGTCGAATCTGGTTAGTTGTCAGATTGGGGCCCTGGGGTTACCTGGGGCCCTGGGGCTAGCTGTTACATAATGCATACGTCATCTAGCAGAACGAACACTGACTAAAAATACCTCGGCCCCTGGTGGCTGATTTCGGTAGTGCAGACGGTTAGGGCAGTTACTGCTATTATCAGTTCTGCGTTCGAATCTCGGAGTCGTCATTATACATTCTTTCTATCCTATGAAAAACTTGCTACAGATGCAAATCTCGTTCCAGAGGCTTAAATTTTCATCTAAGGGCCTTTCGACGGTTGTTAATGAGAGCCGACCAAGAAAGATCCTCTGATCTATCCCATCAAGTGACTACTTCCCTTGTGCCTTATCATCTCCTTGATGCCAACCCGTGGACCTTCGCTCTCGTGCCCAAAACCTCAGAAGCACCTGGGCAAAAGGCAGTGTATACAGCAAACAGCATTTACGTTTCACAAAGTGCAAACTTGGTTTCTTTTTTTTTCTAACAGAATATTTCCCCAAGGGTGAAAAAAATCAGCAAAGGTGCGCTTGTGTCCAGTCAGGTAAACTGAATTCTTGACAGAAATTAATTTTGCATTCAACAGTGAATGAGTGTGATGAAATAAAAATTGACTCAGAACCAAATTTATGAAAAACAGAACTTGCATCGGGTTCTTATATTTGGAAGAATATCTTTCGCATTCCCAGACTTTGTTTCTTTGTTAGGTTATTGCACAATTGTTTACAATAATTTGATATCCAATTATTGGATTTCCATTAAATTTATCTTTGCGCTTACCTACTCCGTAACGTTTGATTCCCCAAAAGCTTTGCTAGGTTTTACGTGTAGGAGATTGTAATTGGTTTCTCCTCTTGCATGTTCAGACGTTTAACAACTATAAAACTGCCTCACGTTTGCAATTTGCTTATCAGTTTTCTGGGATGTCAATGGAAAAAAATATTAATTCTGTTGACCGACTAAGACATTATAATTTTGTTGTTGTATTTTTTGCTTTATCGCTGCTTATGACTCAATGTTTTTTCAAGTCCAACCTACAAGTTTGGTTTTTTGTTTTCATCCAGTTAAAAAAGCAATTCTGAAGACCAGTCATAAAGTTACAAATGAAAAAGAGCTTGTGTCATGGGCGTGTCGTGAACATCTCAGTTATAAATGAGACCAAGTGTACCTAGTTTTTAGTCAGCAATTACATCCAACACACCATTTTCCTCCGCAGTTAAATGAGGAAACGTCTTCAGCCGTGCATAGTACTTACGTTTTGACTGAATTTTTTTTCCTTTCCACAGTCTGAAGCAGTTCTGCCCAGAACAGAATCATCCAACTCTTTAAATCCGAGGTTACGATCCTTGACGAATGCAACAATTGCTACAGAGGTACGCAGAATTTTGGTACTCACCCTAATGCCTTTAATTTTTAAAAGTTTCTTAAAACAGAAGTCCCCCATCCTGAAGTACTGTCCTTTGTCAAACTTTTACCCCTCGACCTCAATCTGTGTATACGAATCTCTTGTGTAGAGATGCACGTTCCAGTCGTCACTTGTGAAATGTAAACTAAGCAAAACTGATTGCAAGGCTGATACTATGACAGAAGGGCAGATTTGTTGACAAGGATTTATTGACAAGAGAAGAACTACTAGATTTGCTTGTAAGAAATCCGTATGCTAACTCCATGCACCTTATTTTTCTAACAGGGCTCAACTAGTGAAGACCAGTATAATGTTGTAAGTTGTCAGTTTTTGCTGTAATCAGTAACCATCGTCCTCATGTAATGGTGGGTAAAAATAGCTTTTATTTCTTGGAATCGTGGCGAATCCTGGTGTGCTGGAATTTGTGATAGCTTGAAAATTTAGCATCCAGGAAAACCGTATTTCTGTTCAAAATAGTTTAGCAAAGTGGAATTATGCCTAATGTGATTGAGGACTTCATAGTGACGTATCCGAGACGAATTTACCTCGTGACCCAAAACAGATTGACCGTGCGGCCAAATAAAGAGGCCTAGGAACTAGGCAACTGACTACGCACCTTTCACTTATTATTGTACTTAGTGTCCACCCCCTCTACGCCTTTCTTGTGTTTCTTTCCCGAAAGAAAATTTTCTAATGATCGTCTTTCCTTGTGCAAAAACGTGGGTGGTAAAAAGAGGGGAAAGTCACAGGGATGGGGTGTGGCTTGACTTACAGGGGATGCAGGAGACGAGTCATTAGCGACCTTCAGACCGGAATACCAGTACGAGATTGAGTATAAGTGCGACTTTTGAATTTCAATCTAGTGATGTTTCCAGGGCCCTCACTTCTTCTGTTGAAATGTGAAGTGATAATGTAATGCCTGCAAAACGGAATTGAAAACTTGTACTCGTACTTAATTCTAAAGCTCCCTAATATCACAGGGGGTTGAAGGAGAAGACAAAACTACTGTCCTGTACACACTGGTAAAAAGTGCTTTGCACGTTATCTCGCAGTCCATTGTCAGTACGATCTTTTCCCTCATTTCATTTGCTTGGAGCAGTTTTAAATTAAGGGCCCATCTTTGGTATTAAAAGAAACTTGTATTTTCTTTGGTTTTGCTTAACCATATCTTGCGATTGGTTTGGAAAAATCGGTAAAATCTCGCCACTCCAAAATCCGAGAGATTGGTTCACTGGGCTAGGCATATTTTGTAACTGCAAGAGTGATTACTTTTTGTTTTTTGACACTCAATCTAACTTAGTTTATTGTGGCTTGGTAGGTTCCCTTGGAGGATTCCATGGGCAAACTGATTGTGTATTGCCGTGCAGTGACTTACAAAAGGAATGAAATCTCTGATGACTGCTGTGAAATGTATTCATTCAATGATGGTGCTGCACAAGATTATATCACAGGCCACCCAAGAGGTACAATAGATCTTAACCTAGTAAATATTGAAAAATAAAAAATTAAGGAAACCATAGCTGCCAAAGAAACATTGATACTCAAGAGTATTTTAATCATATCTCTGTTTTATATTGCGGCTAAGGAAACCGTAAACGCCAAAAATATTCCTGGAATGTTGATTGTGTTCCGACAAACGAGATTTGAGCTCTTGTTTACAAAATGCTGACAAACTGAAAATGTTGGATGTGTCGCGCAACAACTGCTGCGTGACACACTCTCATCTAATTATGCGCTTTCCCTGCTCACACCAATGAGCTCACACCAATGCGCTCTCCCTGCTCACACCACTGAGCTCACACCATTGCGCTCTCCCTGCTGACACCAATGAGCTCACACCAATGAGCTCACACCAATGCGCTCTCCCTGCTCACACCAATGAGCTCACACCAATGCGCTCTCCTTGCTCACACCAATAAGCTCACACCATTGCGCTCTCCCTGCTCACACCAATAAGCTCAGAGCAATGCGCTCTCCTTGCTGACACCAATGAGCTCACACCAATGCGCTCTCCCTGCTCACACCAATAAGCTCAGAGCAATGCGCTCTCCCTGCTCACACCAATGAGCTCACACCAATGCGCTCTCCCTGCTCACACCAATAAGCTCACACCATTGCGCTCTCCCTGCTGACACCAATGAGCTCACACCAATGCGCTCTCCCTGCTCACACCAATGAGCTCACACCAATGCGCTCTCCCTGCTAACACCAATAAGCTCAGAGCAATGCGCTCTCCCTGCTCACACCAATGAGCTCACACCAATGCGCTCTCCTTGCTCACAGCAATGAGCTCACACCAATGCGCTCTCCCTGCTCACATCAATGAGCTCACACCATTGCGCTCTCCCTGCTGACACCAATGAGCTCACACCAATGCGCTCTCCCTGCTCACACCAATGAGCTCACACCAATGTGCTCTCCTTACTCACACCAATAAGCTCACACCATATCGCTCTCCCTGCTCACACCAATAAGCTCAGAGCAATGCGCTCTCCCTGCTGACACCAATGAGCTCACACCAATGCACTCTCCCTGCTCACACCAATAAGCTCAGAGCAATGCGCTCTCCCTGCTCACACCAATGAGCTCACACCAAAGCTCTCCTTGCTCACAGCAATGAGCTCACACCAATGCGCTCTCCCTGCTCACACCAATGAGCTCACACCAATGCGCTCTCCCTGCTCACACCAATGCGCTCTCCCTGCTGACACCAATGAGTTGCTTCCTTGACCCTGTGTGGTAACTAACCATATGATTAAACTGATCCTAACCTCCGGCTCAAAATGTCCTTGTCCACGTTCCGAGAGTGGTTTATTCTGTTGCTGTTCTATGAAAACAAGAACTTTCGTTTTCTTTGTCCAATAGATATTTTATCTTTGGCGAACAAACACATTGTTAGGACATACCCCAAAGGCTCAAGAGTGGACTCGTCAAACTACAATCCTCAAACTATGTGGAATGCTGGCATTCAGATGGTGGCTATCAACTTTCAAAAACCAGGTAAGATTTCAATAGAATGGCTTTTCTATAACCACTGTGGACATATCCGTGTTTACCTGTAGATGAAAGGGAACTACCTAAAGTAGGTGATGAATCAAGTCAATTCCCGTTTTTGGGTAATTTATAACAAAAAATAATTGTAGTTCGTTTCAGGTACACGTTGGTCGATTATGAACAATCAATTTCCTCAGGGTGGATAAACAAATCAAATCTCTCTCACGGCCGGCTTCCTGCTGAGAAGCCTCAGACCTAAGGTCTTCTCTTTTGCCTCGTCCGCGTGAAGCCTGGGGTGGGAGCGGGCAATGTTATTCATTGACGTCACGCGCGAGAGAGAATCGATGCGGAAACGCCTAGGGAACATGCTCGCTAGCAATGTTCTATTTTTTGAGAAGGTCCCATCAAACAGCAGGTAAACTAACTTATAACTTTATGTTTCGTGGGAACAAAGAGCTTCTAGAAGGCTTTGCAGCGGTTTTTTGCTGTTTTCTTTGATGTATTCTAGGTTCTCTTTACTTCATGTAATTGTTACGTTATGGACCAGCACCTCCTCCTGGTTGTCACCAGCTTTCCTTCGTCTATCATGCGAATGCCTTTCCAGGACCTGCTTGGTGGTGTCATTGTTGGCTTCCACATTGGGTGGTCGACCCAATTCCACTTGTACCAGGCGATTTCCATTGGGGTGTATTCTTTTTCCGTCCTTCCACAAAGTTTTAAAAAAGTTCCTCCACCGTTATCTCAAATTGACGTTAAATTTTGAATGAATTCGAATTCTTTAATTTAGCAAGTGGAACAAAAAGTTTTAGTGTATCAAAAAATTGGACAGGAATATTACCTCTTTTCGCTTTTGAATTTCCTGTGCGCTGCCATTTCGAATTTTGATGACGTCATACGGTTGCCCATATCGTTGCATACAAAAGAAAGTTGCTTCTTGACAATGGTGGCAAGTGTATGACGTCATAAGAGTTCAAAATGGCAGCGCGCTGGAAATTCAAAAGGCGAAAATATGTGATATTTATATCTAACTTTTTGGCACACTAAAACTTTTCGTTCCACTTCTTAAAATTTAGACTTTCTTTCCAACAATTTAACGTCAATTTGTTGTTACGGTGGAGGTTTCCTTTAAAATCAACCAAGGTCGAGCATGCTTACATTAAATCGCTTGCATTGTTTGTTGTTGTAGATTTTGGCATGCACTTGTGTCAGGGAAAGTTCAGGAAGAATGGAGGATGTGGCTATATTTTAAAACCAGAATCTCTGAGAAACAGAGGTAAGAACACATGAACACATTACTCCTTTACTGAAAGAACTGCACTGGCTTCCTGTGGAACAGAGGATTGTTTTTAAAATCCTACTGTTGAATTTTAAAGCTTTACATAATTTAAGTCCCACCTATATCAGTGATCTGCTGCGAACCTACAAGCCTGTTAGGAGTCTACGATCATCAACAATGAACATGTTGGTGGTTCCTCGATCTAGGTTAAAATTTTGTGGCGATCGTACTTTTTCTGTTTGTGCTCCTAAACTGTGAAACAATCTTCCAGAGCATATAAAATGTAGCTCAAATCTTCGTACTTTTAAGAGCAGTTTGAAAACTCATCTTTTTAAGCGCTATTTTAATCTATAGTTTTGTTCTATTTTTTACTACTTAGTATTTTAAAACGTTTATTGTGAAGCGCCTTAGAGCTTTTAGAAAAGGCGCTATAAAAATGGTGATTATTTATTATTTAAGAAGACTGTCTAAATCTATCTTTAATTGTTTGTAATACAATGGCTCAGCGCTCGTCGTCTTTTCTTGACAGAGAAGTCTCAGTACCACCCGATGATAAAAGAAAGTCCTAAGGGTGGAAAATCATGTTACTTCACGATAGAGGTACAGTTGCACAGATAAACCTGTACTATGTACTCAACCTCAATAAAGAGGTCAGTTCTCGAAGGATTGAAAATTGCTCCTGTCGTGTCTTAGGCTTCGAAGTACTACTATAGAGTACGCAGTGAAGTAAGACGAAGTGCTTCATACAACTGCTTAATAATCACGTGAATCGACTACTGCTATGTACAATGATATATTATGGTAGATCACGTGATTGCAGTTTAGGTGTGTTAACCAATCGTTATCAATTACATAAAACTAAATTAGGAACAAACACTACAGCTCCCTTTTTTCCTCTTGCAAAGTCCCAAACAGTGTCGACTTAAGAACTGAAAACTTGTGCTCTTATCAGGGTTTTTGCTAAGTATTTGGCTAAGAGGGACCAAACGTAAATTAGCAGAGACCGAAATGGTAGATTTGCTCTCATCGTTTGAATCCTATGTAAAAAATACCCGGGACTTGGCAATAAACAGGCAAGTAATGGTCCCTGTGTCCCTGCTCTAACAAGATCCCTGCTTATACACGTTACGTAAATTGTTGTTACAAAGGCTGTTTTGCTTTTCTATTGTTGCGTGAGGACCCATCACCCTGTTTCCTATTTTTTACGTTGTTCGTTGTTTTTTTAACATCATGGCAAAGTATTCTTCTGGAAAAGCTGGTGGAGACCCTTGAGGAATTACATGTACTTCATTAGTTATCGTTTTGCTGGTATAATTGGGCAACTGTGATTTTTTTGCTTCCGTCAGTTGCAGATAAGGATTGCAGTAAACAATTGCAGTAAATCAGTAAGGTTCAGTCGTGTAGAAGCTAACCCTAGCTTCAATGGGACGTGTTTTATTTAGATAGCGGGATATCGCAGTAAAGTGTGGATTGAATTTTAGGTTTTATCAGGACAGTATTTACATGGAGATGAAAACTGTCAGCTTCCAGTCCGTGTTGATGTGGAGACAGTTGGGGTTCCAGAAGACTGTGCTCTACTTAGCACTGAGGTTAGTATTTTGAAACGTAGATGCAAACGTTTTTTGATGAACAGAAGCTGTGAATGCTTTGCAACTCTGTTGTGCATTGCATCATGTCATGTCGAACGTTGCTGAATGCTGAAATTGGCCCTTCAACATGTTCAGTGTTATTGAACAGGATAGATCCCGGCTATATTCTGGTTATCACTTGATCTTGGAGTTAACAAGTCACAATATTTACCGTTGTAACTTGGAGGTGGCGACAGTCTAAAGGATTAAAAGCTGACAATTTGCCTCTGCATCTTTTGCAAAAGTAACATCCTCCTGAAGGTAGGGACGGTAAACGCCCTAACTAGTATCTCACAACTTTTACTTAGCCGTTGTTATTCTAGTCCACAAATAATAATAGTAGACCTGTATATAATATAAGTATTTTAAGGAATAATAGTATTTTAAGGATATATTTATTCTTATTGTAATAGTTGTTAGTATCGAGGGCCACTAGTTTTTCAGTTGACATACTGTCAAGTGTCACTCTCGTTAAATAAAGTTGATTATTATTATTATTATTATTATTATTATAAATATTAACTCTTTATTACTTCGTTAACTTCTTTCATTTAGTGTACCGTGAAAGAAGGTCCCAATCCCCCCTAAAGTTAATTAAAGGAGCTGGGGGGGGGGGGGGGGGATGTTTCGGTATTTTCATGTTTGCGGCCCCAGACTGGAATGGGGCGGAGGAAGTGGAGCATGCGTAGTAACGAAGCTAATTTTTGTGTTTTTATACCTTATTTTACGTACTAGCCTACTCTGGACAAGTTAAACCCACACTTTGAGAATGCCAAGCACCTCTTTAAAATCATCATGCCGGAACTGGTAAGTCTTCACAACATTTGTTTTTATGTATCATTTGGTAACAGTAGTGGACTGCTTTGTGGAGGTCGGGGAGGTTACTGATCAGCTCGTCAGGCTTTAGACTGATTCTTCATGGTTAGATTCATATCTCCCTTAATGATCAATGTCTGGATAAATGTAACCGGTCAGCTTCTCATCAGCAGTTTGGATTCTTAACAGTTTTTATATATCTGCCACTTAACTTCAGTTCCTTCCTACAATATCGGACATTTTAGATGGAACACTCAGACCACCCCCCCCCCCAAATCAAGGATGCAAAATGGCGCGTTTTTCTCTTCGCGCGACTTCATCATTGATTTTTTTTTGGGGGGGGGGGGTAGGGGGGTTTCTGTTCCATGTTATTCCGTCCGGGATTGTAGTTACAGCATGGCAACTTGGGCGCATTTGGTTCTTTAAGATATTAGAATGATATTGATCGGCGGTGAAGTGAGGTGAGAGTACATTGATTATCTGGTAGTGTAGGCTGCACTGAGTTTCGTTTTCTCCTTCTCTTGTAGAAAAGATTCGAGGGCGAGATGAGTGTTTCGTTCTACTTTTTATGCCATTTGCATGAACAATTTCACATTCATATACTTACTGAGGTGACCGATTTTCTTGATGTTTTTTTTTTCAGTGCCTTGTTTACTTCAAAGTTCATTTGTTAAACAGAAACAAAAGTAGACACCTGAGGCTTCTTTTCCAGGAGGTGATTTCTTTGGACAGTCTAAGATCAGGTTAGTAGCATTTTAAATTCGTGTAATCAGTGACGTGGATTTTGACAGGCTCTTATTTGGCAGTTTTGTCTCACAAAAGACAAAGCGATACCTAATTTATTCACACATTTTCGCGATTTCTGCAATAAAAGAAAAAATAAAAATGAAAAACGAGGAGACTCACTTTTCGCAAAATTTAAAGCCCCAAACGTGCCTTATTTTCTCAGAAATCGCGAAAGTAAAGCCTGGCCTAGCGATTTACGGTCGGTCGACTTGGCAGCGAAAATGAGTTGAGCGATTTACTAGCAGTAGTATGCCGCCCTGGGGTTGTCTCTATACCAAAAAAAAAAGGTATTTGATTCTTTAATTTACTTCGACGTCTTGTCCACTTGTACGGAGATACATCATGTCGTTAGTGAAAACCAAGCTTGTGCTGTTTAACTGGCATTCCAGTAAATGGAGTCTTACATGAGCTCACAGTCAACAAGGCTGCAGCGCCAACTGATTTGACCATGAGATCATGTACCACGAAATTGAGTGTAAAATTTTTTTTATATGTAGTAGACAACCCCCTGTATTAAGGAACGTTTCTAAGTTATCAAAACAAATAATAAAAAAAAAGAACAACAACTTTGCTCGCGCGTTTTCTCTACTCGTAAGATATGAGGCGATAGCCTGTAAGTAGAGAGTCAATCAGAGGGCGGGCTCGCTCATATCCAGAACTATGTTATTATTGTATTTCTAGTTTTAATATTGGTTCACACACACACACGCTGGTTATCGGAGAATAACCTGCTGTTTGCTTTGTGAGGAAATTGGGTACCTCTCTCCCCTCCCCAGTGGGTTAGGGGGAGGAGACGGCTGACATTTCAGACTACTGCCCTCACCCCCCCCCCCTAAAAAATCAGGAACGATTACCAAATACGAGAATTGGTTAAAAAACTATTTCACTCGCGCTAGTTGGATGCGAGGTGAGTATAGGCAACTTCACTCTATGTGCCGTGCTTTTGTCACCTCAGTTAAATCAACATGTTCATGTGGAATAATTGTTTAACATGCTCTGTTTGAGCCAGTGATAATCCAGTGTAATTATGTCTTTGTTGTATCCACTAGGAATTCGTTACATCCCACTACGCAGTGTGACAGGTGTTGAGATACCACACAGTGGTTTGTTTGTGCGCATCAAGCTTCAGGACTTTGAACCCGCCTCTTATATAGTGAAGGGTACCTCACGGGAAAGACTGCTTACATTTTAGGTTGACGTAGCTGAGAACACCGCATGAGAAAACTACTTGCACTTTAGCTCCTTCTTACATGTACATTATAATGGAGTGCACCGAACGAGAAAGTTCTTTTTTTGTTTTTGCATTTTAGATTGAGATATTTGGGAGCACCTTACTAGAAAAACGTCTTACATCAGTTAGATTAAGATGGCTGAGAGTTTCATCTAACCTTACGCGATAGAAATTTTACATTTTAGATGAATATTAATGGCGATCAACTCTCAAGAAAGACTTCATTTAGCTTGAGATGGCCATGCTTTAAAACTTGAGTTTCAGTTTAACCTCCCTAAAAAAGAAAAAACGATTATTAAGCACTTTCGGCTACTGTCCACACCGTTGGTTTTCAAATTAATCAATAATAAATTAATCATACATGCACGAGTGCGTTTTCAGACTCACGCATTTTCACCCCTCCACACTGAAAACGATGCGTTCACAGAAGTCATCGCTTTCACCAGCGTTTTAGATCGCTTTAGTATGGATGTGAAAGTAGGCGAAAAGGAAAGCGAAAGATGTGGGGGGGAATTGTGCCCATTTAAAGGAAAAGGCATCAGTCTGAACGGGGAATAAGGCGTAGAGTACGAGAAACAATTTTACATTTTAGACTGACAGCACCTCACGGGAGTACTTCATCCCTTTTAGACTGAAATAGCTTATGAGCAGAAGCCATAATCGGGGACGGAGACCGTAACTAAATACCATTTTCAGTAGTGGCGTTGGTCCCATCGAAAAAGACAAATGTGCTAATTTTAGAAAAAATTGCGCCACCTCGCGTGACACGCGCGCGTTGTATGTTGCGAGGACTCCGCGCAAAGAAAAACAAACAAAATGGCGTCGGAAATTACCTTCTTTGAAGATGAAGAAATTCAGTTTCTGTCATCGGGGTCACTTTCAAAGTTGAGGCAAGCCCTTGGGGAGCACTTTCTGAATAGTGACTCTGAAAACGAGGATTATACAAGTGATTCTGGTGGAGGCAGTGAGAATATTTTACACAAATCCTGTGTCGAAAATGCGTCGGACATGTCGCACAAGGATTTCCCCGTTAGAGGGATGAAACGTTTTGCGGGCAAAAAAGGCGTCGAACTACGAAAAAACAGTTGAAGGCGAATCAGGCAGGAAAAAGGAAAAGAAATTCCGAAAATATATTTCCCCTGAGGAGTACAGAGATTGAAGGGCAGCCCTAAAGACTTAATAAATGAATGTCGAAGCACGGCGTGAAGAAAGTTACGCACTGATAGATTATTTTCACTTTTTCCACTGCAAAAGAAAATAGTAACATAAGTTCAAACTACCGAATCGGGAAAGAAAACGTTTGCCGAGGTTTCTCAGCGTATGTTTTCGTCCCCGATCATGGCTCCTGCTATGAGTTTCAGTGCAGCTCAACTGACCTAGCTAGAAAAGCTGTTTTAAAGAACAAAGAGAGTCTCTTTTTAAGCTGAGGTTCACGTGTTGCATTTCTGCCATGCCAAATTCAATTTTATCAGCCCTATCAAAAGAAATTCCACTGTTGAATCAGACTTCGAAGCACAAGTGCGCAGATAAGATCTGCACCACCTCTTATGGTAGAATAATACACAGGTAGCCCAAGCTCACTTTTTGAGGGTTTTGATCACAGTAACGCAACCTTCTTAGCCGTCTTTTGTTTCTGCTCGATATCGTGAAGTGACTGTGACATGGTAGAAATGCAGCATTTTAATTCTTAAATGTCTTGATGTCATTTTTAACTCCATTAGTTTTAAACATTGGTCGCTTTTATTTATTAGTGGACAAAAGATGGATCTTTGAAACCTGCGCAATGACTTTTGAACATAGCAATTGAAAGATAGTATACTTGCTATTTTTAAATGTTCAGAACAAATATAATTTATGCTACAAGGTTTAGTCTTATTTTATTTTCTTTCTTTGCGTTAAAGGACCTGGCCACTTTAATGTTAATTGCGATTTATTACGTTGAGTGCTTTCTGTAACGGCAGAGTCAATTCCTATTTTATAGCACCAAATGACTGTGAAAATGTATTTTTCACACTATTAGGAGATGATGTTAACAGACAGAAATAAGAGATACCTTGATGCTATAAATATTGCCGATACCAATGCTGGTAATTTACACCCCTAAGACAGACAACAAGCATCCGTGTCTTTTGATTTGGGAGTCTCCCCAGGTTAATTGGTAACAGGAGTTTCTTCTATGAATAGGTCCTTTGCTGATGTTTGTAAATAAAGTTGTAGGATGGCAAGGTTTCCTATTCATGGACTATTTCCATACCACTTCTCTTAACTTGTCAAACTCAAAATGGACCGCTGCAGCAATGGTATTAAATTTTCTTTACCACCATCTGCAAAGGGTGTGGAAGTAAATATACCCACCTCGAATTAAAAAAAGGTCTTTTTGTCAGTGGAAGCAACTCAGCAAGCAAAAATAAACCTTTCGTCGCGATAGTCGTAATTTTTTATGCATTAGGCACAGTTAGCTTACAATTCTGAGCCAAATTCACAAAAGCTCCCAATTAAACATCACTGCTTTACTGAAAAAGGAGTTTCAGACATCACTCCGCTCTTTTTAATTTTGCATGCACACTGTTCTTTACAGCTGTCTCATATTTTGGCTGCTGAAGTTTCCTGTCGTGTGTATTTCACATTTTTTTAACCGGCCGTCGCCATAATGGCGACCGCCGGTTTATAAAATGGACACGGTTTTTGGTGAAAGCAAGTTGGCTTAACATACGAAGAAAGTGCTGTAAAGCTTGTGGTACGGGTACTCAAGAGCGGTACTGTCTTATATAAGACGCATGCGCATATTTGTCTTCTGAATGTTACCTTCCTATGTTTTTGTCTTTTAATTCACAGTATTTAAGATATGAACGGCGAAGGGTTGTTTAGGTTTGGGGTTTTTTGTACAGTACAGCCCAAAAATAATGCACGCGCAAGAACTTCTTTTTGCGTCCGCAAGCCGAGAACTTCTTGCGGCTACTTGCAGGATGCCTGATTTCGCTCGATTTATTTCACTTAAATGAGGAACAATGGCAAAGCACAGTCCATCAGTCACATTATTAAAGAACCGACATTCACCTGTTCAGTGTTGCTGTACTTCCACCAACATGTTAAACTCGGACAAATACTTTTAATTAGTTGCGCTCACGCGTGTGAGAAATGAACATGGTCACTCAGATGAGAAGAAATAATACCCGAAGTCTTAATTGGAAAAACACATTATGTTTGTAAAAATAGTTCCACTCATTACGCTGAAGTCGATATCACATTTTAAATCTTCGAAGTAAACCAAAAAAATCTGAAGGAAACTAAAACTCCGCGATCTGAAAGAAATTCGGCACGTCAATTCTAACCTGAGTAAACACAAATCTGCCGTATGCAAATTTGGTATGATTTGCTTGAATGACATTTTGTAACGCAATGCATGAGCAGTTCTCTAAGCCGTCAAGACAGCAAGCCCCGGGCAGCAAGCTGTGTCGAAAGGCGAATGTGTAGTTGAAATCATATGTCTATGCTATTTCTTCGAGTATCCCTTTTTTGCTGGGAAATTAAACTGGTAAAGATGCAGGGATTCTTGATGACTTCACCCACGCGATGGCATGACCTCCTGCATGTGTAAGTCTTGTCTTGTCTTGCCTGTCAAAGAAGAGTTCGCGCAGTTTGCCACAATTATAGCTTTTGGACCTTTTTGTTTCTATTTCTTGGATGGAATAAAAAACTGAATTGAGTCATTTCTGAGTTGAACCCGTATCACTTTATCTGAGACACGCTTAAAAAAATTGTTCATGTTTTGTCATGTGCCGGAGATCATGTTTACCGGGTGTTTATCTTCCAGTCGGAAAGCTGGCGGATATTCCATTTCGTGATGTGAATTTTCTTCGATACTTCGGTTGTTCGAACATTTGCTTCCTTGACTTTTTCTGATTTTTTGATTAGCCTTGTGAACTTTCGCTTGACTTGGCGAATTGTCGCGCCAACACGGCGAAAAATCGCTCGAAAGCTCGGTGATATTTCAAAGAGAATAGAGCGCGAGATTCGCTCTCATTACTTTTGCAATACCTCACACTAACACGAGCACTACAAGTTTCTTCGGCTGAACCCTCAGTACTCCTTGCGCCTTCTTGCGGCTTGCGCTAACATTAGTAACTTCTTGCGGCTAGATTTTCAACTTCTTGCGTTTCGAATGTTCTTGCGGGTAAACTGCAGAAACCTAGCACTTTCACTTCTTGCGCGGGCTTGCGTGTTCTTGCGGCGCAAGAACTTCTTGCACCACTTCTTGCGCGTGCATTATTTTTGATAGGATTGAATGCGAAAATAGGATTGAATGCGAAATTGACTGTGTTGTCTGATCTAGTTAGTGGTTATGGTGAAAATTTTTTTAGCGCAGGAGTTTTTTTTATTGGGATTGACATTTTGAGGGGTGTAAAAATGTGGGAGTCAGAAGGATTTGTGGATGTCAGGAGCATATCACGCTTCTGTGAATGTGATTTGCTTTGAAAGTTGCGTTTTGCGTGAGAGGCAGTTTCCCTTGGCGTTTTATGGGGTGGGGGGGGGGGGGGGGTGGTTTGCGAAGTGGATTGTAAGGTTTCTGATTGGCTAACTTGTATTTCGCAGCGGACAAAAAGGACAGTTGCGTTTTGCCGGCGTGGGCTAGGAAGAGAAGGAATTGGTACTAGTATGATGATGCAATATTAGTTGATTGCACATCAGTACATGATAGTTCTTGTGAACGGAGAGAAATGAGTGTTTATTTGAGGCGAGAAGTTGATACGAAGGAATCGTCATTAATAAGGAGATTAATTAATAAGGCAGGTGTTACGAGTCTTTTTGCATTGAAAGAACGAAAATATCTGAATATTATCGACGGATTTGTGTGGTTTGCGTGTGGTGTTCGCTAAAGGCTACGAGCAGTCTCACTTTCCGTTCAGAGATAGATAGTGAAGGAAAAGAAAAACAGGCGAGTGAGCGCGAAATCGATTGCGGCTCGACAGGCGCGTTAGCTTTCAAAGACGTGGGCGACTTTCGTCCCCGCTCGCTTGTTTACCGGGTTAGCAAACTGGATTTAAACATCACGTCATGAGATATCTTGACGTGCCCCATACTCTGACGATCTGCTCGAGCTCGTGTTTATCAAGCGTTATATTTTGATTCTACTGCTATGTTCACTGTTTGTATTTAAGGTCTAGGCACAACAGTAAATACTTCGTCGTCCCTGTGTGAGCATTCTCAGTTGTGGACGAATTCATATCGACATTCAACGTTTGAGTGATTTTGCGTTTTTCAGCACAAATAAAGCGATAAGAAAGATAAGCTGAGTCATCAGAGTTTGAACATTACGTCATCCAGTACCGCTATAGTCAAAATATTGTGTTACACAATCACACTTTTCGTCACGCCGGTTCGTAAAAAAAGAGGATCGCGCTAACATTTGTGAAACCTAGGGGTGGGGAGGGTCAGAATGGCCGGTTAAAATGCCCAATGGGCTTTCTTGTTTCATTCATAAATAGCCCTTTTCACAGTTAACTTTTCTCGTTTGCATTGCAAAGGACTTGAACGTGGATGTCATCCACGTTCGAGGCCCTTGTAATGCAAATGAGAAAAGTCAACTGCACAAAGGGCTATTGCTTCCTTCATTCATTCGTCCATATTTTTCCAGACCTTTGCAGCTCAGCGGATGTTTTGTATTGTCGCACCGCTGACCAGTGTAGTCAACGTCACAGGACAGGGGCATTGAACCTCACAGTGATTGGGTCACAAATCTCCTCACAGGTCCCTACCTGGAGAAATGGATTGGTTTGGCAACATTTGTCAACAAAGCGGTCTAGCCCAGCTCTGGTCTAGTCCTTGACTAGAGCTTCGTCGTTCTCGGATACAAAATAGACAAAATTAAGCGTCGCGTATAAAAAAGGGGGTCTGTATCAGCAAGTTTAAATCACCATTGCAATGTGAAAATGTTAAGGCTGTTGCAGGAAATTTAAATTCAATTTCCATTAAAAACAGAAAAATTCCAAATTTTGAAACACCTGCCTGTCCAAATATGGTTACTGATTCTGCATGAAAATATCTTTTTCCACAAACATTGACAATTCACACCAATTGGTTTAGAAAGGGACGCTTAGCTATCGTCATTTCATGTACCAAGTCGAACGCGAGGTTTTTGATTTACAATTGGGAACAATTACAATTAGCTTCCACTGTAGCCAGTGAAAAAGAATAACGGTGCAAAAACTAAAAGCTGATGTTTCTGATAGCTATTGGACATTGAACATAAGCAACCTGAAATACAACCCTACAATGAACGCAAATTATTTGAAATTGTAGTTTAATTACGGTTTTTATGCGGCGAAAGTAAAGTTGGTAAATTGAATTTAAAATTATATTTTTTGTTAATTGCCTTTATTGACATCAGATATTGCGTAAACGCGCTGTTTGCACATCTGGTTCAGAGAATTATTGGGGTCGCTCCTAATGCATTTCGGGTTCAATTTGCAAAGAGGTCGATGTTTGGACCTGGTTTCTAACGTTATTGCTTCGTTTTTTCAAGGAACGGATAATCCAACTAACTTGACCGTAGCATGAATTGACCCATTCTGCGAAAAACCTAAAACTTAGCTTCTCATTAATGATTTTCGTGTCAGGGATGCTTCAATTGAAAGCCATCAGATTTGTTTAATTTGTAAACAGCTAAAATTAAATTTACTCAAAGGGATGATCAAATTTCTGTTTGAGGTAAGTGTGGGATGATTGTAAGTTTACGAAATCCTGTATATCATATTTTCAACATGGTTACACATTTTAAGGTTCTTGTTTTGTGCGATTTTTAAAATAGCATCTTTCTATTTATTATCTTTAAGTTCGTGACACTTCGTCTTGATAGGTTAATAGTTGTTTTCCTTATGGAGCTGATGTAGCTCTTGAAAGTATTTTTTCAAATTGTTATTGCTGAAGTTAAGTAAACTTGGATTTTCCTATTTACTATTCAATTTAAATAGCTTTTATTAATAAAAGTAGCGCGCTGTCTCTTGTTTGCAATTATAAACTTGATCATCAGACATAACGTTACCTACGTCGAGATTTGTTACATCCGTTGGGTTTGTTCTTACCAGGAACAGATACTGTTTGTGATTAGCCAATGAGGTTGTAGGGCGGATCCTGACTGATACGTTAAAAGTAGAAGCTCTCGCTACATTCGCCCTTCCATCGCTCGCCATCTGAAACGTTCATATCTCAGGAAAGTCTCTCTATTTGCGTCATTTTAGGACCGTGAGAACCTTTTCAGGCAAGTTAAATTTGCATATTCTTCTTCTTCTTTTTTAAATTTTGCTTCCCTTGGCGTTTGTTTTAAATTTGCTACCGATTATTTTTCCTTTTCATTTCTATGCGCTTAACTGGTCAGCTTTCTAAAAAATGGCACAAACACCTACTTGTACTTATTATCGAGCTTTCGTTTATACACCGTTTTCATAGGTTTCTTATTGTCATATTTTGTAACGAGATTGTGAGGAATTTTCACCTGAGTAATGACCTTTTAGCGGCCCAATTCCCCCACTTGGGGATAAACGGATAATGATGATGATGGTGATGATGATGAATGACTTTTTAAAATGACGCACTTTAGGGGTAAGAACAGTTAATCAAACTAGGCCATGTGATCTCCGAGTTGTTAAGTCTTTCGCACCTGATATGGTAATATTGCAGCTCGGGACGAACAACGTAACCGTGTCCTTTCTGCCGCAGACATTGGTTCCACGATCGATAATTATTCTTATATGTGTCTGTCAGACATCTATTGCCAAGACACTTCCCCCCTCACTTTTACCAGAAAGGTCAACGTTTGAGCTCATTACTTGAAAGTAGTTTTGAAACCATTCCTTATCTAGTATATTGTCTATATTGTCATCATAGGACGTTTTGGAATTTCAAATCTAGTTTCCTTCATCACAATGGTTTACAGCTCAATAAGCTAGGGCGATATTATGCACTTCTTGACGGGAACATTTTTGGCTCGAGGTCAATTCATTTTAAATTTGGCTTGTTTTTTAATTGCCTTTAGTGGGGATGAAATCAGATATTGCGCAAATGTTGTTTTCGCAGCTGGTGCGAATAATTATTGGGGTCATTCCAAATCGGGGTCGACAAGTGAATAGTTCCATTTTTGGACCAAGTTTTTAAGGAATAAAGCGTAATTCACAAAAATTATCAACGATATCGCTTAATTATTATTAGAGACGGATTATCCGACATTCATATAGACTGGCCAATGAGCGAATTGAACGACAACAGCCTACAACTCAGCTTCTTATAAATACCTTTGGAGTCAGTGATATTTATATACTTCCATTAGGAACCATTTACCCATCAAAGAGTTATATAATTGATATAATTAAACACCTAAAAATAAATCCACTTTAGGAATGATCGAATCTCTTTTTGAGGTGAGTGTGAAATGGGTTTAGTCAAATTTTCGAAATCCTGTGTACCAGATTTTCAGCATAGTTACACATTGCTTCGATAAAACAATAGAATAAATTAATTGTCACTGTAAAAATTTCCCGTTTGCAGGTTTCTATTAAATCCGCTGAGAAACACCGAGAAGAGCTTTTTTTGCAACTAGCCTTGTGAGATCTTGGTAAGTATTTTATAGAGAATTTAAATTTCATTGAGAATTTTACAACAAGACGAGAAATTAAAGCTACTCTGTACAAAAGTTAATGTTACCAATTCTCCTCCTGAGGACAAAAATTAAACTTACAAAAAATTGAAGTCAGATTTTTTCAAAATGTTGGTTTGATATATAAGTCAATTTACGACTATGTTTTAGAGAACGAATAGTACTGAAAAGTGAAATTTTGCTTGACACTGATAAAAGGTCTAATCAAACACAACCACCTACTCCCGTGAAAAAAAGAAGGAAAAACTCCAGTAAGTGAAACCTCGTCGATTAACGACAGGTTGGACAAAGCTTACAAGTGTAACATTGCAGTTCCGACCATTATGAACCTCATACGTATCTTTAACATCGATGTCATTACGTCCCCCCCCTCCGTCCCCTTCAAAACAAATTTTCCTTGCCTCCAGTCCTTGTTTTCATTATGGTGTGTAGTTTCCATGTTTCCGGAAGGGATTACCAGCAGCCAAAATGAACTCAATCATTCGACGAGAAACACATGTACAAGTTGATCGGTTAATTTCTTTTCTTAAGTGTTGCAATTTATCTGATCTTTATACAGAATAATTGTTAAAACGCCTGAATAACTGTTATCAGCATGTGTTAGTTGGATCGTCTGGGTCAGTCTAATAGAAAGGGAAGCTTAGCTATCGTCATTTCATGTACCAAGTCAAACCTGAAGTTTGTGATTTACAATTGGTAAACCCCATTTAACCCTCCACTTTAGCCAGTGAAAAAGAAAAACGGTGCAAAAAAACTAACAGCTGATGTTTCTGATAGTTATTGGGCATTGAACATAAGCAACCTGAAATACAACCCTACAATGAACGCAAATTATTTGAAATTGTAGTTTAATTACGGTTTTTATGCGGCGAAAGTAAAGTTGGTAAATTGATTTTAAATTATCTTTTTTGTTAATTGCCTTTATTGACTTCAGATATTGCGCAAACGCATTAATATTGTTCTTACATCTGATTCGGAGAATTGTTAGCGTCGTCGCTAATGCGTTTCGGGTTCAATTTGTAAAGGGGTGGATGTTTGGACCAGGTCTATAAGGAATTAAATGTTCATATTAAGAATTGCGTAATGTACTATCAACGTTATTGCTTCGTTTGTTCAAGAAACGAATAATCCGACTAACTTGACCGTAGCGTAAACTGACCCATTTTTTGCAAACAACCTAAAACTTATCTTCTCATTAGTGATTTTCGTGTCAGGGATGCTTCAATTAAAGCATTCAATTAAAGCATTCAATAATTCAATTAATACTTCTTAAAGCAGCTACACTGGCTCCCAGGTAGCGCATAAATTACAAGATATTACGTTTGACCTACAAAGCGCTCAACGGCCAGGCCCCTAGTTACATTACTGAACTGCTAGAGCCTTATGTACCAACCATGTCATCTGCGATCCTCCTCCAAAAACTTACTGAAAGTACCATCTGTCAAGTTAGTAAGTTACGGTCATAGGTGCTTCTCTTTTGTAGCACCTAGCCTATGGAACTCCCTTCCGAATAATATAAGAGAGAGCGGCTCGCTATCAGATTTTAAGACTTGTTTAAAGACATACCTTTTTAGCAAATTCTATAATTAGACTATTAGTTAGTCAGTTAATTAGTTATTCAGATAGTTTAGCTGGTCACTTAGTTAGTTACTTAGCTAATTAGTTAGTTTCATTTAAAGGTTTTAATGATTCTTAGTTTTTTCATTTTTACAGCTTAGTTATTTTATTAGTTAGTTTATTTTTTTCATGTTTCAGATATTTTTACGTTTTTATCAATTTTATTGGTGAAATTTTTAAAATTATTGTAAAGCGCTATTGGATAGCACTAGAAATAGCGCTCTATAAATTCATTATTATTATTTATTATTAATTAAAAACCATAAGATTTGTTTAATTTGCAAACAGCTAAAATTAAATTTATTCAAATTGATGATCAAATTTCTGTTTGAGGTAAGTGTGAAATGATTTTAAGTTTACGAAATCCCGCATATCCTATTTTCATTATGGTTACACATTTTAAGGTTCTTGCTTTGTGTGATTTTTAAAATAGCATCTTTCTATTTATTATCTTTTAGTTCGTGACACTTCGTCTAAGTCAATTGATAGGTTTTTTCCTTATGGAGCAGATGTAGCTCTTGAAAGTATTTTTCAAACTTTGTATTGCTTAAGTTAAGTAAACTTGAATTTTCCTATTTACTTTTCAATTTAAATAGCTTTTACGAATAAAAGTAGGGCGCTGTCTCGTGTTTGCAATTATAAACTTGATCATCAGACATAATGTTACCTACGTCGAGATTTGTTACCACGTGACAATCCGTTGGGTTTGTTCTTACCAGGAACAGATACTGTTCGTGATTAGCCAATGAGGTCGTAGGGCGGATCCTGATCGATACCTTAAAAGTAAAACCTCTTGCTATATTCGCCCTTCTATCGCTCGCCATCCGAAGCGTCCATACCTCAGGAATTTCTCTCTATTTGCGTCATTTTAGGACCGTAAGAACCTTTTCAGGCAAGATAAATTTGCACATTCTTCTTCTTCGTCCTTTTTTTTTTAGTTTTGCTTCCCTTGGCGTTTGTTTTAAATTTGCTACCGATTATTTTTCCTTTTTATTTCTTTACCGCTTAACTGGTCAGCTTTTCTAAAAAATGGCACAAACGCTTGTACTTACTATCGAGCTTTCGTTTATATACCGTTTTCATGGGTTTTTTATTGTCAATTTTGTAACGAAATTGCGAGGAATTTTCATCTGAGTAATGAGCTTTTAGCGGCCCAATTCCTCCACTTGCGGATAAACGGATAATGATGATGATGGTGGTGATGATGATGAATGACTTTTTACAATGACGTAATGTAGGGGTAAGAACAGTTAATCAATCTAGGCGGTGTGATCTCGGAGTTGTTAAGTCTTTCTCACTTGATATGGTAATATTGCAGCCTGGGACGAACAACGTAACTGTCCTTTCTGCTGCAGACGTTGGTTCCACGATCGATTGAAGACTTTGCATTCTTAGTCCTACGACTTAATTATTCTTATATGTGTTTGTCAGACATCTATTGCCAAAACACTTCCCCCCTCACTTTTACCAGAAAGGTCATCGTTTGAGCTCATTACTTGAAAGTAGTTTTGAAACCATTCCTTATCTAGTATATTCTCATCATAGGACGTTTTCAAATCTAGTTTCCTTCATCACAATGGTTTACAGCTCAATATAAGCTAGGGCGATATTGTGTACTTCTTGACGGGAAAAGTTTTGGCTCGAGGTCAATTCATTCTAAATTTGGCTTGTTTTTTAATTGCCTTTATTGGGGATGACATCAGATATTGCGCAGATGTTGTTTTCACAGCTGGCACGGATAATTATTGGGGTCGTTCCAAATCGGGTTCGACAAGTGAACAGTTCGATGTTTGGACCATTATTTTTTAAGGAATAAAGCGTAATTCACAAACATTATCAGCGATCGCTTAATCTATATTAGAAACGGAGTATCCGACTTTTAAAATATAGACTGACCAATGAGCGAACAACAACAGTCTAAAACTCAGCTTGTGATAAATGCCTTTGGAGTCAGTGATATTTATAGACTTCCATTAGGAACCATTTACCTGTTAAAGAGTTATATAATTGATATAATTAAAAACCTAAAAATGAATCCACTTTAGGAATGATCAAATCTCTTTTTGAGGTGAGCGTGAAATGATTTTAATCAAGTTTTTGAAATCCTGTATACCGGATTTTCAGCATTGTTACACATTGCTTCGGCCGCTTTTCTTAGCTAAGCAATTAAAAAAATAAAATGAGCGAATAAATTAATTGTCACTGTAAAAATTTCCTGTCTACAGGTTTCTGTTAACACTGAAAAACACCGAGAGGAGCTTTTTGGCAACTCACCTTGTTAGATCCTGGTAAGTATTTCACACAGAATTTAAATTTTATTGATAATTTTACAACAAGACGAGAAATAAAGCTACTCTGTACAAAAGTTAATGTTGCCAAATCTTTCTTGAGGGCGAAAATTAAACCAACAAAAAAATTGAAAAAGAATTGCTGTTCTAATTTTCATAAAAGGAAAATTTAAATTTCCTGTAAGCAACTTCTAAGAAAACGTCTGCTGTCATAAATTTCGCTTCGTAATACGTACTGTGCAAAACAGACAGCAACACTAGCAAGCGATGTTTAAGAGTTTTATTCGAATGGTAACATTTCAGTATTTCGCTAACAAACTCACAAGTTTAAACCACCTTTTACAACATCGTAAATATACCGCCACAGCAAGTAAAGTCCTCCTCAGCAGTTTTTATTTGAATGGTAACACGTCACAATTTCGTCAACAGACTTAGAACAAACACATTTTTCTCTCTAAGGGTGAAAGGGTCAATACCAATTGATTGAACTCCAGTAATTATGTTAATTTGAGCTTCCAAAAGACTAGGAAATCATGTGTAAGACTTACAAATAAGCTTTTGAGGCGGTACGAATATTGACGTAAGTTTCATAGCTTTTAATGTGCTTTTTGTGTGTTAGCCTTTACTTAGGCCACAGTTCATATCATAACCCGGCGAGCTTTGAGTGAGCGATAAGCAAAATCTTAGGTGGACAAACGGACGGTTTTCACTAGCCGCACATACACGCGCAAACGCAATAAACCTTCTGTTAGCGCGGAAACCGGCATCCACGCAAGGTCAGGGAATCAAAAGTTTTTCCCTTTCAGATTCACTAGTCTCGAGGCTAATTCTGTTTCAAAACAGTCATGGTTGCTTTGAGGTTTCTCTATTTTCTTTCTTGTAACGTTGCATCACACGAAAGAACTC
Organism: Siderastrea siderea; assembly: GCA_964030785.1. Lineage (NCBI taxonomy): Eukaryota > Metazoa > Cnidaria > Anthozoa > Scleractinia > Rhizangiidae > Siderastrea > Siderastrea siderea. Next base: position 32,399,771 of record OZ034973.1, read on the forward strand.
CTCGTACGCGATGGGTAGTTTAAAGCAATACATTTATATTGCCCAAAACAGTATAAATATATCTCACACAGAAAATTTTCCTGTTTTGCAGGGTTTTGTTTCCTTTGCCTCAACGAAAAGGAGGTTTTTTTGGCAGCTGGCCAGCTGGCTGCGGTAAGTGATTTATATTAAGGTTATATTTAATTGACTAAAAATTAGAAATTCGCAATAAGATGTGATGTCGGAACTGAGTCAGCGGCTCGACCATCATATACCAAAAGTCACCTGCCAAATAATGAGTTAATTGTTCAACCTCGTTCCTAGGTTTTTTCCCTTTTTTAAATTTCCCCAAATTTAAAAAAAGGGAAAAAGTCCTGGGAACGAGGTTGTTAATTGTTTTTTAATCGCTGAATTGACAATTGCACAAGACAGTCCCTGACTGCTAGTCACAGAGGCTACACGAGGTAACTTTATTTTAGGTAAATATGAGGTTTTCTTCAGGAAAGTGGGGTTTTCCCGTGTAACCGATTTTACCTAGGGAAAATGTACCCTAGTAAATTTTCATGGTGACCCTTAGCAAAACCCTACGTGGACTGAAGGGTCATTTAGTTTCCCCAGGTAAACCTACCAATGAGAAACTGAGTTTTGGTCATTGCTCGTGTAATGCGTGACCAGCTGTTTGACCTAATTTGCAAGTGGCGCACGCATGTCGAAAATTAAAGATGGCTTAAATGTGAACAGAATGTTGACGTGGATAGCAAGTTTTATTTAATGTTTGTCGAAAGTTTCTACGTCTCAGGAACATAAAACGGACCAAGGATTTGGCATCGTATCCGTTGGAAATAGCTTTGTCTGCCTTCCCATTCGGTTTCAAATTACATGTGAAACAATTAGGCGTCGCTTCGAAAGTCGCTTCACCCCTTGAATTTTCTGCATACGTTTATAAACTGTAATTACACAGTTAAATTAAAACCCCAGCTATTTTACCAAAGGAAAGCTACATTGGGGAAATAAACATTAATTGTTCATTTCAAAATATACTTTAACTTTATGTACATTCAATTTGAACATTGGTTTTACTGCCTTTCAAAACAAATCATTTTAAAAAATTACACAAGTGAACAAAATATCCGTCACGGTAAAATTTCCCGCTTGCATGCAGGTTTTTGTTAACATTAAGAGGAGCTTTTTGGCAATTAGCCTTGTTCGATCTTGGTAAGTATTGACATTTAATCCTAATGAGAAATTTACCAAATTTTGTCAAATCTTTATTGGAAACGAGACTTATCTCACAAAAAATTGGAAGATTGCCGTTCTAATTCTCATAAGTGGAGATTTTGTTTCCTATAAGTATGTTCTAAGGTAACGACTCAGGTCACAAAATTTGCTTGTAATACGAACTTAGTACATCGAACAACAACAATAGCCAGCACTGTTCAAGAGCTTTAATTTGAATGATAACATTTTAGTATTTTCATTCGCAAACGTAAAGCTTAGAACCACCTTGTACGCAGTATAGTAGATAGCACCTTAGTGAAGTACTTCTCAGTAGTTTTGCTTGCATGGTTACACTTCAAAATTTCATCAGCGGTGATGGTGCAGAATTTTACCTAATTTACAGGTGATTCAAACGCAACCGGCGTTGTTTTGTTACCTTGCAGTTCTCTAAAATTTCTATGTTGACACGCCCTCAGTTAAATGACTAATCCTTGTGTTACAACAAAAGCTCTATTGAACCGCCTCTCCAATATCCCCACTCGTAGACTTCGATTTTTCAATAATAGTAGGGTGGCTTAAAGGGCCGTTTTGTCCACTTTTCAGTTCAAGCACCAAACTTGTCAAGATGTTCCTTGGGTCATGCCTAACAGATTTAGAAGGGGTGCCAAATATCAGACGGTCAGAGGTAAGGGGAGGGGCAATTTTGTCAAAGTACCATAATCTCTCACTTGCCTCGGCACCAGGAAAAAGAATCATCCGGACACAGGTTTATCTTGCTTAGTAAGGGTAGTGTAAAACATTTTAAAAGATATTGGTTAATTTTATGGTATGATCTTTAATATTTCTAAGTCCCACTATTGAGATTTATTTCTCAAATCGACAGCTCTTTTTCTCCGGTCGTGAGTGATGTTCTCCATTCGTACGATTGGTGGGGATCGACAAACTCTAAACACCACCTAACCACAAGAGATGATCTTTAATATTTCTAAGTCCCACTAATAAGCTTCATTTCTCGGATCGACAACATTTTTTCTCCGGTCGTGAGTGATGTTCTGCATTTGTACGATTCGTACGGATCGACAACCTCTTAACACCACCAAACCACATGAGATGATCTTTTTTTATTTCTAAGTCCCACTAATGAGATTCATTTCTGGGATCGACAACACTTTTTCTCCGGTCGTGAGTGATGTTCTCCATTCGTACGATTCGTACGGATCGACAATCTCTAAACACCACCTAACCAAAAGAGATGATCTTTAATATTCTCATTGTCCCACTAATGATATTCATTTTGCGGATCACAACACTTTTTCTCGTGAACATTAATATATGAAATTCATATATTTGAACTGCGGATAAAGATAGAATTGTATGTAGATCATCGCAGTGAAGGTGTTTCAACCTAAGCGGTTGAAAAGAAGAAACCTGTATCGCACCGGTATCGCAGAGGTCATTGGTTCGATTCCTGTTCAAGCCGGAATTTTTTCAGGTTTCTTCTTTTCAACCGCTTAGGTTGAAACACTTTCACTGCGATGATCTACATACAGTTCTATCTTTATCCGCAGTTCAAATATATGAATTTCATATATTAATGTTCATTTATTCTCCATCTACGGGATAAATACGAACTCTCAATTGACCAGCTCCCAGTTGGCTTGATAGCTCAGTTGGTTAGAGCGCCTGCACCGGTATCGCAGAGGTCATTGGTTCGATTCCCGTTCAAGTCTGAATTTTTTCAGGTTTCTTCTTTTCAACCGCTTAGGTTGAAACACCTTGACTGCGATGATCTACATACAATTCTACTCTTTCTCGTGTCGAACTTACTTGTCGATCTGTACGGATCGAAATTTAACATTTTCCGATCGTATCAGATGGTGTGCATTGCACAACCCTCCGCCAACCAAGCCGATAGTGGGGAGAAGGCGGGGAGACATACTTATTATTAAATAGACCCTCATAAAAGTTCATATAAGGGATATGAAGTGCCTCCCCGAAGCAATCCAAACGACGTCCAAGAAGTATTGGGTTATTTCGAAATCATCAAACAGGTTTTCTAGCATGCCGATAGAATAGGCGCACGAGCAGAATAATGGAATCCTAATAGGATCGGGTGGAATCATTGGTGTTAACGAAAACTCAGAGGCGCTTAGGCGTTGGATGGTATAGTTGGAAGGTATATGTGGCCCGCTGCTTAGATGATTTTGAAGATGACATTTGTTCCGTTACCCAGAATCCAAAGGAGCAAGGAAAGCACCACGACCAAGATTTTCCCAGACAGAAAGTCTCTCAGCGTAATGTCAGAAATCTTGCTAAAATCATCGCTGATTTTGGCAATCCTTTCCAAGAAGATTGACGTGAATTGATTGCTTTAGATACGCACAGTTGTGCTGATGAATCTGTTATGCGCACTATGTAAACTGTCGAGGAAATCGGAGCTAAGCAGTACAAGAAATACGTGTCATTTGTCCTTGAGAATAGATCTACGGCCATTCATGACACAATACCCAAGAATTCGTTGCCACTGTTTAAACGACAACAGCCAAAGTGAGTATCCAAAGCGTCTCAGAAGCTTACAGCTAAGTGACAAGTGACCCGCTTCTTCTTCAGCTGTCTATACGTTGGAATCCAGCAGCGAGATGGAGACCTTGACGAGTTCTTCATGCATGAAAACCAGTGGAACCCGCCGTCGTTGTCTGAGTTTGGCAATCTACGTTCTACTAAGAAGTGTGGCCTGAATGCATGACTAAAGGGATAACACAGACTTCTTCACCAAGATCATACGACGACAAGGTGTTTGACGACGCAGCAATAGTGCATGCATTACCAGTGTCATCCGTGTCAATTTCGATGAGTATGCAAGAGCTACATTCATGCCATTTCTTACTGGCACGCTAAGCAACACTTCAGGAACGGAAATTGTATGGGATGACTTCCGGCCAGAGAGCATGAAAGAGGCTACTCGTCAGAAGACGGGGACAGGAGTGAGGAAGGAGGTGGCGTGACACGTGAAGATGTCTCAAAACTGGAAGTCATTTCTGGGCAATGCAGCAAACAAGAAGGAGTTGTTCCAGTTCCTCACTCTTCAGGTTAGCAGATTCTCCTTCCCCTCCGACAGTAATCACACCAGGTAAGGACTAGTATCGACTGTTTTACACCACATCACTCGTATTTGACGAGTTACGCGTCCTTGATTTCAGATGAAGCCGTCATCTCATCAAAATCACCCCGAAATATAACCACGAGGCAGAATATTAGTACATGTCAGGTATACTGTGGAGCACGGCGCGCAGAAAGAGCTGATCAGAACCGTGCATACAGATGTAGCGGTCATTGCTATTGCGGAGGGCAATAACCTGCACTTAATCTGGCCTGATGTGAGTGTGTGGATTGCCTTTGGCATGGGAAAACAATTTCAGTGAATATCAATCAACACCACTTGTGAAGCCTTGGGGCCTAGAAAAGCGATAGCGCTTCCATTATTCCATGCCATCACCTGCTGCGATACCACATTGTCGTTTCAAGCAAGTGGGAAAAAGTCTGCATGGGACGCTTCGAATGTGTGTGAAGAAGTTACGGGGGCTTTTTTGAGCGTTCTGAATGACAAGTTCATCGCGTTAGATACCGACCCTGCGGCATTCTCTGTCATCGAGCGATTTGTTGTTGCTCTTTACGACAAAACAGTTCTGCAATTAAGGTTAACGCCAAAAGAAGAGAGCTCCTCACCAAAAAAGGGCGACCACTGGAAAGTATTCCGCCAACGCAGGTGTGTTGAGTTTAACGTAGAATATTAATTATTTTATGACCAGGTTTCTACACAGCTTTTCCCAGTCTAATTCGTCTGTTCCGTTTTTTCTCCTCACTTTAATTTCCAGGACGCTCTTCTACATCACTGTGACAGAGCAGCCTACCAAGCGAGAGTTTGGATGACCTTAGAGAGCCAGCAGAGGATTTCTCTTCCAGACGGCTTCCGCTGGGAGATTAGAAACAACCACAAGCAGCCAGTTTGACAAGACTCCCAGAAGAGCCTGAAGCCTGTAGTGAATTGCTGAAGTTCGGATGCCAGACTGGACGCACCGGCTATCTTTGCATATGCTTTAAGGCAAACCTTCCCCGCACATGCAGAGCTTTGCAACTGCACTGACGATTGCCAGAATTCCAACCCTTAGGAATATATCGCTTAGGATTATGGTCCAAAAGCATATCTAGCTTAGAAATCAATGTGCTCGGATGTTGGCTATTTTTGAAAGCCTGTAAATTGAGATATGTTGATTAAGATACGACATTTCATCGGGAGGGTATTATTTAAATAGACATTTTGTAAATAGTTTTATAAGGGTTTATTTAAGAATAAATATATCTCCTACTCGTCCTCCCCACTACTGGCTTGGTTGGCGCCCACTCCCCCGTCCCTCCCTCATAAAATACCATAAACGTAACCAACATTAAAATGCTCTACACTACCCTTACTAAGCACGATTAACTTGTTTCCGGGTGTTTCTTTTACCTGGTGTCGAGGCAAGGGAGAGATTATGGTACTTTGAAAAAATTGTCCCTCCCCTCCCCCTGGCAGCGATTTTTTGACGCCCCTTCTGAATCTGTTCGGCATGACCCTAGGTACATCTGTGCCCCTTTTGGTGCTTGTAATAAGAAGTGCACAAAAAAAAACCGTTCTATAACTCCCCGTATCTATTAAGCTACCCCTCTGCCAGGATAATTTAAGGACAAGAAAGCAATCATTTTGGCATTACTTTAGCATAGGTTCGGTCCTGTACGTATGTAATTACTTCCTTGTAAAATTATACAGGGCTACACAAAAATGGGAGAACAACAGTTTCAATTTGCAGAGGACATCAAAAAACTCCTACAATAGCCAAGAAAGTAGGCGAAATGGCTGGAGAAGGAAAAGCCTATGGCAATCTCCCTAATGCTTTTAACGGCCTAGAAAGATATCAAGAAGCCATAAAGTTCCACAATAAACACCTATCAACAGCCAAAGAAGTGGGCGATAGGGCTGGAGAAGGAAGAGCCTATTGCAATCTCGGCATTGCTTATGACAGCCTAGGAAGATTTCAAGTAGCCATAGAGTTCCACAATAAACACCTATCAATAGCCAAAGAAGTCGGCGATAGGGCTGGAGAAGGAATAGCCTATGGCAATCTCGGCAATGCTTCTCACAGCCTAGGAAGATTTCAAGAAGCCATAGAGTTCCACAATAAATGCCTATCAATAGCCAAAGAGGTGGGCGATAGAGCTGGAGAAGGAAGAGCCTGTTGCAATCTCGGCATTGCTTATGACAGCCTAGGAACATTTCAAGAAGCCATAGAGTTCCACAAAAAAGGCCTATCAATAGCCAAAGAAGTGGGCGAGAGGGCTAAGGAAGGAATAGCCTATGGCAATCTCGGCAATGCTAATGAAAGCCTAGGAAGATTTCAAGAAGCCATAGAGTTCCACAATATATGCCTATCAATAGCCAAAGAGGTCGGCGATAGGGCTGGAGAAGGAAGAGCCTGTTGCAATCTCGGCATTGCTTATGACAGCCTAGGAACATTTCAAGAAGCCATAGAGTTCCACAATAAAGGCCTATCAATAGCCAAAGAAGTGGGCGATAGGGCTAAGGAAGGAATAGCCTATGGCAATCTCGGCAATGCTTATGACAGCCTAGAAAGATTTCAAGAAGCCATAGAGTTCCACAATAAACACCTACCAATAGCCAAAGAAGTGGGCGATAGCACTGGAGAAGGAAACGCCTATAGCAATCTCGGCAATGCTTATGGCAAACTAGGAAAATTTCAAGAAGAAATAGAGTTCCACAATAAAAACCTATCAATAGTCAAAGAAGTGGGCAATAAGGCTGGAGAAGGGAAAGCCTATTGCAATCTTGGCGTTGCTTATCACAGCCTAGGAAGATTTCAAGTAGCCATAGAGTTCCACAATAAACACCTATCAATAGCCAAAGAAGTCGGCGATAGGGCTGGAGAAGGAATAGCCTATGGCAATCTCGGCAATGCTTCTCACAGCCTAGGAAGATTTGAAGACGCCATAGAGTTCCACAATAAATGCCTATCAATAGCCAAAGAGGTGGGCGATAGGGCTGGAGAAGGAAGAGTCTGTTGCAATCTCGGCATTGCTTATGACAGCCTAGGAACATTTCAAGAAGCCATAGAGTTCTACAATAAAGGCCTATCAATAGCCAAAGAAGTGGGCGATAGGGCTAAGGAAGGAATAGCCTATGGCAATCTCGGCAATGCTTATCACAGCCTAGGAAGATTTCAAGAAGCCATAGAGTTCCACAATAAACACCTACCAATAGCCAAAGAAGTGGGCGATAGGGCTGGAGAAGGAAACGCCTATAGCAATCTCGGCAATGCTTATGGCAAACTAGGAAGATTTCAAGAAGAAATAGAGTTCCACAATAAAAACCTATCAATAGTCAAAGAAGTGGGCAATAAGGCTGGAGAAGGGAAAGCCTATTGCAATCTTGGCGTTGCTTATCACAGCCTAGGAAGATTTCAACAAGCCATAGAGTTCCACAATAAACACCTATCAATAGCCAAAGAAGTGGGCGATAGGGCTGAAGCAGGAATAGGCTATGGCAATCTCGGCAATGCTTATTACAGCCTAGGAAGATTTAAAGAAGCCATAGAGTTCCACAATAAACACCTATCAATAGCCAAAGAAGTGGGCGATAGGGCTGGAAAAGGAATAGCCTATGGCAATCTCGGCAATGCTTATGACAGCCTAGGAAGATTTCAAGAAGCCATAGAGTTCCACAATAAACACCTATCAATAGCCAAAGAAGTGGGCGATAGGACTGGAGAAGGAAAAGCCTATGGCAATCTCGGCAATGCTTATGACAGCCTAGGAAGATTTCAAGAAGCCATAAAGTTCCACAATAAACACCTACCAATAGCCAACGAAGTGGGCGATAGGGCTGGAGAAGGAAACGCCTATAGGAATCTCTGCAATGCTTATGGCAAACTAGGAAGATTTCAAGAAGAAATAGAATTCCACAATAAAAACCTATCAATAGTCAAAGAAGTGGGCAATAAGGCTGGAGAAGGGAAAGCCTATTGCAATCTTGGCGTTGCTTATCACAGAATAGGAAGATTTCAAGAAGCCATAGAGTTCCACAATAAACACCTATCAAAAGCCAAAGAAGTCGCCGATAGGGCTGGAGAAGGAATAGCCTATGACAATCTCGGCAATGCTTCTCACACCCTAGGAAGATTTCAAGAGGCCATAGAGTTCCACAATAAATACCTATCAATAGGCAAAGGGGTGGGCGATAGGGCTAAGGAAGGAATAGCCTATGGCAATCTCGGCAATGCTTATCACAGCCTAGGAAGATTTCAAGAAGCCATAGAGTTCCACAATAAACACCTATCAATAGCCAAAGAAGTGGGCGATAGGGCTGGAGAAGCAATAGCGTATGGCCATCTCAGCAATGCTTATCACAGCCTAGGAAGATTTCAAGAAGCCTTAGAGTTCCACAGTAAACAGCTATCCATAGCCAAAGAAATGGGCGATAGGGCTGGAGAAGGAAAGGCCTATTGCAATCTTGGCGTTGCTTATGACAGCCTAGGAAGATTTCAAGAAGCCATAGAGTTCCACAATAAACACCTATCAATAGCCAAAGAAGTGGGCGATAGGGCTGGAGAAGGAATAGCCTATGGCAATCTCGGCAATGCTTATTACAGCCTAGGAAGATTTCAAGAAGCCATAGAGTTCAACAATAAACACCTATCAATAGCCAAAGAAGTGGGCGATAGGGCTGGAGAAGGAAAAGCCTATGGCAATCTCGGCAATGCTTATGACAGCCTAGGAAGATTTCAAGAAGCCATAGAGTTCCACAATAAACACCTACCAATAGGCAAAGAAGTGGGCGATAGGGCTGGAGAAGGAAAAGCCTATGGCAATCTCGGCAATGCTTATGACAGCCTAGGAAGATTTCAAGAAGCCATAGAGTTCCACAATAAACACCTATCAATAGCCGAAGAAGTCGGCGATAGGGCTGGAGAAGGAATAGCCTATGGCAATCTCGGTAATGCTTCTCACAGAGTAGGAAGATTTCAAGAAGCCATAGAGATCCACAATAAATGCCTATCAATAGCCAAAGAGGTGGGCGATAGGGCTGGAGAAGGAAGAGGCTGTTGCAATCTCGGCATTGCTTATGACAGCCTAGGAAGATTTCAATAAGCCATAGAGTTCCACAATAAAGGCCTATCAATAGCCAAAGAGGTGGGCGATAGGGCTGGAGAAGGAAGAGGCTGTTGCAATCTCGGCATTGCTTATGACAGCCTAGGAACATTTCAAGAAGCCATAGAGTTCCACAATAAAGGCCTATCAATAGCCAAAGAAGTGGGCGATAGGGCTAAGGAAGGAATAGCTTATGGCAATCTCGGCAATGCTTATCACAGCCTAGGAAGATTTCAAGAAGCCATAGAGTTCCACAATAAACACCTACCAATAGCCAAAGAAGTGGGCGATAGGGCTGGAGAAGGAAACGCGTATAGCAATCTGGGCAATGCTTATGGCAAACTAGGAAGATTTAAAGAAGAAATAGAGTTCCACAATAAAAACCTATCAATAGTCAAAGAAGTGGGCAATAAGGCTGGAGAAGGGAAAGCCTATTGCAATCTTGGCGTTGCTTATCACAGCCTAGGAAGATTTCAAGAAGCCATAGAGTTCCACAATAAACACCTATCAATAGCCAAAGAAGTCGGCGAATGGGCTGGAGAAGGAATAGCCTATGGCAATCTCTGCAATGCTTCTCACAGCCTGGGAAGATTTCAAGAAGCCATAGAGTTCCACAATAAATGCCTATCAATAGCCAAAGAGGTGGTCGATAGGGCTGGAGAAGGAAGAGCCTGTTGCAATCTCGGCATTGCTTATGACAGCCTAGGAAGATTTCAAGAAGCCATAGAGTTCCACAATAAAGGCCTATCAAAAGCCAAAGAAGTGGGCGATAGGGCTAAGGAAGGAAAAGCCTATGGCAATCTCGGCAATGCTTATCACAGCCTAGGAAGATTTCAAGAAGCCATAGAGTTCCACAATAAACACCTACCAATAGCCAAAGAAGTCGGCGATAGGGCTGGAGAAGGAAACGCCTATAGCAATCTCGGCAATGCTTATGGCAAACTAGGAAGATTTCAAGAGGAAATAAAGTTCCACAATAAAAACGTATCAATAGTCAAAGAAGTGGGCAATAAGGCTGGAGAAAGGAAAGCTTATTGCTATCTTGGCGTTGCTTATCACAGCCTAGGAAGATTTCAAGAAGCCATAGAGTTCCACAATAAACACCTATCAATAGCCAAAGAAGTCGGCGATAGGGCTGGAGAAGGAATAGCCTATGGCAATCTCGGCAATGCTTCTCACAGCCTAGGAAGATTTCAAGAAGCCATAGAGTTCTACAATAAACACCTACCAATAGCCAAAGAAGTGGGCTATAGGGCTCGAGAAGTAAACGCCTATAGCAATCTCGGCAATGCTTATGGCAAATTAGGAAGATTTCAAGAAGAAATAGACTTCCATAATAAACACCTATCAATAGCCAAAGAAGTGGGCGATAGGGCTGGAGAAGGAAAAGCCTATGGCAATCTAAGCAATGCTTATGGCAAACTAGGAAGATTTCAAGAAGAAATAGAGTTCCACAATAAAAACCTATCAATAGCCAAAGAAGTGGGCAATAAGGCTGGAGAAGGGAAAGGCTATTGCAATCTTGGCGTTGCTTATTACAGCCTAGGAAGATTTCAAGAAGCCATAGAGGTTCACAATAAACAGCTATCAATAGCCAAAGAAGTGGGCGATAGGGCTGGAGCAGGAATAGCCTATGGCAATCTCGGCAATGCTTATTACAGCCTAGGAAGATTTCAAGAAGCCATAGAGTTCCACAATAACCACCTATCAATAGCCAAAGAAGTGGGCGATTGGGCTGGAGAAGGAATAGCCTATGGCAATCTCGGCAATGCTTATGACAGCCTAGGAAGATTTCAAGAAGCCATAGAGTTCCACAATAAACAGCTATCAATAGCCAAAGAAGTGGGCGATAGGGCTGGAGAAGGAAAAGCCTATGGCAATCTCGGCAATGCTTCTGACAGCCTAGGAAAATTTCAAGAAGCCATAGAGTTCCACAATAAACACCTATCAATAGCCAAAGAAGTGGGCGATAGGGCTGGAGAAGGAATAGCCTATGGCAATCTCGGCAATGCTTATTACAGCCTAGGAAGATTTCAAGAAGCCGTAGAGTTCCACAATAAAGGCCTATCAATAGCCAAAGATTTGGGCGATAGGGCTGGAGAAGGAAAAGCCTATGGCAATCTCGGCAATGCTTATGACAGCCTAGGAAGATTTCAAGAAGCCATAGAGTTCCACAATAAACACCTATCAATAGCCAAAGAAGTGGACGATAGGGATGGAGAGGGAAAGGCCTACGGCAATATTAGCAACGGTTATCTCAATCTCAGACAATTTGAGGAAACCATAGAGTTCTGCAATAAACGCCTATCAATAGCCAAGGAAGTGGTCGATAGGGCTGGAGAAGGAAGAGCCTATTGCAAACTTGGCAATGCTTATTGCAGCCTAGGAAGATTTCGAGAAGCCATAGAGTTCTACAATAAACACCTATCAATAGCCAAAGAAATGGGCGATAGGGCTGGAGAAGGGAAAGCCTGTTGCATTCTTGGCGTTGCTTATCGCAGCCTAGGAAGATTTCAAGTAGCCATAGAGTTCCACAATAAACACCTATCAATAGCCAAAGAAGTCGGCGATAGGGCTGGAGAAGGAATAGCCTATGGCAATCTCGGCAATGCTTCTCACAGCCTAGGAAGATTTCAAGAAGCCATAGAGTTCCACAATAAATGCGTATCAATAACGAAAGAGGTGGGCGATAGGGCTGGAGAAGGAAGAGCATGTTGTAATCTCGGCATTGCTTATGACAGCCTAGGAAAACATCAAGAAGCCATAGAGTTCCACAATAAAGGCCTATCAATAGCCAAAGAGGTTGGCGATAGGGCCAAAGAAGGAATAGCCTATGGCAATCTCGGCAATACTTATCACAGACTAGGAAGATTTCAAGAAGCCATAGAGTTCCATAATAAACACCTACCAATAGCCAAAGAAGTGGGTGATAGGGCTGGAGAAGGAAACGCCTATAGCAATCTCGGCAATGCTTATGGCAAACTAGGAAGATTTCAAGAAGAAATAGAGTTCTACAATAAAAACCTATCAATAGTCAAAGAAGTGGGCAATAAGGCTGGAGAAGGGAAAGCCTATTGCAATCTTGGCGTTGCTTATCACAGCCTAGGAAGATTTCAAGAAGCCATAGAGTTCCACAATAAACACCTATCAATAGCCAAAGAAGTGGGCGATAGGGCTGGAGAAGGAATAGATTATGGCAATCTCGGCAATGCTTATCACAGCCTAGGAAGATTTCAAGAAGCCATAGAGTTCCAAAATAAACAGGTATCAATAACCAAAGAAGTGGGCGATAGGGCTGGAGAAGGAATAGCCTATGGCAATCTCGGTATTGCTTTTTACAGCCTAGGAAGATTTCAAGAAGCCATAGAGTTCCACAATAAAGGCCTATCAATAGCCAAAGAAGTGGGCGATAGGGCTGGAGAAGGAATAGCCTATGGCAATCTCGGCAGTGCTTATCACAGCCTAGGAAGATTTCAAGAAGCCAAAGAGTTCCACAATAAACACCTATCAATAGCCAAAGAAGTTGGCGATAGGGCTGAAGAAGGAATAGCCTATTGCAATCTCGGTGTTGCTTATTATAGCCTAGGAAGATTTCAAGAAGCCATAGAATTCCACAATAAAGGCCTACCAATAGCCAAAGAAGTGGGCGATAGGGCTGGAGAAAGAATAGCATATGGCAATCTCGGCAGTGCTTATCACAGCCTAGGAAGATTTCAAGAAGCCATAGAATTCCACAATAAAGGCCTATCAATAGCCAAAGAAGTGGGCGATAGGGCTGGAGAAGGACTAGCCTATGGCAATCTTGGCGTTGATTATCACAGCCTAGGGAGATTTCATGAAGCCATAGAGTTCCACAATAAAGGCCTATCAATAGCCCAAGAAGCGTGCAATAGGGCTGGAGAAGGAATAGCCTATGGCAATCTTGGCGTTGATTATCACAGCCTAGGGAGATTTCATGAAGCCATAGAGTTCCACAATAAAGGCCTATCAATAGCCAAAGAAGTGGGCGATAGGGCAGGAGAAGGAAAAGCCTATGGAAATCTCGGCAATGCTTATGACCACCTAGGAAGATTCCAAGAAGCCATAGAGTTCCACAATAAACACCTATCAATAGCCAAAGAAGTGGGCGATAGGGCTAGAGAAGGAATAGCTTATGGCAATCTTGGCGTTACTTATCACCGCCTAGGAAGATTTCAAGATGCCATAGAGTTCCACAATAAAGGCCTATCAATAGCCAAACAAGTGGGCGATGGGGCTGGAGAAGGAAAGGCCTATGGCAATCTCGGCAATGCTTATAACAGCCTAGGAAGATTTGAAGAAGCCATAGAGTTCCACAATAAAAATCTAATGATAGCCAAACAAGTGGGCGATAGGGCTGGAGAGGGAAACGCCTATGGCAATCTTGGCAATGCTTATGACAGCCTAGGAAGATTTCAAGAAGCCATAGAGTTCCACAATAAACGCCTATCAATAGCCAAAGAAGTGGGCGATAGGGCTGGAGAAGGAATAGCCTATGGCAATCTCGGCAAAGCTAATAACAGCCTAGGAAGTTTTCAAGAAGCCATAGAGTTCCACAATAAACAGCTATCAATAGCCAAAGAAGTGGGCGATAGGGCTGGAGAAGGAATAGCCTATGGCAATCTCGGCAATGCTTATGACAGCCTAGGAAGATTTCAAGAAGCCATAGAGTTCCACAATAAACACCTATCAATAGCTAAAGAAGTGGGCGATAGGGCTGGAGAAGGAAAGGCCTATGGCAATCTTGGCAACGGTTATCTCAAACTCAGACAATTTGAGCAAACCATAGAGTTCTACAATAAACGCCTATCAATAGCCAAAGAAGTGGGCGAGAGGGATGGAGAAGGAAGAGCCTATTGCAATCTTGGCAAAGCTTATTGCAGACTAGGAAGATTTCGAGAAGCCATAGAGTTCTACAATAAATACCTATCAATAGCCAAAGAAGTGGGCAATAGGGCTTTAGAAGGAGGAGCCTATGGCAATCTCGGCGGTGTTTATCACAGCCTAAGAAGATTTCAAGAAGCCTTAGAGTTCCACAATAAACACCTATCAATATCCAAAGAAGTTGGCAATAGGGTTGGAGAAGGAATAGCCTATAGCAATCTCGGCACTACTTATCACAGCCTAAGGAAATTCCAAAAGGCCAAGGAATCATTTCAATCTAGCGTAGAAGTTTTTGATATCGTGAGAGGTAGTCTCAAGTCTGAAGATGCCTGGAAAATAAGTTTCCGGGAGGAATATCGCGAAACCTACGAAATGTTGTGCCATACACTGGTAGTTCATCTCGACATGACTGATGAGGCGCTGTGTGCTGCCGAGCGAGGTCGTGCACAGGCTTTGGTCGATACCTTGAAAATACAGTATAGCTTAAAAGCACTACCATCAGCGTTACTTGAAACTAAAGAAACAATTCGTTACATCTCCAACAACCTCTCCACGCAAACAGTGTTTATAGGACTTGAAAGCAACAAAATCATATTCTGGGTTATGAACAAGGAAAAAAAGGTTGAGCTTCGGCGAATGGAAGTAGACGGGAGAAAGAGACGGAAACATTTCATAACTGCCTTGTTGGAAACTACTCTGAAGGAAATTGGAGCTGGTGTTGGTGTTAATTGTGAAAATCGTTCACTAGAACCAGCTGACGAATCCAACAGAAGAGATGATGAGGAACCAGCACAGACTTCGCAGTGCACCATAGACTCATTACAACCACTACATGATGCAATTATCGGCCCCATTGCAGACTTGTGCCAAGGTGACGAACTGATCATTGTCCCTGGTGGTCCATTGTGCTTAGCGCCATTTTCTGCTTTGAGCCAATCTATACGCATCCGAACTGTACCCTCGCTAACCAGCTTAAGGCTGATCGTTGATTCCCCTGAGGACTACCACAGCAAGAGTGGAGTGCTCCTCGTCGGAGATCCGTGTCTGGAGAAGGTTACCAAGACAGGAATCTGGGGAAGAAAGCCCATGTACTGCCCGTTGCCTTGCGCCAAAATGGAGGTAGAAATAATAGGAAGAATTTTAAAGGTCGCACCACTCACGGGAACAGAAGCAACGAAAAAGAAAGTGCTGGAAAAAATAGCGTCAGTTGCGTTGGTTCACATTGCGGCACATGGACGAAAAGAAACAGGAGAAATCGCCTTGGCTCCAAATGTTGGGTGGGAAAATGATAAAGATCAAGGAGTAAGATCAAGGAACCTTGTGCCTAAAGAGGAAGACTACATTCTAAAAATGTCAGATGTGCTAGCAGCTCGTCTGCGAGCGAGGCTTGTTGTACTCAGTTGCTGTCATAGTGGTCGCGGAGAGGTGAATTCAGAGGGTGTGGTTGGTATTGCTCGGGCTTTCTTGGCTGCAGGTGCTCGTTCTGTTCTGGCGTCACTCTGGGCAATTTCTGACGAGGCCACCATGCTGTTCATGAAGAGTTTTTATCAGCACCTGGCAGATGGAGAAAAGGTCAGTTTCGCTCTACACCAGGCTATGAAAACCCTTCGAAATTCAGAGAAGTTCTGTGCCGTGAAGCACTGGGCTCCATTTGTACTGATTGGCGATGATGTCAGGTTTGAATTTGGAAACCAGTCTTTTGAGTCTTGTAAGTAAAATGTTCTTTGCAATTTAAACCATAGCATAGCGGCACATTTCACTTGAAAGGTTTAAGGAAAGCCTTTTTCTTCCTTGCATGTATGCGGTTCCTCCCAGACGAACAAATTTTTATTAAAATTGTCTAACGTAAAACAGTAAGGAAAAAGGCACCTAATACAAAGGAGTGCTTGCGGGTTATACGTTAAGTTAACATATACTTACCCAACCGCCACCCCCCTCCCCTCCTCCGCACACACACACAATATAAGCTACATCAGTAGACGACTACTTGCCAACAAGGAATACTACATTATCGTGTTTGTTACGTTGTAGATTTTCTCAATTTGAATACGTTGCTTTATTTTGTTTCTGCCTTTATTGTGTTTTTCTGCACACGACTCTGCAAGATGTTAAGACAGAGTGCATTTCCAATGCCTCGACAGACTCAAATCAGAATACACCAATTTGGTTTGTTATCTTATTCCTATTCCACCTTAGTCTCACCTAGCAATCAAACCCACTGACATTGATAATCTCATTAACGACAAAAACCTCACACTAATTAAGGCGCACCATAAATGTTGTCAATCATATTGCGTCATCTCTTTGCTTACTTATTGTATTTTACTGTTTTATTTACAGGCGCTTAATTATCAAGTCAGGAGAGGACTTACTGTATATCTGGAAAGAAAAATGAGTGGCATTTCAACTGATTGTCGTACTACGCCGTCGTAGTATCATGGTGACATTTTCTTGTGATTATCAATTCATTTCGGTTGTTTTTACCATAAACATTAATTCTTGCAATAACAGAAGCAGTAATGACCACAAAGACAACATAAAATAGCAAATAAATGTAAGAGAGGCATTTTTCAGAGTGAGAAGAGCGTAATAACTAGGGCGTTCCTTTTTTCTTGAAAGGAATACAAGAATGTTGCGGAGACGTAGCTAAGCCGTATGTGCGTAGTCCGTGACAGTAATGCATAGGTTCTTTGATAGTAATTATTATTTTAATAGAAACTGTTGTTGTGTATACACGTTTTGAATTCAGTTTAGTGCGAGACTTTTGCCCAATTTGACCACGCAGTAATTTTCAAAGTGTTGAAGTAACTTCTGAAGAGGAGTCAAATTAACTTCCTGTAGTGCACTTTTTTAAGGGCTTGTATTATTTTGGAATTCTTCAGGAATACAGGTGTTGCGGAGACCTAGCTAAGCCGTAATTGCGTTTTCCATGACAGTATTACATAGGTTCCTTAATAATAGAGCGCTTTTCAAATGAGTGTCGTAAAACCAAAACCAAAGTAATTACCCCAGCCAATCACAATAGACAAAAATTATCCAATGAACCAATCAGAACTCGAAGCAAGTACATGTTACTGGCGTCAAGCGCGGGAAAAAACGTGCTAGCGCGAGCAAGTCGCGACTGATTGGTTTGAGTTTTACTCCTGATTGGTCGAGAAAGTGGCGCGAGATTTTTTAACCAATCACAGAGCGAAGTAAAGCAAAACCAAAGCAAAACACGAATTACTTTCGAGACTCAATTGAAAACCGCTCTAGCTACTATTTTAAATAGATTAAGAGGTGTTGTGCAGGGGAAAATAAGAGAACATAAATTTTCGTTCAGTTTAGCTCCAGACGTTTGCCCAGTTGTTCACGCAGCAATTTTAAAAGAACTGGCAGTAACCTCTGAAGTGGAGTTAAATTAACCCCTGGTAGTAGAGTGTCTTTAGTGTGGCGTAATTGAAACTCAAAAAAGAACTAAGGTAGTTAACTTCATAATGACTAAGAATAACTCCATTTGGCGATTGGAGTTATTTCAACCTCCGATACGAAGTCAAATTCAGAAGTTAAAATAACCATAAAGGATTATTTTGAACTTAGGTTTGAGGTTAAAATAGCTTTCTGAAAGTCCCTGTAAGTTCGTGAGGTTTCTGTAATATCCTTAAGACAACACGAGTTAGAGACATTAAAGTGTTTTATGTTGCTTGCAAATTGTATGCTTCAGTCTTTGTGACTTGTCTGTTACCTTTATTCTGTCGAATTCCCAGTGATCGCTCAGTAAAAACACCTGATAATAAGCTGGAGAAGGAATAGCCTATGGCAATCTCGGCAATGCTTATTACAGCCTAGGAAGATTTCAAGAAGCCATAGAGTTCCACAATAAAGGCCTGTCAATAGCCAAACAAGTGGGCGATAGGGCTGGAGAAGGAAAGGCCTATGGCAATCTTGGCAACGGTTACCTCAATCTCAGACAATTTGAGGAAACCATAGAGTTCTACAATAAACGCCTATCAATAGCCAAAGAAGTGGGCGATAGGACTGGAGAAGGAAGAGCCTATTGCAATCTTGGCAATGCTTATTGCAGCCTAGGAAGATTTCGAGAAGCCATAGAGTTCTACAATAAAGACCTATCAATAGCAAAAGAAGTGGGCAATAGGGCTGGAGAAGGAAGAGCCTATGGCAATCTCGGCGGTGTTTATCACAGCCTAAGAAGATTTTACGAAGCCATAGAGTTCCACAATAAACACCTATCAATAACCAAAGAAATGGGCGATAGGGCTGGAGAAGGGAAAGCCTGTTGCATTCCTGGCGTTGCTTATCGCAGCCTAGGAAGATTTCAAGTAGCCATAGAGTTCCACAATAAACACCTATCAATAGCCAAAGAAGTGGGCGATAGGGCTGGAGAAGGATTAGCCTATGGCAATCTCGGCAATGCTTCTCACAGCCTAGGAAAATTTCAAAAAGCCATAGAGTTCCACAATAAATGCCTATCAATAGCCAAAGAGGTGGGCGATAGGGTTGGAGAAGGAAGAGCATGCTGCAATCTCGGCATTGCTTATGACAGCCTAGGAAAATTTCAAGAAGCCATAGAGTTCCACAATAAAGGCCTATCAATAGCCAAAGAAGTGGGCGATAGCGCTAAGAAAGAATTAGCCTATGGCAATCTCGGTATTGCTTATCACAGCCTAGGAAGATTTCAAGAAACCATAGAGTTCCACAATAAACACCTACCAACAGCCAAAGACGTGGGCGATAGGGCTGGAGAAGGAAACGCCTATAGCAATCTCGGCAGTGCTTATGGCAAACTAGGAAGATTTCAAGAAGAAATAGAGTTCCACAATAAAAACCTATCAATAGTCAAAGAAGTGGGCAATAAGGCTGGAGAAAGGAAAGCCTATTGCAATCTTGGCGTTGGTTATCACAGCCTAGGAAGATTTCAAGAAGCCATAGAGTTCCACTATAATCACCTCTCAATAGCCAAAGAAGTGGGCGATAGGGCTGGAGAAGGAATAGCCTATGGCAATCTCGGCAATGCTTATGACAGCCTAGGAAGATTTCAAGAAGCCATAGAGTTCCACAATAAAAAGCTATCAATAGCCAAAGAAGTGGGCGATAGGGCTGGAGAAGGAAAGGCCTATTGCAGTCTTGGCGTTGCTTATCACAGCCTAGGAAGATTTCAAGAAGCCATAGAGTTGCACAATAAAGGCCTATCAATAGCTAAAGAAGTGGGCGATAGGGCTGGAGAAGGAATAGCCTATGGCAATCTCGGCAATGCTTATCACAGCCTAGGAAGATTTCAAGAAGCCATAGAGTTCCACAATAAACAGCTATCAATAGCCAAAGAAGTGGGCGATAGGGCTGGAGAAGGAAAGGCCTATTGCAGTCTTGGCGTTGCTTATCACAGCCTAGGAAGATTTCAAGAAGCCATAGAGTTCCACAATAAACAGCTATCAATAGCCAAAGAAGTGGGCGATAGGGCTGGAGAAGGAATAGCCTATGGCAATCTCGGCAATGCTTATTACAGCCTAGGAAGATTTCAAGAAGCCATAGAGTTCCACAACAAACACCTATCGATAGCCAAACAAGTGGGCGATAGGGCTGGAGAAGGAAACGCCTATAGCAATCTCGGCAATACTTATGGCAAACTAGGAAGATTTCAAGAAGAAATAGAGTTCCACAATAAAAACCTATCAATAGTCAAAGAAGTGGGCAATAAGGCTGGAGAAAGGAAAGCCTATTGCAATCTTGGCGTTGCTTATCACAGCCTAGGAAGATTTCAGAAGCCATAGAGTTCCACTATAAACACCTCTCAATAGCCAAAGAAGTGGGCGATAGGGCTGGAGAAGGAATAGCCTATGGCAATCTCGGCAATGCTTATGACAGCCTAGGAAGATTTCAAGAAGCCATAGAGTTCCACAATAAAAAGCTATCAATAGCCAAAGAAGTTGGCGATAGGGCTGGAGAAGGAAAGGCCTATTGCAATCTTGGCGTTGCTTATCACAGCCTAGGAAGATTTCAAGAAGCCATAGAGTTGCACAATAAAGGCCTATCAATAGCCAAAGAAGTGGGCGATAGGGCTGGAGAAGGAATAGCCTATGGCAATCTCGGCAATGCTCATCACAGCCTAGGAAGATGTCAAGAAGCCAAGGAGTTCCACAATAAACAGCTATCAATAGCCAAAGAAGTGGGCGATAGGGCTGGAGAAGGAAAGGCCTATTGCAGTCTTGGCGTTGCTTATGACAGCCTAGGAAGATTTCAAGAAGCCATAGAGTTCCACAATAACCACCTATCAATAGCCAAAGAAGTGGGCGATAGGGCTGGAGAAGGAATAGCCTATGGCAATCTCGGCAATGCTTATTACAGCCTAGGAAGATTTCAAGAAGCCATAGAGTTCCACAACAAACAAATCGATAGCCAAACAAGTGGGCGATAGGGCTGGAGAAGGAAAAGCCTATGGCAATCTCGGCAATACTTATGACAGCCTAGGAAGATTTCAAGAAGCCATAGAGTTCCACAATAAACAGCTATCAATAGCCAAAGAAGTGGGCGATAGGGCTGGAGAAGGAATAGCCTATTGCAATTTTGGCAATGCTTATTACAGTCTAGAAAGATTTCAAGAAGCCATAGCGTTCCACAATAAAGGCCTATCAATAGCCAAACAAGTGGGCGATAGGGCTGGAGAAGGAAAAGCCTATGGCAATCTCGGCAATGCTTATGACAGCCTAGGAAAATTTCAAGAAGCCATAGAGTTCCACAATAAAGACCTATCAATAGCAAAAGAAGTGGGCAATAGGGCTGGAGAAGGAAGAGCCTATGGCAACCTCGGCGGTGTTTATCACAGCCTAAGAAGATTTCAAGAAGCCATAGAGTTCCACAATAAAAACCCAACCAATAGCCAAAGAAATGGGCGATAGGGCTGGAGAAGGGAAAGCCTGTTGCATTCTTGGCGTTGCTTATGGCAGCCTACGAAGATTTCAAGTAGCCGTAGAGTTCCACAATAAGCACCTATCAATAGCCAAAGATGTCGGCGATAGGGCTGGAGAAGGAATAGCCTATGGCAATCTCGGCAATGCTTCTCACAGCCTAGGAAGTTTTCAAGAAGCCATAGAGTTCCACAATAAATGCCTATCAATAGCGAAAGACGTGGGCGATAGGGCTGGAGAGGGAAGAGCCTGTTGCAATCTCGGCATTGCTTATGACAGCCTAGGAAGATTTCAAGAAGCCATTGAGTTCCACAATAAACACCTACCAATAGCCAAAGAAGTGGGCGATAGGGCTGGAGAAGGAAACGCCTATAGCAATCTGGGCAATGCTTATGGCAAACTAGGAAGATTTAAAGAAGAAATAGAGTTCCACAATAAAAACCTATCAATAGTTAAAGAAGAGTGCAATAAGGATGGAGAAGGGAAAGCCTATTGAAATCTTGGCGTTGCTTATCACAGCCTAGGAAAATTTCAAGAAGCCATAGAGTTCCACAATAAACACCTATCAATAGCCAAAGAAATGGGCGATAGGGCTGGAGAAGGGAAAGCCTGTTGCATTCTTGGCGTTGCTTATCGCAGCCTAGGAAGATTTCAAGTAGCCATAGAGTTCCACAATAAACACCTATCAATAGCCAAAGAAGTCGGCGATAGGGCTGGAGAAGGAATAGCCAATGGCAATCTCGGCAATGCTTCTCACAGTCTAGGAAGATTTCAAGAAGCCATAGAGTTCCACAATAAATGCCTATCAATAGCCAAAGAGGTGGGCGATAGGGCTGGAGAAGGAAGAGCCTGTTGCAATCTCGGCATTGCTTATGACAGCCTAGGAAAATTTCAAGAAGCCATAGAGTTCCACAATAAAGGCCTATCAATAGCCAAAGAAGTGGGCGATAGGGCCAAGGAAGGAATAGCCTAGGGCAATCTCGGCAATGCTTATCACAGCCTAGGAAGATTTCAAAAAGCCATAGAGTTCCACAATAAACACCTACCAATAGCCAAAGAAGTGGGCGATAGGGCTGGAGAAGGAAACGCCTATAGCAATCTCGGCAATGCTTATGGCAAACTAGGAAGATTTCAAGAAGAAATAGAATTCCACAATAAAAACCTATCAATAGTCCAAGAAGTGGGCAATAAGGCTGGAGAAGGGAAACCCTATTGCAATCTTGGCGTTGCTTATCACAGCCTAGGAAGATTACAAGAAGCCATAGAGTTCCACAATAAACACCTATCAATAGCCAAAGAAGTGGGCGATAGGGCTGGAGAAGGAATAGCCTATGGCAATCTCGGCAATGCTTATTATAGCCTAGGAAGATTTCAAGAAGGCACAGAGTTCCACAATAAAGGCCTATCAGTAGCCAAAGAAATGGGCGATAGGGCTGGAGAAGGATTAGCCTATTGCAATCTCGGCAATGCTTATCACAGCCTAGGAAGATTTCAAGAGGCCATAGAGTTCCACAATAAACAGCTATCAATAGCCAAAGAAGTGGGCGATAGGGCTGGAGAAGGAATAGCCTATGGCAATCTCGGTATTGCTTATTACAGCCTAACAAGATTTCAAGAAGCCATAGAGTTCCTCAATAAAGGCCTATCAACAGCCAAAGAAGTGGGCGATAGGGCTGGAGAAGGAATAGCCTATGGCAATCTCGGCAGTGCTTATCACAGCCTAGGAAGATTCCAAGAAGCCATAGAGTTCCACCATGACAGGACGGAGAAAGCGCAAACTGTAAGTACCTCCTGTTGTCCCATACAAATTCTTAGAAAACTTTTCTAAGAATTTGTGAGGGGTTTTTCAAGCTTATCTAATAGGCTTACCACAAGGCGTCCTAATCTGCTTCTTCATGATTGAAATGTCAGTGCATCAAATGTAAACCAGAACAGCGGAGACGTAAGGACCCACTTATACATGTCATCAAGTCATAATAAAACGTGACTTGATTTTCCCATAGAGGAGTGTTACGCATCATTCACACGTCATTACCAGACAATTTTGGTCAATCAAATAGGAAACGCGAACCAAAAGCTCATTTGTAAAACAATTTAACTGCGGCAAGGTGAGACCGCTCAAGGTGTTAGCAATCGAAAAATAAAAAAAATCAAAATTAAAATTAAAAAAAAAACGCGGCGAAAAGCAAAATAATAACGCTTGCTCTGTTGGTTGGATGCGACTAGTATTTGACTGTTGCATTTGAGAAGAAAACTCCACGATGGACTTTCGCCAAGAGTAAACTTTCGACCAGGAGCGCGACCAGGAGGACTTTTAACTTTTGTACATTATTATTTGTCACCGGATGCCAGTAACGAAAAGGATCAGTGAAGTGTTTTCTTGCAGTTTCTGGTTTCACTTTCTTGAGAAACGATGCGATGTCACAAGTGGTTGTTTAACGCTGATTTCAGTGGTTTTATTTCCTTCCAATACCGTCAATGCACATGTTTCCGAAGCCTAAAAGCCATGTGATTAGATTGACGTTATCCTGGAAGTCTGGGAATGGACATTTTGTTTTCATTTGGTATCAAACAATGGGATAAATTCAAGCTAGATTACAGTGAACAAGATTAGAAAAATCTTCCCTGATGTCCTTTACGAAAGTCTCGCGTAGTGGACTATGGTAAGTTGAATCTGTATGTAAGCCGTGCAAAATCATTACCGGTATAATTGCAGCTGCTAGCTCAGTAGTCTTGTCGGCATGGAAAAATATTAGAGGGCTACAAGAACTGAACAAAGCCACGTTTCCGGTGTATGAGAGGCGGCCCCACGCGTTCGATCTGCGATTCACTGAATTCAACAGCGTTGTTATTTATCTCAGATATGCCTTGGTTGCATTTAAGATTTCGTCGCCTCATTACAACCATAAATCATTGCTTATAACAAACGCGAAGTTACAGGAATTACATGCCAGATTTTTCTCGCCAGTATTTTGGATCGGCTTCGATCAGTGCTCAATAAAAGCACTATAATTTTTTGGCGGGAATTTGTGTGGCTCGAACAAACGCAAAACAGCATTGTATGACAAGTTGGATACCAAATTCATTTATTAAAATTAATTTCAGCTAATCCACATTAATTTGTTTACAAGGTCTGGTTGCAGTAAGATGCTAAGTAAAGAATCAGAGGAAATCAGTAATGTTTGTAATCGGCTTTGCTTTTTCGGTGTATTAAACAAGTCAGACTGACGATGGAAGAGGTACCTCTTTTGTTAGAACGACTGTCCAATAAGTTGACAGTATTTTTGCCACTTACTAACTCTGATTCATGGAAAGATATTTGAAATTTCAGTTATTGCGATGTTCATTTTGCCAATTCATAACTTAGTTAATACAGGCCAATCCCTTTGAGTAACATGCCGAGTCTTCTCAGCTCTCACAGCAGTAATGTTTGAGTAAAAATATGGAAGAGCTGAAACTCAGTTGAAGAATATTTGTTTCTTTGTGACGGTAGCAACCATCCCTGCTCTTAAGATGACTCATCTTTCACTAGCAGGGCTGCCAAGATGTCACATCTTTTGCCAGTTTGTGTTTGCTGTTGTCACAAAAAATAAATAGCAGTTGATAAAAACCAAAAAAAGCAACAACAACAACAAACAAACATATGATAACAATGACCCGGCCGTGAATAAGAAATGAAAGCTATGGTTACAAAACCTTTGTGCTCAGATAATTTCTTGAAAGAATTTGTCAGCCTACCCGGCCTTAGTAAGTAGAGTTAAGGACGAGAGCGGCCTGCATAACTAAATCTCGAACTGGCAAAATGAACAAAGAAATATTTAAAAAGTTCAAAGCAGCGACCTTAAGTCGGAAAGCAGCTTTTAGCGAAATACATGATCAACCCGAGCCACAGTCTTCTCATCTCATAGCAATGAAGTTTGAGAAAAAAAAAAGAAAAAAAGAAAGAAAGAGTTGAAACCTTGGTTGAAGCTCAATCAGCGGAAGAATATTTGTTTCTCTGTGACGGTGGCAACTCATTCCTGCTCTTAAGATGACACATCTTTTATTAGCGGGGCTGCCAAGATGACACATCTTTTGCCAGCTTGTGTTTGCTGCTGTCACGAGAAATAAAAAAAAAAGGAAAAAAGTGTTGAATCCCTGGTTGAAACTCAATCACCGCAAGAATATTTATTTCTTTGTGACGGTGGCAACCATTCCTGCTCTTAAGATGATACATCTTTTATTAGCGGGGCTGCCAAGATGACACATCTTTTGCCAGCTTTTGTTTGCTGCTGTCACGAGAAATAAATGTAGCTACACCAAGGCAGTTGGTAAAGACAAAACAAAAAACACACACACAAGAAAAACAGAACAACAACAAATATGACCCGGCCGAGAAGAGAGCGAGAAGGCTATGGCTGAAAACAATGACAACCAATTTGTTTCGCCTTTGAACGTTTTTTCCACGCTTGGCACCGGTCACATGTATTTGCTACGAGCTCTCATTGGTTCATTTAATTATCTGCATCTTGTAATTGGTTTGGTTTTAGTTTATGATACCTGATTGTTTTGAACTTTGTCCTGTCTTAACGTCATGGCAGAGCTAGCTAGTGGAAACTGTGTCAAAGCAAATAAAAGAAGTTGAAACCTGGTGGGTTCATTTGGGAACCCACCCAGTATGGTGTGTTCAATGACCCTAGTCCCAGCACTTTTCAAGGAAATGTTTGGATAAAAGTCAAGAAATATGTGGTTTGCAAGTTGCCAAAAACCGACAGGGAGGGGAGGGGGAAGGGCTCAAAGGGAATTAGAAATCCACTTACCCTCGCCTCCACATTTTTTCCTCACGGCTGTTCGTCTTCATCGTGCACTCTTCGTTGTCAGTAAAGCAGTGATAAAAGTCTTGGGAGATGCTTCTCGCTTGCTCAATAACAGGATCGGAAAGAACTACATTTGAAGGCTTATGTTACGAATATACATGCATCAAAGAGGGTTCGTCACGTGCAGTATACGTTTTTAAAATTCAGTTACAGACTACGAGCAGTCTGTCTTTCCGCTCAAGGATAGTGTCATTACACTAGCGGCTCGACAGGCGCGTCACGTTTCAACACCGCAGGCGACTTCGTACTCGCTTGTTCGTTTTCCTCGACTATCCCTGAGCGGAAAGAGAGACTGCTCGTAGTCTAATTCAGTTAAATGATTTGTGGAAGGGAAACATTTTTCATAAAATCTATGAGTACGGTACAAACTTGCAACTGCAGAAAGTGACGAGAATCGCAGACGCATTGACTGAGTCTTTTAAAACTTGGGCGAGAATATTCAGACATTTATACAGGCATACGCTGAACAACCACAAATCTTGTTTCGTCCGTACCGGTTGATGCGATTCTGTACGTATTTAGAACTTTCGGAGAAACTAGAAAAAAGGAGACATTGCAAAATAAATAAATTAATAAATAAATAAAATAAGATACTGAAAACTGAATTTTTCGAAATAGTGAGAAAATCTTATCAGTTGGAAAGGAATACACGCAGCTTGTGACAATAATTCCTGTAGAGATTGTACAATGGCACATTTTGGGGCGCACAAATATTACACACTCGTTGTTGTCGGCTCAGTGCAAAAGCGAGGCACGTTTTCTCGCGGCAGGCGGTTTTTAACGCCGGCTATGTAGAAAAGCCAGAGACACTGCTCCATTTTTTGGTTGACTGTGACAGGATATCAAAGAACCTCATGTTTTTCTTTCCATTCTTGGAGAGCTTAGTTTTACCCGCTGTAAACAAAATCGAAAAGTTTACTAACAGGATGGACGGAAATCCGCGTGAATTATTAAGAGACATTAGATGGTCTTAGATCGCTTCCTCTGATACTCCTTGATTTAGGCTTTGTTAGCCTCCATGAATAGTCGGAGGATAAATAACGAGCATAAATTGATCGAAATCGAACACAGCTTTGCCTTCGAAAACAATTTCTTTCGGCTAGCCAAGGGGTGAAAGACTGTGTACAACTTACTCGTGGCGGAATGTCACAAAATTCAGTCTTTTATTTATTTCAGGGAATCACGTTTCGACGAAAACCAGAACTTTACGTCTTTCATTCAGAACATAGTGTCATTTTACAATATTCACCGTGGCTTCATTAAGAAGCGATGATAGCTTGATTTCCAGCAGTTAAACCGATTTTCACACTTTCCCAAGAAAAGCCGAAAAAATCTCTGCGTGAAACGATACTTACAGTTAACGCTTTATCCGTCCTCTCATGATAAACACCTATCAATAACCAAAGAAGTTGGCGATACGGCTGAAGAAGGAATAGCCTATTGCAATCTAGGTATTGCTTATTACAGCCTATGAAGATTTCAAGAAGCCATAGAGTTCCACAATAAAGGCCTACCAGTAGCCAAAGAAGTGGGTGATAGGGCTGGAGAAGGAATAGCCTATGGCAATCTCGGCAGTGCTTATCACAGCCTAGGAAGATTTCAAGAAGCCATAGAGTTCCACAATAAAGGCCTATCAATAGCCAAAGAAGTGGGCGATAGGGCTGGAGAAGGAATAACCTATGGCAATTTTGGCGTCGATTATCACAGCCTAGGGAGATTTCATGAAGCCATAGAGTTCCACAATAAAGGTCTATCAATAGCCAAACAAGTGGGCGATAGGGCTGGAGAAGGAATAGCCTATGGCAATCTCGGCAGTGCTTATCACAGCCTAGGAAGATTTCAAGAAGCCATAGAGTTCCACAATAAAGGCCTATCAATAGCCAAAGAAGTGGGCGATAGGGCTGGAGAAAGAATAGCCTATGGCAATTTTGGCGTCGATTATCACAGCCTAGGGAGATTTCATGAAGCCATAGAGTTCCACAATAAAGGCCTATCAATAGCCAAAGAAGTGGGCGATAGGGCTGGAGAAGGAGAAGCCTATGGCAATCTCGGCAATGCTTATGACAGCCTAGGAAGATTTCAAGAAGCCATAGAGTTCCACAATAAACACCTATCAATAGCCAAAGAAGTGGGCGATAGGGCTAGAGAAGGAATAGCCTATGGCAATCTTGGCGTTACTTATCACAGCCTAGGAAGATTTCAAGAAGCCATAGAGTTCCACAACAAAGGCCTATCAATAGTCAAACAAGTGGGCGATAGGGCTGGGGAAGGAAAAGCCTATGGCAATCTCGGCAATGCTTATAACAGCCTAGGAAGATTTGAAGAAGCCATAGAGTTCCACAATAAACACCTATCGATAGCCAAACAAGTGGCCGATAGGGCTGGAGAAGGAAAAGCCTATGGCAATCTCGGCAATGCTTATGACAGCCTAGGAAGATTTCAAGAAGCCATAGAGTTCCACAATAAACACCTATCAATAGCCAAAGAAGTGGGCGATAGGGCTGGAGAAGGAATAGCCTATGGCAATCTCGGCAAAGCTAATAACAGCCTAGGAAGTTTTCAAGAAGCCATAGAGTTCCACAATAAAAAGCTATCAATAGCCAAAGAAGTGGGCGATAGGGCTGGAGAAGGAATAGCCTATGGCAATCTCGGCAATGCTTATGACAGCCTAGGAAGATTTCAAGAAGCCATAGAGTTCCACAATAAACACCTATCAATAGCTAAAGAAGTGGGCGATAGGGCTTGAGAAGGAAAGGCCTATGGCAATCTTGGCAACGGTTATCTCAATCTCAGACAATTTGAGCAAACCATAGAGTTCTACAATAAACGCCTATCAATAGCCAAAGAAGTGGGCGATAGGGATGGAGAAGGAAGAGCCTATTGCAATCTTGGCAATGCTTATTGCAGACTAGGAAGATTTCGAGAAGCCATAGAGTTCTACAATAAATACCTATCAATAGCCAAAGAAGTGGGCAATAGGGCTTTAGAAGGAGGAGCCTATGGCAATCTCGGCGGTGTTTATCACAGCCTAAGAAGATTTCAAGAAGCCATAGAGTTCCAGAATAAACACCTATCAATATCCAAAGAAGTTGGCAATAGGGTTGGAGAAGGAATAGCCTATAGCAATCTCGGCACTACTTATCACAGCCTAAGCAAATTCCAAAAGGCCAAGAAATCATTTCAATCTAGCGTAGAAGTTTTTGATATCGTGAGAGGTAGTCTCAAGTCTGAAGATGCCTGGAAAATAATTTTCCGGGAGGAATATCGCGAAACCTACGAAATGTTGTGCCATACACTGGTAGTTCATCTCGACATGACTGATGAGGCGCTGTGTGCTGCCGAGCGAGGTCGTGCACAGGCTTTGGTCGATACCTTGAAAATACAGTATAGCACCACCATCAGCGTTACTTGAAACTAAAGGAACAATTCGTTACATCTCCAACAACCTCTCCACGCAAACAGTGTTTATAGGACTTGAAAGCAACAAAATCATATTCTGGGTTATGAACAAGGAAAAAAGGTTGAGCTTCGGCGAATGGAAGTAGACGGGAGAAAGAGACGGAAACATTTCATAACTGCCGTGTTGGAAACTACTCTGAAGGAAATTGGAGCTGGTGTTGGTGTTAATTGTGAAAATCGTTCACTAGAACCAGCTGACGAATCCAACAGAAGAGATGATGAGGAACCAGCACAGACTTCGCAGTGCACCATAGACTCATTACAACCACTACATGATGCAATTATCGGCCCCATTGCAGACTTGTGCCAAGGTGACGAACTGATCATTGTCCCTGGTGGTCCATTGTGCTTAGCGCCATTTTCTGCTTTGAGCCAATCTATACGCATCCGAACTGTACCCTCGCTAACCAGCTTAAGGCTGATCGTTGATTCCCCTGAGGACTACCACAGCAAGAGTGGAGTGCTCCTCGTCGGAGATCCGTGTCTGGAGAAGGTTACCAAGACAGGAATCTGGGGAAGAAAGCCCATGTACTGCCCGTTGCCTTGCGCCAAAATGGAGGTAGAAATAATAGGAAGAATTTTAAAGGTCGCACCACTCACGGGAACAGAAGCAACGAAAAAGAAAGTGCTGGAAAAAATAGCGTCAGTTGCGTTGGTTCACATTGCGGCACATGGACGAAAAGAAACAGGAGAAATCGCCTTGGCTCCAAATGTTGGGTGGGAAAAGGATAAAGATCAAGGAGTAAGATCAAGGAACCTTGTGCCTAAAGAGGAAGACTACATTCTAAAAATGTCAGATGTGCTAGCAGCTCGTCTGCGAGCGAGGCTTGTTGTGCTCAGTTGCTGTCATAGTGGTCGCGGAGAGGTGAATTCAGAAGGTGTGGTTGGTATTGCTCGGGCTTTCTTGGCTGCAGGTGCTCGTTCTGTTCTGGCGTCACTCTGGGCAATTTCTGACGAGGCCACCATGCTGTTCATGAAGAGTTTTTATCAGCACCTGGCAGATGGAGAAAAGGTCAGTTTCGCTCTACACCAGGCTATGAAAGCCCTTCGAAATTCAGAGAGGTTCTGTGCCGTGAAGCACTGGGCTCCATTTGTACTGATTGGCGATGATGTCAGGTTTGAATTTGGAAACCAGTCTTTTGAGTCTTGTAAGTAAAATTTTCTTTGCAATTTAAACCATAGCATAGCGGCACATTTCACTTGAAAGGTTTAAGGAAAGCCTTTTTCTTCCTTGCATGCATGCGGTTCCTCCCAGACGAATAAATTTTTATTGAAATTGTCTAACGTAAAACAGTAAGGAAAAAGGCACCTAATGCAAAGGAGTGCTTGCGGGTTATACGTTAAGTTAACATATACTTACCCAACCGCCACCCCCCTCCCCTCCTCCGCACACACACACAATATAAGCTACATCAGTAGACGACTACTTGCCAACAAGGAATACTACATTATCGTGTTTGTTACGTTGTAGATTTTCTCAATTTGAATACGTTGCTTTATTTTGTTTCTGCCTTTATTGTGTTTTTCTGCACACGACTCTGCAAGATGTTAAGACAGAGTGCATTTCCAATGCCTCGACAGACTCAAATCAGAATACACCAATTTGGTTTGTTATCTTATTCCTATTCCACCTTAGTCTCACCTAGCAATCAAACCCACTGACATTGATAATCTCATTAACGACAAAAACCTCACACTAATTAAGGCGCACCATAAATGTTGTCAATCATATTGCGTCATCTCTTTGCTTACTTATTGTATTTTACTGTTTTATTTACAGGCGCTTAATTATCAAGTCAGGAGAGGACTTACTGTATATCTGGAAAGAAAAATGAGTGGCATTTCAACTGATTGTTGTACTACGCCGTCGTAGTATCATGGTGACATTTTCTTGTGATTATCAATTCATTTCGGTTGTTTTTACCATAAACATTAATTCTTGCAATAACAGAAGCAGTAATGACCACAAAGACAACATAAAATAGCAAATAAATGTAAGAGAGGCATTTTTCAGAGTGAGAAGAGCGTAATAACTAGGGCGTTCCTTTTTTCTTGAAAGGAATACAAGAATGTTGCGGAGACGTAGCTAAGCCGTATGTGCGTAGTCCGTGACAGTAATGCATAGGTTTTTTGATAGTAATTATTATTTTAATAGAAACTGTTGTTGTGTATACACGTTTTGAATTCAGTTTAGTGCGAGACTTTTGCCCAATTTGACCACGCAGTAATTTTCAAAGTGTTGAAGTAACTTCTGAAGAGGAGTCAAATTAACTTCCTGTAGTGCACTTTTTTAAGGGCTTGTATTATTTTGGAATTCTTCAGGAATACAGGTGTTGCGGAGACCTAGCTAAGCCGTAATTGCGTTTTCCATGACAGTATTACATAGGTTCCTTAATAATAGAGCGCTTTTCAAATGAGTGTCGTAAAACCAAAACCAAAGTAATTACCCCAGCCAATCACAATAGACAAAAATTATCCAATGAACCAATCAGAACTCGAAGCAAGTACATGTTACTGGCGTCAAGCGCGGGAAAAAACGTGCTAGCGCGAGCAAGTCGCGACTGATTGGTTTGAGTTTTACTCCTGATTGGTCGAGAAAGTGGCGCGAGATTTTTTAACCAATCACAGAGCGAAGTAAAGCAAAACCAAAGCAAAACACGAATTACTTTCGACACTCAATTGAAAACCGCTCTAGCTACTATTTTAAATAGATTAAGAGGTGTTGTGCAAGGGAGAATAAGAGAACATAAATTTTCGTTCAGTTTAGCTCCAGACTATTGCCCAGTTGTTCACGCAGCAATTTTAAAAGAACTGGCAGTAACCTCTGAAGTGGAGTTAAATTAACCCCTGGTAGTAGAGTGTCTTTAGTGTGGCGTAATTGAAACTCAAAAAAGAACTAAGGTAGTTAACTTCATAATGACTAAGAATAACTCCATTTGGCGATTGGAGTTATTTCAACCTCCGATACGAAGTCAAATTCAGAAGTTAAAATAACCATAAAGGATTATTTTGAACTTAGGTTTGAGGTTAAAATAGCTTTCTGAAAGTCCCTGTAAGTTCGTGAGGTTTCTGTAATCTCCTTAAGACAACACGGGTTAGAGACATTAAAGTGTTTTATGTTGCTTGTAAATTGTATGCGTCAGTCTTTGTGACCTGTCTGTTACCTTTATTCTGTCGAATTCCCAGTGATCGCTCAGTAAGAACACCTGATAATACGTAAACTGTTAATAGCATTGCTTGCTGGCATTATCCTGTTACCCTGCAAGCAGAGTTTTCTTGGCCGCCCTGTGTTCTGGCGGGAGAAAAAGTAAACTTGATCAAGGGAAAACCTTCCGCTTCCTTGATCAACCAACTGCCGTCCAGAATTTTGGACAAAATTCTGGTTTTTAAATACTGGTTTTTAACCGGCTTTGAACTCGTTTGAAACTAACACATGCCATGAATTTTGTCGAAACGTCCACGCGCTGTGACACACTTGCAAACTTGTTGTACGCGATAGATTTGCATTTTTGGCAATTTTTTGGTCACTTTTCTTAGCTCAGAAAATCAGCAGAAAGACAAGGCAGCAATTGTTAAAACTGTACTTTATTAAGATTTATCCGGACTTTCAAGCAATGGTAAAATATACCGGATGCAAGTGACGGTTTGAAGAGCTCATAAGTTTAAGCTAAGGTATAATCGTGCTTGCAAAATATGCGATAAAGGGAAGTGAAGATACGTATGACGAATGTTGCACACGCACGACAGAAAATTGGACGGTATTGCGCAGAGTTTAATGTTTCGATCGCCCACCGGGACATTAGGGGCGACCAAGAAACCTCTGCTTGCAGGGTTTTATCTTGTCCGATTTTTGATGACAAGTCTCTAAAATAACAATATCAACTGCAGGTGTATAGAAAATTCATAATATGACCGATCAGGCCGTGATACCAGCTTTTTCGTTGAGCTTGTTTTCGGGAGGGCTTATTATTAGAGGGCGTTTTCGCATTAAAAATGGCTCGGCTTGTAGTTATTTGGATGGGATTCTGCGTCTGAAAATGCTGTGCCCAAAGGAATTTGGGTATAAGGTGGAAGAATTGAACTTCCTTGCAAAAATACTATCTGTTTGCTCCCAAGGAATTACAAGCACGATGTAAGGAATGCAATACGGCAAAAAAAAAAATTACCGTACGATCGAAGATTAAAATTATCTTGTTTCATACACTATATTGCTTGCTTGTTTTTTGTTTGGCACGTGCTTTTTGCGAATAACATTTGGGGACTTATATTGGGGGGAGGGAAATATTTGTCGGGGGAAGGGCTCATCATCGGAATTTTGCGGTAAAAAATGGCGGCATCAAAAGACCAGCTACAAGTTCTGCCGTCCGGTTTTCCTACCCACTCTACCGTCGGCATTCTTTGGGCGCCATATTTCTCACTAAGGAGCGTGTTCACGGCGAACAGCAAAGACAGTTTCCAGTTATTTTTCCCGAAACTACTGCAGTGCAACGCAGTCAAGAAACTGATGCCGATCTGCCTCGTCCCCAGGCGTCCCTCCTAATTGTATGATGGTGCGCGTGGTGTTGTGGGATAGGTGCACTGCAGCTGGTTTTGCATCCTTCCCACGACGCACCGCACTCCCTGTTTGCCGTGTTAAACAGGCGCCTGGGGACGAAGCAGGATGCTGATTATTTTAAGCATCGTTGGGAATTTATTAACCTGTACTTTATATTTTTTGCTTTGTTTTACAAAAGAGAGGGGCGTCAAAACTAATTTCGCAATAACTGAGTTTTAATAATACATCACTTTCATAGAGCTTTCAGCAAAACAATATCGGTCAATATCCGAGAGCGCTCTGCAAAAACTGACGTGAGATTTAAAAAAGTAAAAATATATCTGAGAAAACTTTGCAAAACATACCCTCAACCGTCTCGGATTAAAGGCGGACGTGTCCGCCTTTTACCCCCCGCGGCCGGCCAAAATTAAGGGGGGGTTTGCGTCACTCGATATGCCAGCACACTGCCCAGGGACTGCCCTTTCTGACAGTAGGCATTGTGAGGGTCAAGAGGCCAAAATGGGGGGTAGGGTGGGGAGAAATTGGCCTCTTTTGCTGAGGAAACTTGATTTTCAAGACAAGACAAGTGCTCTGATAGTGCTTGAAAGACATGAAGGATTTTTTTGTCTGTGTCTCTGGGTCAAAGGGCAATCTCAGCTGTACTGCCACAATAGACTGCAAGCTGGGGAATCACAAAAAGCAGCAGAGCTAGCCTTGGGGGGTGAGAGATCCAGATCCACAAGGGAGGGGAGGCAAGTGGATCTGGCTAGAGGGCTTTTGCTGGTTAGCTGCAGGCTTTTGCTGGTTCGCTGGCAAATTCAGTCCGATATATGCAATACTAAAAAAAGCACAAAACTAAGAACGTTGAAACACCTTAAAGGTCAAATAAACCAACATTTCGACAAATTTTCTTTCAGTCCAATTTCCTTGTTATGTGTTAATCAAGTATCAAATAAACGTATTCTAAAGTTTCAAGTCAATTGGACTTAGGATCGCAGAGATAATGGAACGTGAAAAGTGCTACTTTTTGGCCTTCGTAATCGTAGAGTGGTCGGGAAAGTTGTCGGTAAATTGTCGGAAATAACACTAGTGACGTCACTGTTGGTGAGCTGGAAAATTGCGGGGATTCGAAATGTGAGGACTTGAGCGGAAAATCATGGTGTTTTGTGCTGCTATAAGAGTAAAGTAAGTTATTGTAAGTTTCCAGAAGATCCAAAACTGCCTCAAGAATGGCTCAAAGAATGAAAGGAGGATCGTTTCAACCTACAAAACATTCACGCGTCTGTGCAGACCAGTTTACACCACAGGTAACCAAAGCGATTCGATCGAAAATAATCGGCGGTTTCCATGGAAAATACCTAACAATCCAAATAAAGTTTGAAAACCCTTACCTGTTATGTGTTTGCTGTGTTTTTGCCGGTTTTCCGAGGTCGTTTTGAGCAATAAGTTACAGCGGTATAAACAATCCATGTCCACCGAAGAACGGAGCAACATCACACGGGAATTCCAATTGCGTGTTCAGCATTTGCACAACGTAGAAAGTTAAAGGTAAGAATTTTGCATTTTGTTTAATATAACTATGACTAGCCTGAATCTTCAGATGGTTGTTCGCTCTTTCAGTTAGTTGAAGTGAGAATTATAAGTCATAGCAGTTACTAAGCGTTAACACTAACCTCGGGTGTTTGTCGCATAAATAAGGCTACAAGATTGTATTTACAATCGTCATACATGACGAGTTTACGAACGTAAATTTCGAGCTCTGAATAATATTTTTCACACACTGAAATATTTCATTTTTATTGCTTTCATACAGCGGCTGCAGGACCTTCCTAAGCCTCTCACAAGCCAACACTCAAGACAACCAAAAAGTTGTAACACAAAATAAACCCAGATTTAATAAATATCCTAATTGCTAAGTGTTGTGGCTTTTCACTGGCAAGCAGGTGTTCCAGGCTGTTTCATGACCTTCCACGTTTATGCTTTTTAGGTGAGGCAGAAATGACATGCCCCTAAGTTTATGACAGGTGTATCACTTAATATAATTATGGGATCCACCCTTCGTACAGCTGCTATCTAAGTACCCCCAGGAGGGGGGAATGGTTGACCCATAAAAATTGAAGGAATTGATTGTGAAATTTTTAAAACAACAACAACAAAACAAAACTTCTTTTGTGGGTGTCGCATATGTTCATTGTTACTCCGTGAAGTACTAATACCTCTTGAAAAGTTGTTCCTGCCAGCATGGATTTCTGACATTATAGTACCTTAAAATCCTAGAAAGTATCAAAGCATGCTGACCAATGGTCATTTTTAATTCAAGCACCCTAAGTGGTACCAAAGCATGAATTGTAATCCCAGTGACCCCTTCACTACACTATGGGAGCCCCTCCCCTCTCACCTCCTAGGTTAAGTACCACTCTGTAGAAATTGAAGAAAATACAACATTTAGAACTGTCAACCAAATATGACGTTAATATTATCTAGCAAGACTGCCAGGCTGTTAATGGACATATTCAAAGCCCTTACAGTTTCCACTTCTACTTGGGAATCTCTCTTTAAATTTTTAAAACCAGACCAGATGGAATGGCTATTGGGATTTGTCGTCCCACCTTCATACGTATCCAGTAATTGTATTGCCTATAAGCAACATTACTGTATACATGTTCTAAGAGAGAAAGAGGAAACAACAGACTCAAAACATAACAAAGATACACAGCAGGACTGTAGCCAGTATGAGGCAAACCGAGGCACTTGCCTCAGTCATTTTTTCGCTTCCTCGGTCATTGTTTTTTCGTCTAGCACCCTAAATACCTAGGAAGAGAATTTAACCATGGACAGTGCCTCAGTCATAATTTTAACCATGGACATTGCCTCAGTCATAATTTTTTTTCTGGCTACTGCCCTGCACAGATGAGCAAAAGGTAACTCATCAGTAAAGAGATTAAATAAATATGTCAACTACAAAAATAAATATATATTAAATAAATAAACAGGTCAGCTAACCAGTAACAACAGTATAAAAACTACATTAACTCGATTTCACAGTCTTAGAAATGACGAAATCACATTTGATTTGTTTAAGCTAAAATTTTAGAGTTTGTTTTTGCTTTTAACTAACAATTATATGACTTATATATTGTACTGGTAGTATAACTGATTGGAAACCCAATACTTGTTAAACCATTAGAGAAGTCATTAAATGCACAAGGTTGCTAAGAACTAAACAAGGTATACTGTTTATGTAATCATGTTCATTCATGTAATAAGGGTTTTTGTAATTTTCATTTCATTATCGTTCCTTGATCTTTTACTACTTTTACGTTACGTTTTGCCAAATATCTTAGTATTTAGCACACAACCCCATAAGCGTTGCAGCATTTTGATTCTCATCATGTACCAATAAAGGATTCATTTTCAGACCACAATATGTAATTTTTGCCTGGGCCACTGGTCCCCTCATCCCTCCCCTGGTCCCAGAGGTTTTTCTTTCTCTTTTCCCAAACAAAATTCAACCACAAAGCAGCTCTCAGTGTACCCACTGTCAGACCAAACATATAATTTTCCCTACCCATCTTGAGAACAAGATGTGTAATTTTTCCTACCCATTTTCAGAACTGACAAGACAACTGTCACACCCGACCTGATTCTTATGATCACACCTGACTCTTAAGTCAACAACCATTTTCAGACCAATATGGCTCTAAAATCACACCCATTTGGTTGCAACAATCTATAATGGAGTCTGTTCTCTGCCCCTCCCCCCTCCCCAAAGAAAAGAGCCCAAAGCAAAATTACATTCCTACGTACGTACTCCGGCCCTCATTTTCAAAATACTGATTAAAATCTGTCTCAATGACAGCTGGATTTTTGCATACAGAGGTAAAATTCTCTTCATCTGTCTGTAGGACATAGCAGGTGATATCTTATCACAGGATTTGGGGATTTCACGACAGTAAACACTTTCTTGCCCAGTCTGCATTGGTACACAGTTGCCAAATTTAAATGCACCTAAATTTTGAGCCCAAGATTGTGTAAGTGCAAAACAACAAACACAGTCACTAATAACACTTTGCGATGTAGACAGATACATTCAACAAAATTCAAATACATTCAACAAGAACTGTAACCTCTGGTTTCGGCTATGTTCACAATTTGAGCCGGATTTCCTGCCGCTGTTGCCGCGAGGATAAAACCGTACTCAAGCAGGAACTATAATGGATACATGTTTTACTGTAGTCAGTCTAGTTAGTAAGGCATAACAACAAACATCGATAAGTGTACAAAAGGGCTGCAAAGAATAAAAATGCCTCAAATGAAGTGGTAACGCATTTATTAACAATTCTACGGCGAACTTTTACAGTGTATTGAATAAATCAGCTTAAACGCTCACCAGTAAACTTTACCAATTAGGTCGTTTGCTTTCGAAGCCATTGCTGTCAGTCGAATATCATCTGAGATTTCGCAGTCCGATTCTATGGCAGTTAGCTTAAACTGGTGCGGCTCTACGTTAAATGCCACAGGTTTGAACTCCTCGGCCATTTTCAACTCAAAGACAACGGGTGAAAACAGAGAATTTTCCAAAAAATTACAGCAATACTCTTCAATACTCGCCTTTGGATCTTGAGCTATCTTTCGCTGCTCATCACAGTGACGTCACAGAATCAGAGGTCGTTTCCATTCCTTCCATTCAAGCGCGCGGTCATTACAGAAACGTTTTCGTGAAACCTTCGGATATCTTCGTACTTTTGGCTTTATTACTCCTTTTTAGGACTCAGGAAGGAAAATTTCGGTCCAGTTTTGCTTTATAATGATTTCTTTTTGTGTCAAGACGCGTTTCAATTCCTAAAATTTTGGTTTATTTGACCTTTAAATAAATTCTTATATGAGACAATAAAAAGCCTTCTGAAAAAGAAATGTTTTTAGTCTTTTCTTGAAACTTTCAACAGAGGGGCAAAATTTCAACTCCACTGGCAATGTATTCCACAGCTGTGGCGCGCAAACAGAAAAGGGCCCGATGTCCGTACGTGTGCAAGTTGTAATTACGTTCCGTAAGGAGCATCTTGGTAGCAGCCAATGTAATTCTTTCAGAATCGGTGTGATATGATCTGACTTGCTCGATGAAACTAATCTTGCAGCGCAGTTAAGAACATACTGTAGTCGCTGAATTTTATGCTTGAGCAGACCGTATAGCAGCGAATTACAATAGTCGAGCTTGGATGTAACGAAGGCATGCACAAGAATCTTGGCTGTGTCTGATCTTAAAACCTTCCTGATCTTATAAATGTTACGTATAGAAGAAAAAGCCAAGTAGATTTGCATATCGCTGTTACTTGTTTGTCCTGAGTCAGTGTATTGTCCATGTAAACACCAATGTTTCTGCAAATAAGGAGCGACAGATAGATGCACTTGCAATACGTATAGTGTCAAGAAAAGGTGCAGAACGATGTTTGGCGTGGAAGATAGCAATTTCCGTTTTGTCATCATAGAGTTTTAGAGCGTTGTATAGCATTCATTCATTTATATCTGGGCGAACACAGTTTTCTACCTTCGCCTGAGCATGCTTTTGATCGCCGGTGACCGATGTCTTGAAGCTAAGATGCATTTGGGTATCATTGGCGTACAAGTGAAAAGAAACGCCATTATCCCTCATAAGGTCACCAAGGAGTACAATGTACAGGAAGTACAGCAAAGGTCCCAGCACAGAACGTTGTGGAAGACCAAAGTTTAAGGCGCGGCTAGATGAACGGTTTTCCCCAATGATTACAAATTGTTTACGTCCAGAGAGGTACGATTCGAGCCACCTGAGAGTATTTCCTTGAATACCAAAGCGATCAGTAATTCTGTTTAGAAACCGTTCATGGTTCTCGGTATCAAAAGCCGCTGACAGGTCTAACATCAGCAGGACAACACATTTGTTGTCATCGATGGCACGAAATACATCATTCTGGACTCTTGACAACGCAGATTTCTTGCTGTGTGCTGCCTTGTATGCTGACTGGAACACCTATGACAATAACAACAGTAACAACAAAAACAATAATGATGATCATGATAACAAAAGAACAACAATGTACGCTTGGCTTTTCATATGGTGTAACCAAAATACCAACATCAAACGATGCTTTTTGTCTATCTCTTGTAATACTGTACCCCGAAATGAGTACATCAAGTTGCATTGCACGTTTTTTCCTTAGTTGAAAGAGCACACAACTGGGTTGAAAGAGCACACAACAAGGCTGCGGCGCCGACTAAGTTGACCATGAGATCATGTACGACGATATGAGTGGAATAATTGTTTTCTAATATTGCCAATCCCGGATAACCAGGGACGTTTTAAAGTTACGAAAACAAAGTTTTCCTTTAAATAGGCATGTTTCTGCTATCTTTTCTCGCGCGATTTCTCTTCTCGTAAGATATGAGGCGATAGCCTGTGAGTAGACAGCCAACCATAAGGCGAGCTCGCCCATATCCAGAACTGTCTATCTTTAATGTTGGTTCACATACACACAGGTTATCAGAACAATTTGCGTTTTTTGCTTTGTAAGGAAATTGGATGCCACTCTCCGTGCGCCCCCAGTGAGCTAAGCGGAGTAGAGGACTGACATTTTAGGCTGACCGCGAAGCAAAAGTCTTTCCAAATCAAGCACCCCCCCCCCCTTACCCCCACCAAAACAAAAATCAGCAACTATTGCCAAAGATGAGAATTGGTTAAGAAATATTCCACTCGTGCTGAGGTGAATACAGGCAACTCCGCGCTACGTGCCCTGCTAGTATCACCATCACCTCAGTTGATTCAACATGCTCTTGTGGAATAATTTTTTAACATGCTCTGTTTGAGCCAGTGACAGACCTGTGTAACAATGTCATTGTTGTATCCACTAAAAATTCGTAACAAGTAGTGGTATGGGATTGGAATTACCCGATTTTTGAGCAGGTATCTGATTCAAGTGAGCAGGAATAATTAATAATGCGCGGGAAACTTCTTAATTTATGCGGAATAACTAAGTCTCGCTGAAATGTCAACTTTCCAAAAAGAAAAGAAAAAATTGTTTTTCAAACATCAAGTACTAGTAATGCCGTGTCAAAGGCCGTTCAAACGTTAGTGCGTCCTGAAATTTTGTTTTGAGTTACAATGTTAGAATTTCGTTTTGAGAGGCGGATATTTCTATAGACACCGTAAGTAGGCGGGACTCACACTTTTACTATAAACAATGATTGACCAAATGCGTCACGACACCATAGGTAGGTGTGTAGATCGGTAAACTTGACAGATTGTGAGGCTATTGTGTTTTAAAAATAAAAGCTCGCCACCTTTCGTCAAACGCACCATTTCGTAGCTAAATTTTGCGATGGCTTTTACCAACAATTCTGATATTAAAGCAGCGTTGGACAGGTGTACCACTGTTGAGGAGTGGGAGAATATTACGGACTCCGTTCAGATTCCAGAAGAGCTGGTTTCCTACTCTTTACAGAGATTTGCTGATCTCAGTCTTGATGCTATTACATTTGAGGTCAGTTGAAATCTCCTCAAATCGAAATATTGATTAACATGTTCTTTTTATCTACCACAATCTATTCCCTTCTAACTCGGCAACTGCACTTTAACTTTTAGCTCCCCTCTGATCAATGAACTCACATATACTTTTTTTAACTCCTTAGTTGCAAGACAACGAATCCCACAACGACTTGGTGGAGCAATATCCCCAAGTAGAAGAAGTAAGTTAGATCTTATCGTAAGCGTTTTATCTAAGGAATCAACATCTTTTCATTTAGTCATGGTTTATTGATGAACTAATTGTTTTGATTGCTCAACGCAGTTTCTTATCGATTACAGTTGACACCTTTCTCTTAAACAAAATTTTGTTATTTTGAAACTAGGTCAATTCCATTAGACGTCCTGAGCAGTTGGAATCATGTGGGACATTCGAACAAGATCACAGAAGTTTATCACGAGAAGGTTTTAGGCATCACTGCCTTTCGGCTTTATTCAAAATTATCGGTGTCTGCTTAGATCTCGATATTATTCTTGTTTACTTATTATATAATACGGTTAATTTCGTCTATTCACAGGTTTTACCAGAGATTGCACAATGTAAACTTCAAACTGGAGCTGGCTCAAAACGACCCTCAAAGGTATAGGTTTTAATTTGCTTGAAAATTGACCATTATGATTTTGCGGGGCAACTATAACATTTATTTTACTTTTATAGGATAAGGAAGATACACCGCCGGCGAAAACACCCCGTTACGAGTGCGTATCTTGTGGAAAAGCGTTTAGTCGACCAGACAACTTGACCCAGCATCAACAAATCCACCGCAACGAAAAACAACACAAGTGTGCCACATGTGGGAAGGTATTTCAAAAAGTCAAACTTAAAACGTCACGAGACAATAGTGCACACGCGCCGAGGAGCAGAGAGATTATACAAGTGCAATGTCTGTGGCGAGACGTTTCATAACGTGGCTCCATTCCGAGCACAACAAAAGACAGCCCTTACTAAACCCTCGATAAGTAAAGTACCCAGTGAAGACATATCAGGGAGAAATAATTAACCCTTATTTAAAGTTGTAAGCGAGAAAACAGTGATCGATAAATTATTATTAATTATATTCACGTTGTTCCGGGAGAATTATACGTAGAATAT
This sequence comes from Siderastrea siderea, assembly GCA_964030785.1. NCBI lineage: Eukaryota > Metazoa > Cnidaria > Anthozoa > Scleractinia > Rhizangiidae > Siderastrea > Siderastrea siderea. The sequence goes on from OZ034973.1 coordinate 32,442,465, forward strand.
ATGTAGGAATTAAGCCCTTCTTAATGCATTTTGCCAGAGAAACAATTGCGAGTTCGTACTTTTTGGTTTCTCTAATAAGTTAAGTCGTGCCTGAAATTTTTTTGCTTTACATTTGGCACAATAGAAACTATCACATCTTTAAACAAGTCTTTTGTTAGCTCCTTTGCAAGCCTATTGGCTAATTCAGTAATTACGTCATACTTAACTTTGTGTTGAACGATTTAGAACCAATAGTTTATGTAAAGAAAAATCTAATCGACTATTCAGTGAGAGTGAAACAAACGGCCAAAGGCCTACTTCATTTAATTTTTTAAAATTGTATTTATGTACATAGAAGTTCAATCGTTGCCTCGCATCACAGATTAGATCTTTTGTGTCACAAAATTAGCTCCTTCAAGAATAGGAACTATACTTAGACATTTTGTATGTATTTGTGATGAGACATGACATATGGAGAAATCGGGGACATTTGAGCCCACGGTCAACAAATCCTGCGGTAAATTGACTATCGAAGCGAACGCAACAACACCAAAGAAATGTATGGAGATTGAAAAATTTCGAGAAATATCTCTTGACCAATTAGTTAAAGTAAAAATGTGCAACCGGTTCATGGTAAACTGGTGTATCAAGAAAGATATAGTACAAAAAATAAGGTGGATACTTCGAATTTTAAGTTTACTTTTACGGTTTTCTGTGAGCAGTTTAGCGGCCAAAAAATATAAGGCGTGGAGGGGGATTTGATCGAAAAACCGAAAACTCAGTTTATAAACAGCGATTACGGGTAAACATAATGGGATCGGAAAAATGTGCAAGTGGATTCATTAAAACTATATTTGTAACAAACTAACCTTACGATTTTCAACTCCATTTTAAACTTGATGTTTATGCGGCGATCAATTCGAAACTTCAACATCCCCCCCGGGCATACCCCGGGCATTTGACTGTGCATCGTGCCCGGGGAGGGGGGAATTTGAACGTTGCGTTGGAAGGATGGGGAATTTGAACCGGATTTATCTCTTGTTCTGACGTAATGCGCCCGTGAGTTTTTTCGTTTTTTTCACGGATTGACGGATTAACAAGATAGAATTTCGCCTTTGTTAGTGAATAACTCTTTCAAAAGGGTCTTTAAAAGAAGTTTGAAGGTGTCATTACGGCATATCTCTCTCTGAAGGGAGTGTTAAGTGTTTGATTGAAGAAGAAATTTGTCTTTGAGGAGAGGTAGCTCAGTACTAATTGGTGGGGCATTTGAACGGCTTTTTGGCCCCGAGGGGAGGGAATTTGAACGAGCCAATCTTCAATAGTTCAAATGCCCGGGGGTTTGCCCGGGGGGTTGCCCGGGGGGGATGTTGAACTTTCGAATTGATCGGTGCATTACTTTTTGCACTTGAAAACCACGAAAAAATAGCATTCGGCGATACATCAAAGTCCACGCTAAAGTCCAAAAATCCGCCGTCTTCGAACTGCGATATTTCGGCCGAACATGCTCCAAATACGCTACAAAAGCCATCCTTCGAAAGCTAAATTTCAGTACATTCAAATGTTAAGCGATTTAGTTTGGTCAGTGGTTATTATATGGGCCAAAACATGGTTTTGTAAGGCGACTTATTGCATCGTGCACCATTGTGAAATATGAGCCCAAACTACGCCGTTTCGATCAGCGGTATGCATCATTTAAAAAAGCTGTCTATGTACGACGCCCGAAAAGGCGTTGGCTCCAATGTCCCCGATTTCTAGCGATGAATATTTTAAATTTCTCTTCAGAGCCGAAACGTAAAAAAACAAAAACAAGTCCTAAGAAGACAAAAACAACTGAAAGTTCTTTCTGGCTAGAAGATCCAAGAGTTCATACTGATCTTCCGGAACAACCACAGAGTCCATTTCCCGAGTACCATCGCCACTGGGACCAAATACGGACTCGCTATAGCCGTCAAAACCGTCTCCGCGACTCGTATAATTACCGCATATCACCCTTCGCAGCTCATAGACCACCTCAACGATATCTTCTTCGACCAAAATACCGTTTTCAAATTGAACGTATCCAAGCACTCTCTACCTTATCCTTTATCGCCAGCACCTTTCCTATATCAAAGATCTAAACAAATACACAAAGTCCTTCTGCTGCTCTCCATGTGGTAAATTCTGGAAACGAGCACACAACTTGAAGCGACACGGAAGAAAATGCGAAGCAAAACTACATTTCAAATTTCCTGGTGGCGCCTACAACACCCCTCCCGCCATCTTTTAGCTGCTCGAAGATGAAGGCTTCAACATTCCTCAGCAATTGAAGTAATTTCCTTATAGAGCTACATTTGACTTTGAGCGTATGCTTAATCAAAACCCTGGCTTGAAAAATACGAAGTAACTCAGCTGGCATGCCAAGCACGTACCTCTCAGTGTAAGTGTCTGTTCTAATGTCCCCAACTACAGTGAACCCAAGTGCTTTGTTTCAGAAGGAGATTCTACACAGTTGGTGAGAGACATGGTAAATTATCTCATTGAAATCAGTAAAGAAAGTGGTCGCCTCATGAAACGAGAATTTGCCTTCTTATTTGAGGCTATCGATGAGAGATTGGAGAAAAGAGAGAAAGAAAACATTGTCGACGAGGAAGATTGCGACGATGAAGGGGAATATATCCAAGATAATGATGGTGGAGAAGAATTATTCGAGTCTGAAACCGAAGAGGATCGTGCTTTCTTAAATGATGAGGTGGAAGATGAACAAGGTCCTTCCTTTTACCGTGCTTTAGATCAGAAACACAGGCGAATGACTGATGAAGATTGTAACTAGGAGGATAGTACAAACAAGACGAAAACAGAACCCGAGAAGAAAAGGCAAACTCCCTCGCAGATTCGAAGATTATCTAAAAGAACTTCCCGTCGTGGGCTTTAACTCGGGAAGACATGATTTAAATGCTGTTAAGAAGTTTCTTTTTCCTTTCCTGGTCAAAGATGAGGAAGTCCAATCTACCATTAAACGTAACCACAATTTTATGTGCCTACCAACGGAACACCTTCGCTTTCTGGACGTCACGAACTTTCTAGTACCAGGTTTTAGCTACGAATGTAGCTTTTAAAGGCTTATGAATGTCCACAAACTAACGGATTTTTTCCCTATGAATGGATGGATTCTCTTGAGAATCTACAACACCCAGCACTTCCACCTCGTGAAGCTTTCTTTTCATCCCTAACAAAGCCCAACATCACAGAGCAAGAGTACAAGTACTGTCAACAAGTCTGGTCTGACAATAACATTTAAAGATTTCCTCACAAGGTACAGCAACCGTGATGTCCAACCATTCTGCGATGCCCTGGACAAAATGCGTACATTTTGGAAAAAAAGAATATGGACATGCTAAAGCAAGGGATCTCCATCCCTGGCATTACCTTAATCTTCCTCTTCTCAACCCTGGAACCTGAAATCTTCTTCTCACTTTTCAATGAAAAGAAAAAAGATTTGTACAAGCTGTTTAAGGAAAATATTGGGGGGGGGGGGGGGGGGGGGCTAGCGTCATCTTCCACCGTGAGGCGGGAATAACCATGATCAGGGAGCGTGACCAGGGGTGGATCCAGGATTTTACATGAGTGATTTGGCCCAACTTAACTAGGGGGGTTTGGGGGCATGCTCCCCCAAGAAAATTTGAAATCTAGTGCTCTCAGAATGCAATTTTCCTACATTCTGAGAGCACCTCAAGCCATTCAGACACATAAACAGCACCTCCTCAGAAAGGCATAATTCTGTACAAAAATTCATTTCTGTGTCTTAAACAGTAGTTACACAGACAAACCAGAATAACATTAAAGTAAGCAATAGAGTTATACTGTTTTTTACTATATAAAGTAAATTTTTTTTGTCTAGAAATTTGCCTTTCTGTGTCTAAGGAGTCTAGCATGTGAATTAACATGTAGGGCTACTTGCATTGAAGATGTAGTAGATGTGCTGCCTGGATTGCTGTCTTGGATGCTTGTGGGAGTGCAAATAACTCTCCAATGGGAATCATCTCAGTGTTAGTGGGAATGGAGGAGAAAACAAACAATATCAAGATTTATTAGTGCATATTAAGAAACATCATTGTTATGAAAATGTAGCAGCAAAACTGAAAGGTTGGAATCATACTTGGCTTTTTCAGCCTTATAGATAAGTGTATAAAATGATGTGGTCCAATGAGTTCATACTGAGAGATTATTAGAATATGTAAAAACCATATAAGCTTATTGAACACCCAGTGTCAGTGGAAACATAACTCAGAAAACTATTGAAGAATGAGTTTTTGTCCAGATATTAGTATTAATGCAATTGTACAACAGAAACCAGCTATGTATCTGTACTGTTCTCCATCAGTTTAAGGATTACATTAATCCTGACGGAACATAACTCACAAGTACTCTAGAAACACTAGTGACTGTCTGGTACAAAATTATTCATTTAAAATATTTTCCATTCTCATTCTTCTAGGATGTAAATTAGCAAATAAATCTATAATTTTTTCAAGGTCTAATTCCATTTTTCTATGAGCATGCATCAGTGCTAATCCATTCAGTCTATCCTGGACCATTGTATTTCTCAAATGAGTCTTCAGATTTCGGAGGGTTGAGATGGACCTTTCACAAGATGCCGATGAAATAGGAATGGCTATCAGGATTTGAAGTATAGTATATATATTCACATAAGCATCCTTGTCAATTTGTCCCAGGGTGGCATCTATACTGTCAGGGATGTCTTCTCTTCTATCCGTTTTCCCCTTCCACATTCTTTCCCACAACAAAAGCTCTGCTGGTAAACCTGCATAATTAGGGATATCTTGTCTGTAATGGTTACAAAATTCCCTAACATTATCCTTCCAAATAAGGTCAGTAGCCAACAAAATAGAAGGAATCACTGAAAATCCTTTGTAGCACACAAAAACATCATCTTCAAATCTGCTGTCCAGTTGCACGAGAGCATGGTTAAGGAAGTCTGGTGTCAGATTGATCCTGTTATAGTCTTCAGGGGTTGGGGCTGGTGCATTGTTTCTGTGAACTTGCCTCTGAACTATCCTGGGCATGCTTGGCTGTACTGAAACACGTCTTGCTAGGGTAACAGCTTCGTCATAGAGCATGGTGTCTAGTATTAAGGTCAGTTTGGTTAAGGCTGATTTTAACAGAACAATTTCCTCTTTTGCTTTGAGAAGATCCATTGCTTTCTTTTGTAGCCTAACTGTGAGTGGTCTGGTTAAGTCTAAAATGTGTCTCACAATAACAAGAGTAACAATAAAGGAAAATGTGATTTCATTAATTAAGGCTTGTGCGTCATTTCTACTGTTTTGATTCCAGTTCCCATGGCTAGGAACATTTCTGTTCATTGAAATGACTTCAAGTGTAGCCACAACTAGGTGAAGAAGCTCCACGATTCTGTCCATACCATCAATGCGCTCAATCCACCTTGTTCGACACACATTTACCAGAACAAAGTGGTTGGCAGCGGGCATCATTACTCTAATCTTGCTGATCAAATGCTGCTGTCGCTTCGGAGAATTGACAAAAAATTCTGAGAGCTTTCTCACAACATCCATCATGTTTCTAACAAGTGGTAATTGGCATGTGTCAGAAACACACAAGTTAAGCCTATGGTTCATACAGTGAAGGTAGATAGCCTTGTCATGTTCAGCCCTAATAAGTGACGAAGCTCCATTCAAGCGCCCAGACATATTGCCCGCACCATCATAACATTGGCCACGCCAGTCATCCATAGATAGTCCTAAATCAGCTACAGCACCAATTATTAAACCTTTGATAGCTGCTCCTGTTGTTCCATCCTCACAAATTCTTCTCTGACTGTTTTGGTCGAATCGAGAAATCTGATCACCACTGAAAGATTTTCTTTATTTGATATAGCACCCACAGTTGTAATCATCTCATTTTGAATGGTTTTAGAAATATATGTCGCATTTCTGGGTGCTGTTTCCAGGTGATGTTGCAGTGATTGGTCGCCGCTGTCAATTCGAAATTCTAACAGTGCCTGAAAGTTTCCAAAAAGACTGGCATTTTGTGGATCATCATCTCGTGGACCCCTGAGGGCGATGTTGTTTTTTCCGCAGAAAATTATTGTTTTGAAAAGGGATTTCAGAATTTCGCGATTTCTTTTGATTTGCTCTTGAAGTAAGTTGTTGATCTGTTGATCAATTGGGACCGATTCTCTTGTCATATTTCTCAGAAAATTCTCCATTGCAATCATTGCAAAATTATGCATCTCACATTTCCCGCTCGCGTGTTCGGTAAAACGTGAAATGGCGGACGTCCAAAGTGTGAGTGGAGACTTCAATTTGACTACAATTTGTCTAGTTTATTCGAATTTCGCCCGCACTGGACTCCAAAAAAAAAAACACACGGTAAACAGAATGCACCATCGAGATATTTAGAGTATGCTTTCCAGGGACATCCTTTTAGCCAGCTCAACACAAAATGACGGTTAGAATTCGAACATTCCACTGACACTGGGAAGTCAAATAGCTCACCTGGTTTCCACACATTCTCTATGAACTTGAGCTTGTCCTGGTCCGAATATGAGCTGATTTCCTTGAAAACCAAGCCAATATCGTACTGAGAACAGTCCTCCTTCCGACAAACTGGATCGCCTCGAACCATGGTTTATAAATCAAAATCTTGTCTTCCTCCGTAGCAAGTTAACGATGAACTCTAATCGGAACTCAACAAGAACAAACGAAGGGACTTCCAGGGAGAGGCTTCCCTTTATATACGATTGTCAGTAGTTTCCACGGTAGTTTGCGGCCTGAATAGCCAATCACAACCGAGTTTGAGTAGTTTGCTAGACAATGTGAGTGTTTCTGGCCAATCGAAGTGGGTTTTGAGTGATTTGTGACAAGATCCATATACCATCCAGTCCCACCCACTGGGTACAACCTTTCTCCGGTCGTGCCTACGAATTGTTTCGCGTTGTTCTCGGAAGTATCGACAAAGGGACGAAACCGTGCGAACGGAGACTCGTCGAATTCGCTCAAGAAGGGCTGGGTTTGCTGTGGGATCGACGGAATAACGAGATGCGACGCTTTTTTCTTTGTTTTATTTCATAATAAACAATAAAACAAGGAGGATAATTGATTTCTTGAAATACAATAAAGACCCTTTGAAATAACAAACCCGTGAGTGATTTCTGGAAATCACTTGAACTACTCTGGATCCACCCCTGATATTTACAATGAAAAACGTTTTTTCCTGTACGGTTACAGTCAACGCGCTTCACGCATTAACGCTCAACTTCAAATATTCATCGATTAGTTCATTCTTCGCTCTCATTCTTCGAAAAATTTAGCGATTCTGCGAACCTTAGATTTAATATTCGAAGCATTAATTTTGTTGTTCGAAATTTTTCGTGGAACATCGTTATAATAATTCGAAATTTCCGACCAGGAACTGAAAAGTTAGCTTTTATACCGTAATTAGCCAATTATCGCGTGTTGGTACCTTAGCGCATGATATTTTCATTATTTTTAAGCGCGTCGCAAAAAAGAAACGCGAGGACAAAAACCAAAACAAAGAGAAAATCGATACACTAGAAGTAATCCTTCGAAAGAAAATCCAAAGGACTTGCTAATTCAACAAGGCAACTTTATTCTTTGGCTGGAGGTTTTTTAGTTTTGCTTTTTAGACGTGCACGAGGAAAAATAGTATAAATAACTGCCACATTTCGGCAATTTACAGTTAACAGTTTTGTCGCGGTGTACATAATAGTGTAATTTTGCACATGAGTTAATTCCAAATAACAAGAAATCCGCTTGGAGGCTTTTTAATACGATACTGGTAAACGTTTGTCTTCTAATGTAAGGCACGAATATCGTGATTTATAGGATTGTCAGATATTTCACGGAACACGATCGAGTGACAAAAGGATTAGCCTCCCCAGGGCCTGAACAATCGATGAAACCGATGATCGGAAAATCAATCGATCAATCGATAACAATCGATTACCTGTTAGTTAATTGGCATCGATTGGCATCGGCCAATCGATGACCAATCGATAATCACACAAAAGTGGCCGCAACTCATCGATTGTCATCGATTGGCGTTAAAAAATTCTCGGTATGCCACGTTCCAGCATGTACGTATACGCACTCGCAGTACGCACGAATGTTTGAGACGATTCGAATTTGTTCACAGGATTGTTTGTATGCAGTTGAATGGTTTCAAAAATCAAGAACAGAAACACACTTTGACAGACTTCGAACAGTTTGAAACAGTGTTTTGAAAAACCACACGTCAACAACACACCTTTTCGCTTAGCTGTTCCTTTCGCTGTCCTTTTGATATCTGGTTGATAGGAATTTTCAGGAATTTTATATTTTCACTATTTTCTATTTTTCCCACAGGTCCTGTCCACCAGTTGTGTCCACACGCCGTGCAAGATGAAATTATTATTATCTGATTTATCCGTGTAAATTTCTGAGAATAATTAAGTGTAGTGTTAAGTGTTAAAGATATCCAGACGGAGGAAAGAACTGCAAAATAACTCTCGAGACTGCGAGAATGTTGACTCTTCCCCAGCCGTCTCTTAGTCTGGCGATGGAGAGATGACTAGGGACGAGTCTGCTCAGCTCGTCAGCTCTGAATGGTGGGTGATGTAATTATACTGAATTGTAATTAAATAAAGCAGAATAAACGTGAACACGCTTCGGAAATCATTTATTAACAAAGATCTGCAAAGGTACATAAAGTAAACAATGAATAAAGTCAGATTAACTCTATTTCTTCAGGCTTAATTCTCCTGGTTTGTATGCGTCATTCTTCGCCATTCGGCGATGGTTTTGAAACCAATTTTCTACCTATAGAATAAATTTAAATGTTTTAGTATATTATTCTGATCATTCATGGGTTAATTTACGTTTTTTTTCAGTCTACATTTTCACACTTCATTACACAATGCGTTACGCGTGTATACTGGTGTATACAATACTGACAATATGAAAACAAAAGACGAGACGCAAGAAAGGTTGATCCACCTGTTATTGCTTGTACTGTTTTTGATTGACCTGCTCAGGGCGCACATGGAAAACACCCTTTACGTTTACGTTATTTATGCACTGATTTTAATTCAGGCAACTCTGGTTTTCGAAGAAATAATTTGTTTGTTTTCCTCGTTTCTTGCGTTATTGATGATGCTGTTGACTTGTTCAATGCTTGCGCAAGTAAATGTACGTTCCTTCTGTGGTGACCAGTATCCAATAGACATGTTTAGTGCTGCCTATGGCTAGTTTAACTAATGAGTGAGCCTTCTAGCCGCCAGACTCTTTTGGGGAGCTTCTTTCTCAAGGCGTTTAAACTGCCATTTTTATGTTACAGTTCAAGTATACAGTTTGAAAGGCAAATCATAACTTATGTTAGTGTTTTAAGATAATTTTTACTTTTTTAAAATATGACGCCAGCATTGCATTGGACGGTATTCAATTTTAAAGCACTGAGTGACCTTTAATCTTCTTTGATCTCAGTTTCATCACAATTCATCAATTTGATGGCCAATTGAGAATTGATATTGTTATAAAATCGTATGCCCATGTTCTCCACGATGTATCAATCACCATTGTGAAAAAAATAAAGTTTTATCGCAGTTTTCCTCATTAAAATGCGTAACGAGGCCGTGTTTTGAAAATATTGACTGAAAATATAACGCATCAAAAATGATAACCAATCGATGACAATCGATGTCAATTAACTGATCGATTGGCATTGATAATCAATAAAAATTGATAATCGATGAAATCGATAATCACAAAAAACCTGAGCATCGATTGTTCATCGATTATCGATATTAATCGATTAATTGGCATCGATTGTTATCGATTGATCGATTGATTTTCCGATCATCGGTTTCATCGATTGTTCAGGCCCTGCCTCCCACGCAGTCGTTTTTAGGGGAGTCGTATAAACGACTGCGCGGGAGGCTACAAAAGGATCGGAGCTGTTCATAAAATCGTCCATCACGACTACGACTCAACCATTTTCTTGTGGAGGAAAAGATCCTGTGTTGATAACGGCTGACATCCTTGAAGTATTAAATCGAAATTTGGAAATTTCTCTTCCGAGTGCTCCTTGTTGACGATTTCCGTTGTTGCGTGCAAACTTTCGAAGAATCGATTTCGTCAATCGAAAAAAAATCGCTATCTTTCAATCTATCTACAAGGACACGTATAATCTAATTAAGAAAAGAATGCGCACGTGAAGAATGCAATCTTCAATCCGTGATCGTTCACGCGTGAAGCGCGTTGACTGTAAGAACACAGGCATTGAAATATCATGCGCTATTTTTCAAAAAGGTTTTAAGAACTCGATAACTGTTATCACCTTTTAAATCTTTTCAGACTGTTGGTATTGAGGGTGATAACAATCGTCTCTTTTAATAAGACATCGAAAAAGCGGATGTGAACAATCAAATTGACCTTAGTACATAACGCAGAAAACGAAATCATAGTTGATAACTCCATTACTTTCTGAACAAGGGCTTAAAATTTTGATGCAAAAGTGAAAAATTTTTCGAAATTCGTCCTCAGTGGGCATATTTAGCACTGAAAGAAGGAAGGTTGGAAATGAAGTTGTAAAATCGAACAAAAAATGCGCCGTTATATTAGGGGTGTCTGATATTGCATCCACCAGCACGCAAGAAATGGTTAAAAATATACCTTAACTGATATTTTCTCACAAAGGCACCCATTTATCTCTTGAAAACTTTGCCAAAACACTTTATCTCTAAAGAACCCTTTTAAGCGCTTCAAAGTTTCCAATATCGAGCCGTGTAAAATACAGATGCTTGATACAAATCGACATTTCTTCAGGAGCACGTTGAGCGATACGTTTAATTGGGTAACTGTGAATTTTGTCGACAAAGCCAGACTTCACGGTGAGTTTAATGTAAATGGGATGAGTCCCGTTTTAAATTATGGCGATCAACAAGTAGCCTATACTACGAGCGAGCTGTAGCTTGCAAAAACTTGTCACCCACAGGGCAGGATTTTTTAAGGTTGAACACAGCACACTGCCAAGGACTAGCATCTGATTCAAGGCGGAGCCTGAGAAATGCTTTTAGTTTCTCCGAACCCAGATTTTGTCTTCAGAAACCGGTTTAACTTGTGCTGTGTGAGCATCTCGCTGCTGCAGAACGACTTTGCGTTCACTTACTTACCCGAATGCTTCTTTAAAGACGATCGATACCTCTCGTGAAAAAGTGCAGTGGCCCCAGCCACGGCAAAGAAATAAAATTCACCATCTTTCGTTATTTATCATCCAATACTGAAGAACATGGTCCTACGCACTCATCACAACTCCACCTTGCACTGAACAACCTGCAAATCCCTTTTGTGTCAAAAGCACTCGTACTATAGCTATTCAAAGACTTGAACTTGCATGCAAACTATATAGCCTATATAGGTTTTGACGTTTTATTGATCAGCACCAGCCCTACTGGCTTGGAGCGTGTACCACTTAAAATGTCACTTGTTTTCTGCGTTTGGTAGCTAATTCTACATTTTCCACTTTTCTTGTTCTTCAGTTCCACTGTTAATTTTCCGTAATGGTGTAGCATCCTTCATTGATTCATTTGCTAAGTCGTCTTGTATCAACTGTTAACTAAACAAGCATTGCCGTAATCTCTTTGCAGGACGTCACTCAAATCCTTGCATCTCTGATCTTGGTTAGGCAATTTTCGCCAGGTTCAAATGGATGTTCTAAAATTGTCAATTTGATGGTTCTCATGAATATGGGAAATCTTGCTTCGAATGTGAAAGGTATGATTGTGAGAACTTACGCTGCTTTAGCGCTAGAGAATTCTAACACGAGACAAGTAGAAATGTTTTTACGCATGTTTGTTATTTTACATTCCAATATTTTCCAACAAATTTAAACTTTTACTCTAAACTTCAAATCTTTTTTCCTATATAAAGAAAATTCAAGTACAAGGCGCTTTTGAAACAAGACTCAAGTTGTTTCATGGGTTAATATTTTAACATTGGTTTAATTTTGCAAAACGCATAATGCTCAAGTATGTTCTGTTTTCAGTATGCATCAGCGCGGAAGTCGAGTTTTAATTCCGGCAAAGATGATCTAAAATTATATGTTTAAATTATGGCGCGTTATCAGGGTCAAAATTAAAGGTACAAACTTTTTCCAGTTTGGATTTCGAAGCAAGTTCTTTTTGCGTACAACTACTTCCTAATTGCAGCTCTTGCTGCATGCTCAATTGAGAATGAAGTTTATCTTGGCATTACCTGCTAAAAAGTACTTTTTTTTGCGCGTTTGTTGAGGTGAATGGAGCCGATCACTACATTAAAAATTACTTGTGAAATGTTTGTCTGTGTGATGTTTGCGAACCACCCTACGATAGTCGCTTTGCACGCAAATTCATTTTGTAAATATCTAAAACTCTTAGTACTCATTCTCTTGATAAAGCTCTGTTTGCAGTGCATCACTGGCGCCGTACGTCTTGCTCCAGTGTGATCGAAATCACGCTGACTTTGCCCATTTCCGGTTTATCAACATGCAATTAGTTTTGAAAAAAGTCTTCCTCGACAAATTTTCTGCGAGAAGTCTTCCTCCACAAATTTTCTGCGAAAAATCAACCAGGCTCTCCAAAGGACAGACCACGTGGTTTGAGGAAGTCACGTGATTCAAACTCTCCCATGATGCACTTCAATCCTAAATTGTCACACAATTTTGTCACACCATTTAGAGATTTCTCCGTATCGTCAATGTATCTTTTCCACTCCAGTGGTTTGGTATTGCTTTGACTGAGTATTTCCGTCTCAACGGAAGACATAAAGATGTTCGCGAAAGCGACTGCCACCTTTGTGCCCATTGCGGTTCCGTGTATTTGGAGATAGTTCTTATCGTTGAATTCAAATGAATTCTCCTGAAGGATGAGCTTTAGAATTTCTCTAAGGGATTGGGTGGGGATGGGGGTGTTGTCCCCGTAGAAATTCTCGTGTGCTCTGCATACCGTTTTCATTCCCTCTTCTTGTGGGATATTTGTGTATAGGCTGGTAACGTCTAGAGGGACTAGAAATGTGCCCTCTGTCATTCGTGTCCTTAAGGTAGGACTTTTGTGACTTAGCCATAGACTAAAGTATGCTGTCAACGAATGCTGATATTCGTTCGGTGGGTCCGTCATTTCTTGCCACTATAGGCCGAATTTGTGAATCTTTGTGAGAGGGTAGAAAACGGGTACTCTTGGTGGGTTGGGAGTCTATGATAACCACTTGACAGTAATTTCGTCAATATATCCTCCCTGATAGAGCTCTTCGGTTATTTGTTCAACTTTTTGGGAAGTTGCTTCTACCATCGGTTCTTCAAGGGGTGTGTAGTTGTTTCTGTCGTCTAGTAGGGTCTGTACCTCCTTGTTTTATTTCGTTTGTTCATAATGACTATGGTAGTGCCTTTATCCGCTTTCTTGACGTTTATTTCAGAGTAGTTTTTTAGCTCTCTAATAGCTTTTCTTTCGTTAAGCGGTAAATTGTGTTTCGGTTTGGTTATCGGTGTTTGCGCAAGTTGTATTTTAATTTCTTCCAGGTACATGTAGCTCTCTAAAGCAACTGACCGTTGAACTGGCGGTTCCTAGTTAGAATTGACATAGAAGGGGTGGATGTTATTATCTTCGCCTTTTGTTCTTAACTTTGCGCTTTTCTATTATATCCCCCTTTGCTTGCTAGTTTACGCACTCAGAGAGCAGACAGGGATAAGCTTCAACAGTTTTATTGTTCATCTCTTCAGGTTTTCTCATCATTACATTGACTTCTTGTAGTCGCTTCTCTAGATTTTAATAGCGGCAATAGCTTGTACACTTTCTGGAAAGCCGTTCATACATGCGCTAGATTGGGGGCGTGCCGTTAAGCTTGCCCGATTTGAATGTTTGTCTGTTTTAGGTTTACACGATTTGGCTCTGCGCAACTTGTCCTGGTTGCTTTCGATACGGCGATAATGTAAAAACTTCTGTTCGGCTTCTTTTCTGATCGCTTTTCTGTCAGATTTAAACTCTTCGTCGGGGTAAATGTTCGCTTTTGCGTCGTAGCGTAAGTCGTTTGAGCATGTAACCCCCCTGTCCAGGTGTTCTTTCAGTCTCAAGACTGATTGTTCCGATTTTTCTACTTTCCTTTAGAGGAGCGAACTCTTATCAGGGTCTCAAAGGGGTTTTAGGGCTCCAGGGCTCCGGGCTAAAAAATGCAGGGCTCCAGGGCTCCAAGACGAAAATGTCAGGGCTCCAGGGCTCCATATCATCTGCTTTGGGCTCTGGGCTCCACTATGGTCTACAATCTTGAGATATAAAAATTATTTTGCAACGCTAAAGCGAGTCCGCAAATTAAAACGTCCGCAATTACCACCAGTTTTTTAAACCCAAGAAGCCGGTTATCATGTCTCCAATTAGTTAAAAGTGGATTAAATATTAAACTTGAATAGTCTGAATAGTACATTGTGCAAGGTTAACACTAAGGTCAGAGCGGATCAGATTTCTATGCTCTATGTGACCGAAACTCGAAGTCTCACCTTGACATCTTTCACGTGGCGTTGATCGTCGGTCAAGGCCAAGATGTAGTTCGGTCAGTTCGCCTATCTGTTGTTTTGCTTTAATCCGAGATGAGTGAATCAAGCGGGTTAAAAGAGGCCGATCTGCTTGATGCAACCGTGTGTCTGTATAAACTGGGGGCAGACAAGGCCTGCCATCGTTGGAGTGTTATGACTTATGTTAATACGTGAGCGAACGTCAACATCAATCGCGGAATTCAAGCAATATCTTACCTTGAGTCATGGTTTCAAGGAGGTGGCTACAAGTTTTGGTGAAATGAAATTTAGCACTACGATCTCAATTCATAGACACATGAAGGAACCACAGTTTCCGAATGGGAGAATCTTCTTGTGCAATACGCAGGACGAATGGCTCATTTATCGGGAGTTTCTTAGTGACAAGAAAGGCCACGATCTTCGTTTTTGTTTAATTTTTGTGTCATGGTCAAAGACATTTTAAAAAGCTAAAACATGTGTTGGGAACAAAGATGTTCGTTGCTGCAAACTGTAATAAACATGATTAGACACTCCAGACAATCCACACTCGAAAGTCAGAATGGAAAAGGGTCATGAATCAGATGAACAGTAAACAATAAAATCTATTAAGGACTGGGTAAGTAATGAAATATATTAAAAAATCTTCATCAATAATTATTTGTATTTTCAAAGTGATCTGTCACGTTTTAGAATATTGGTACAGTTTGCTGTAACTGATACCTGCGAGCAAACTGCTAAAAGGATTGTCCGGATACTTTTAAGTTGTTTTTATCGCGCTCACTACAATAACAAAGTTTTCATGAAAGCGTCAAATAAGTTGTTTTTTTTAGCTTAAGATAATCGCGTATACTTGTATTATGTACTGTCCTCTCTTCAAATTCTGTTTCTTTATGGCAGTTAACACGCACAAACAAGCAGAAAAGCAGTCAATAAACAAGAAT
This sequence comes from Siderastrea siderea, assembly GCA_964030785.1. NCBI lineage: Eukaryota > Metazoa > Cnidaria > Anthozoa > Scleractinia > Rhizangiidae > Siderastrea > Siderastrea siderea. The sequence continues at coordinate 32,457,935 of OZ034973.1, forward strand.
CAATGCAATCTGGGATCTCGAATGATCAAATTTAAAAACGCTGGGCTCTGGGCTCCGCAGAAAATTTCTTTGGGCTCCGGGCTCCAGTCAGTAAAATGATCGGGCTCCGGGCTCCAAAGCAGAAATTTCAGGGCTCCAGGGCTCCAGGGCTCCAGGGACCCCCCCTTTGAGACCCTGTCTTATCGGGGGCGGTCCGTCGCGCCCTTGTGGGAAGCGACACGATCAGCGCCTCAACAGGACGTATTAATTTATTTGGCAATTCAGTTTGTGTTTCTGATAAAAGCTGCCGTCTCTACTAGACGTTGAGCGTACTCGCGCAACACGTTTGGATCCATTAGCGAAATCAAAACAACGAAGAGAAAAACAGCACAACACGGAGAAATCACTAAATGATGTGACAAAATTGTGTGACAATTTAGGATTGAAGTGCATCATGGGAGAGTTTGATCACGTAACTTCCTTAAACCACGTGGTCTGTCCATTGGTACGCCTGGTTGATTTTTCGCAGAAAATTTGACGAGGAAGACTTTTTTCGAAAGTAATTGCATGTTACTTTACCCGAAATGGGCAAAGTCAGCGTGATTTCGATCACACCGGAGCAAGACGTACGACGCCAGTGATGCACTGCAAACAGAGCCTTGTCAAGAGAATGAGTACTAAGAGTTTTAGATATTTACAAAATGAATTTGCGTGCAAAGCGACTATCGTAGGGTGGCTCGCAAACATCACACAGACAAACATTTCACAAGTAATTTTTTAATGTAGTGATACTCCATTCACCTCAACAAACGCTCGAAAAGAAGTACTTTTTAGCAGGTAATGCCAAGATAAACTTCACTCACAATTAAGCATGCAGCAAGAGCTGCAATTAGAAAGTAATTGTAAGCAAAAAGACTAACTTGTTTCGAAATTCAAACTGGAAAAAGTTCTTACATTTAATTTTGACCCTGATAACGCGCCATATGTGCGCTGATAGGCCCGCTGAGGAGAGACACTATCGCGTCACGTGGTCGGTTTCATCCAATGAGAGCACACCGAAATTTAGCGTTGTACTATAACGTCGTTTATCAATGTCTGCCACCATCAGGGGTCACGGAAGTAAATTTTATTGAGAAAGATGAGCAGAGGATATACAGTACATCAGGCTCTGGACAAAAAAAATCGTTATTAATTTGCTAAAGGGAACTATAATTGCAACAATTCTGATCTCAGTTGAGAAAGATACATTACACGGCACCGGCCCTGTGTTCATGGTTACTTATTGCATTGGCGCTCTTGCCGTAGCATGTATAAACATTTCCTGCACCCTGTGTATAAACAAGCAATAAAAATAAACCCTGCAGGACAGGCTAAAAAATTCCTTATTCGGAAGAGAACGTACAAATTGTAGCTGTAGATGAGTGTTTAACCGTTGTTTTCGTTTTGTTTTTCAATTTGTTTTCCGACTGATCGAGAAATTTTATACTTTGTTTTTCACTCATTAACAATCTGTAAATTCAAAAACTGAAACGTTTCATCATTCCTCGAATGAATGAATGAATGAATAACCTTTATTTAAACACGATAGAAAGTTAAAGCACAATGCTTGTGGGGTCGAAACAACTGAAAACGGTCTAATTTCACTTCTGCAATTGAAGAGCATACTATGGTACGAAATCGTTGCAGATTTGTTTGTGTTATTGGCCGATTTTTGCTTACAACTATGCGACTTGCTAACATGTTTGTAACACGAATCGTGTCGTCTAACGTACAACATCTTCACGACAGTTGCACACAACACGAAAAATGTCGTAGGATTTTGAAACATGTTTTTAAAACCTATGACAGTCGTAGCCACAGTCTGAACATGTTTTAGAATGACTGAATGACGCCGAGTTGTTTACGATCTTTGCTTGACGCGAGCAGCGCGCGCTACAAAAGTCGCATAGAGTCGTTAGCAAAAATTGTACCGTCTATAAATCGGCCCTTATAGACAATACGGAACTTTAGATTTGAGTACGAGGACATGATTGAGTACGAGTACGAGTTTTCAATTCCAGTTTGCAGGCCTTACATTATCACATCACTGATCCCAATCTTATCCCTGAAGCTACCTTCTCTACTGGTAAACAAGACGAAGAAATAAGAGCTCTGGAAACGTCACTGGCTGAAATTCAAAAGTATTACTCGTACTCAATCTCGTACTCGTAGGCCGATCTAAAGGTCGCTAATGATATGTATGGAAAAACGAAAAGCGCGATTACTCGCTTTCTCGCTCAGCCACATCCATCAAACTTCAACAGAGTACTCTCAAGTTTCCATTCTAATAATACCGTATTCACTCGAGAGAGCCCCGCGGCGCTTATTAAATTTTTCGGCTCGTCGGTGCAGCGCTTATTTGAGGGCGGCGGTTATTTAAACCTGCGTACTTGCGAATAACACAGTCAGATGTATCATTCTTAAGTCTTTGTTCAAAACAATAGCATAGGATGGACGCAGCAAAAAAGTTAGTTTTAAAGGTCTTCCTTATATCCCTCTCCACATCCAAGTAAATAACAATAACAGCAATAACAATATCAGCCGTATTAGCATTTCAGCAGTAGCCATGTCAAAAATCAATAAGCACCGCATTGTTGCTGGATGGGTGCGGCGCTTATTCGGGGGCGGCGCTTATTAACATTTTAGCTCCTAAATGCGGCGCTTATTCGGGGGCGGCGCTTATTCGAGGGCGGCGCTCTTTCGAGTAAACACGGTATACGTAGATTTCAACTGAAATTTGATGGAAATTTTTGACATCGGTTGTTGTTTTTTCCCCGATGCCGACTAATCCTGTATTTCGCGCCGTGTTTGTCCCATTTCCGGCAATATGACCCTCATCTTTCTTTGAATTTCAATTACCTAACCTCAGGCTAAATTACACTTCATGATTTTAAGTAAATTGCTCTTCAGCGTATTTATAAAAAACAAATGACAGCATTTCTTGTTTGACACATCTAAATGTTAGCTGTTGCAATATATTTTTCAAATTAGAAAACACTGAAAACTAGACACGAATTTGCCCATGTTTTGGATCATCTCTTTTACTTTGTCCTGCATTTAAAACCCTTTATGGCTGTTGATTTTATCCGTCAAATTGTTGATATTTTAATATACACGAAACATTTCTTATTAGTTTCATACGGACTAGAACGACAAGAAAACACCTGTTCGATGCTTAAATTTTTGTCTAACTTACTAATTACAAATTTCCATTTAAACAGTCCTGATGGCGCCAGAGGTTGTTTTAATTTAAGGGAGTAAATCATTTGTCAAAAGAGCCAGATCAGATGTCAAACAAATTCAGTTAGCTTTATGCGTGATCAGGAATAATGGTGTTTTCAAAGCTCGCCGTAGTACTTCTACTGACTTTTTTTGTGTTTATCACTTTCTTCAGGATCTCGCGCCGGGCTTTACCCGGAACAAGGTAAGAATTCAAAGACACAAAATTGAAGAAATATCGCGTGACCAAGACAGTTGCCGGACAAATTTAACTGGGTAACCCACACAACAGAACTTTTGTCAACCTTTTGCGAAGGCTTTACTACTGATAGATTATTGCATGAGCGTGTATTCAGTACAGCCAAATTGCAAACAACATGGTACAACGTTACGAATTACCCAGCACAGAAGTAAAACTGGAGACTTACTAAACTAACTAAAAGACTTCTAAAACTGTAGTCCGTATTATATTTAGCGACTTTTATGTTTAGAACTTACAAAGGGCAGATGAAATGTTACCGTCTTGAATAATTTTACACTTTTCTTCAAACTGTTTGACTGTAACAAAACGTTATTTCATTTTCATCATTTATTATTAGAGATTATTATAAGACAAGGATATATAAAAAGGCGAACAGTAGGTATGTAAACACGAAATATTCCTCGCATAAAAACAAACGTATCCTTCGGCGGGGAATTTGCTATTAATATTCATATCCTAAAAAACAATTTATTTCGTCATTGGATAATTTGGAGGTTGACAGACACCATCTGAACGCGTACAATTTTTTTAATAAACATTTTCAGTGGAACAATTTCAGGTTTCTTGTCTAACAAAACAACACGACGCACTAAAAACATAACTAAGAACACAACCAGTCACAAACCACCGACCTGCCGCGTTATCTGCTTCATTAACCGTTCTACGGGATTGGTTTGTCCGGAGAAAATAAGTTCCGGAGGACCTACATTTTTTCAAATTCTGAACATTTTCATTCCATGCCCAAAGCCGGTTTTTGATCCACTCCCCCATCTTACAAAAAGATCTGGATCTGTTTCTGCATACACCGCCGCCATGTCACTACTCACTGAATTGCACAGCAATATTAAAATAATCCTAGTTTTTCGACGAGTTCAGTATTATTTGTTTGTGAATTGAATACTCTTAAATAGAGTTATTAAAATGGTATCAACATATTGCCAAATAAAATTTTTGTATATAACAAAAAGGAGTATACTGTGATATAGACACTTCAAATGTGCCTTTTTGCTCCCCACGCGACAAAGGGCCCCTCGGCTGATGAAGAACATGATGCTGACAAGGAAGAGAAGGTGGACTCCGTTAATTTGTGGTTATAATTATTTTTTCGGTGATGACTATTCCACCTTTTTAAATACAGCACTTTGTTAAGTTGAGGTGGAATTCTTCTTAATTCATCTTGTTCTCAGTTTCCAAATATACCCCCCCCCCCCCCACACACACACACACACACACATAACACAGGCATTTATGAGCTAATTTTAATTAAGCGTGTATTTTATCTGTGCACGTGACAGCCACATGTGGTCAGGCTACAGCGCCAGGAGGTCGCGTGATTGGTGGAAAGGACGCCACCGCTGGGGAATGGCCCTGGCAAGCAAAGCTTGAAACCACGGACTCGGGATTCATCTGCGGCGGCTCACTCATCGCAGCAGCATGGGTGATGACCGCTGCCCACTGCATCTTAGACAAAGATCCCAGCAAGTATAGCGTGACGCTTGGTGACCTGAACAGAGAGAAACCCGAAAGCACTGAGCAGAAATTCAGCGTCAAACGTCTAGTGGTTTACCCAAAGTACAACTCCCCAGTTCCTATAAACAATGATATAGCTTTGCTTCAGTTGACACGCCCAGCCACCAAGACGGCCTTTGTGAATACGGTGTGTTTACCACGCGATTCAGAGGTGGTGCCAGCTGGGACCAAATGCTATATCTCAGGTTAATGAATATTGTTAATTATTTATTTCGTTATTTTCCTTTATATTTTTACTTAATCATCACTCACGTACTAAACATTACTTTCTTGCTCGCTTACTTATTTCTTGTGTTTAAAGGTTGGGGACAGATGAATCATCCCGGTTCTGCTGCTATTAAACTCCAACAAGCTGGTATGCCTGTGGTATCCAATCGCGTCTGCCAGGCCAAGAACATGAAGTCAGCCATAGGCTCTTTAAGCGCTGTGACCTCAGCCATGCTGTGCGCAGGAGATGCCGGGAAGACTGCGACCAGTGGCTGCTTTGGTGATAGTGGAGGACCATTTGTTTGTCAAAACTCCGCTGGCCGGTGGGTACAGCAGGGTATTGTCAGCTGGGGAGATCCTGCCTGCTCCTCCGTCAACCACTTCAATGTGTTTACTCGAGTCAGTGTGTTCCGACAGTGGATTGAGAACATAATGAAAGAGTGAATCGATTAACGCTAAGAAGCTACAAGTAATAAGTGAACTGCATAAAAAAATGCAATAAAAGGATAAATAATTTTTTAAACTATGTATCTGAAAAAAGGTTCGAAGAACTAGAAACCAAGTTAAATGGAAGTTAAGCTCGATGTTTAAAGACTCAAAATATATGAAATGAATTGGTTACTCTTGAGTGATTTTTATACTGTGGGACTCTCTCTCAGCGCTAAATGTGACTCGATTCATCGGGAAACAGGTCGATTTTTTTAAAATTCTAAACCTTGGGCTGCGCACACTTCCCGCACTTGCTTGGACAACCTTCCATGCAGTGTGAAAACAAATGTCGGGATGAAAGAGTAACACAGAAAGGGGATTCTCTTGTCGAATGAATATCAGTCCTTCATAAACCCGTACCCAGTCTACTTTTACTTGATTTTGGACCGCTAGGAAACTGGATATTAGTGAAGCGAGAAGCAAGGGGTGTTATGGGAAGGAACGCGTTCATTTACTCTCGTGTCTACCCTGTGTGCTTTGCTGTAATTGCGTCCAATCTCCTCTCGCCCACAAACCAATTAACCTAGTCTGGGTCCCAACCGTATGGTCTTCGATTTAATTTTCCACTTGCACAAAGAAAACAAGAAATCAATTATTCTACTTTGTTTGGGTGTGCTGGAAGCGACAGAAGGCCGTTTAAGTTATGAAGGCTACTTGCGCTTCATGCTCTATATAATGTCAAATCAAGTTTGATATTAAGACACTGCAGCAGACGCGTGCAACAATACTGATTTATTGACAATGTTGCCTCATAATAACAGAATGCGAGATGTCTCATCGCGGAAAGCTTTGATCTTTTCGTATCTTCCTTTCTTTGTCCAAAATGCTTGAAACGCGACAGAAGGACATGAAGGATAAATTTAACTAAACGACGTTACTTAAGCGAAGGATAAACTGATGAATATTTTGTATATTTCTATACGAATACTGTTTTTATTCTAAATTCTGTTCACGCAATTTGTGTCGGTTGTTTATTGCATTAATTCGCTAGAATATACATCAGGGTCGGCCAGGGGGGTAGTGTTATACCAGTATACCCGAAAAAAGTCCGCCAAAATACCCGAAAATACCCAAAATTCCTCCCAATATACCCAAAATTGATCGAAACGTTGTATACTGTATACCCGAAATTAGTAGTAGCAAAGGAAGCACTTATTTTGTTTGAGTCTTACCTTTATAGCACTCCACCAACAAGGAACAGACATGCATCATTCGTTCTCCATTTACGTGAGAACTGGCAATCAGTCAATCCACACTGGGGCCGGACTGTCATTACTTTCTTACGATAACAGATCACACGGTCACAAGGAATGGTCTTTGAATAGAAAGATGGTTGGCTATGGTTCATGAATTTTAATCCTCATAGTAAGGGTACACTGGTATTTCTTGAGAGGACCATTGAACCATTGGAAAATGTCAAGAAAGAGGTTGTTGTTGTTCACAGTGAGAGTCTCGATCAATAAACTTTAGCTCCTCCCGAAGCGGATAATGGCCGGTCTCGTGGGCGTGCTCAAAAACGGCGGTGGTCTGGGTACGGGCGAGTCGTATCTTTGATTCTTTCATGCATGGATCTTCCTGTTTCCCATGTCAGCGATGTAGACTTTGCCGCACTCACAGGAAATCCTGTAAACCACGCCATCTCGTTTATTCGGATCTACCGTTAGAAATTGTTCCTAGAAATTTCGTCATCCGTTGTTTTAGACGCACAAACGTTTTATTGTTCTCTAATAATAATAATTTAAAAAAATAGGTTCAAGTGCGATTTTGCCTTAAATCGCTTAATAAAACAGAAAGTCACCTGCCGTTGCTGCCAGTCTCTGCTGGTTGCATGTCGGTTTAGTCCTCTCTTTCAATCAAATCATCATCAGTGGTAAGTTCCCGTTCTTCAAAAGAGAGAACTTTGTCTTCGGATGCGTGTAACAACGCCAAGTAAATGTAATAATCATTTTCTTCAATCTCGATAGTGTCATCTGCAATCCACTCAACATTTACAGTTCCTTTTATGCCATCTTTGGAAACTATGTGTTCTTTCCCGGTGGTTGTAAACAGAAGGGGGTCCACAAGGTCCTGGCTGTACCACTCTGTTCGAACATCGGCAATATGGTCATCATCTGGCAGGTCTTCAAGAAGTTTCACGATGTAAAAGGAGCTTGTTTGCAGGGATCTTGGTCTACAGCTCTGCGGATACCACTCTCAAGCAGCCACTAAACCTTTGCTTCAGTCGCTTTAAAAATATTGGTGTTAAGCTAAAAAAAATCGCTGACAGCGTTTTCAAAACGACCCGGTTTCAACAGTGGTCTTGATTGGCGACGTGTAAACGAAAGGTGTTACCGCATCGAAAGCAATGCGGTAACAAATGAAACCGTGTCCGTGTAAACAGTACCTTAAATGAACATTATTTCTAAAGTAGGTTATGCTTTGTACAAAACTTGAAAAAGCTTCTCCTTTTATTTGCTTTTCTGTAAAACTACATCGTCTGTTTTTCTCAGCCTGGATTCTCTGCTAAAACATTCAGTTAAAACGTTTGGTTTAAAAATCAACCTGGGTTTCTGGTTATTAGGATATTACACTACTAGCTAATACAAAAACCTGGAAAACTTACCGACAAGCTCGTATTCTTTAGCGTTATCTTCCAACATAAAATCCTGGTATATTCTCCACTCGTCTTCTGAGACGACAGTAAAAAGTCTGCCACTAGGGAAATCCGGCGGATCAGGCTTTTTATACTTCACACCAATCGAAAAATCAAGTTTATCGATGCCACACTCGCGCGGTTTGTCTTGAAACCCTCCGTAGCCGTCCAGAACAAAACGCTTCTTAAAATTTGAAAAGCTTCCTTCAGTTATTTTCATATAAGTTGACCACTTTTCAGTTGGTTTTGGTTCACCTAGCCGGTACAAAAAAAAACAGGAAACCGGCAGGAAAATCACTCGAGCGGTCATTGTCACGATCGGTCTGCCTGCCATGTGCTTTTACCAGATGTCACTGATGTCACGCCAGGTTCAGAATCACCGTGTCCACGAAACATGAGTTCAGCGGTCATCATAGCCATCAGATCAACACGTCATGTACACGTCTCCATTGTCTCCTTTCCTTGTCTTTTTGACTCGGATTAAGACTTTCAGCTGAACTTTATTTTTCAATAACATGAACTGGCCTATGTGTAATCACAAGCACAGGAAAGGTAGATACACTTTATACCTGAAATTCAAAAAACATGATATACCGTATACCCATATTTCAGCTGAAATATACCGTATACGTATACCCCTTATACCCAAAAACCCTGGCCGACCCTGATACATGTAAAAACCGGCTGAAAAAACCATAAGAAACATGACAGATATGCGTCCGCCTGAGGTTCAACCTCTCAAGCGGAATATTATGTTCTACTGTTTTATAAAGAGACAAACTGAAGGAACCGTCCTTTACCTGAAAGAGAAGAAGCATTACTGACGAAGTTTAAAGTGGAACATATTTTTGAACATCTTGTTCGTAATCATCGAAAAGTCACCTCCGATAAGACAAAACAGACATTTTTCTTGGAGTTTCATGCTGCTGTTTGCCATTTCAAATACACCAGAAGGTCTTCTGCAAACAGCATAGATTTTGCATATTAAATTGCTTTTCACTTAAAAGCCGTCTGCCACGAAAAAGGTTTTCTTGTAGTCTCTCCGCGAAACTCCTTGTACTTTAAAATTCACTCAGACCCTTAGCACTGAACCAATAATTTAAGGCCATGATTACAAAAAATAAGCGAATTTTTTCAACGAAACGAAAAAACTGACAATTTGTCGCCATCTGTTTCGTTATTTGGAGATAGGCATACTCTCTTATAATGAATTGGTTGGTCAACCAATAATATAAAAGCTATCATATTCGCCTCAGGGAACAATGATTATCGTCTGGAGAAGAAAAACACTCAAGGCTTAGTCTTTGCGGTTTACGGTGGATTACTCGCCGATCAGCTCAGCGTCATGAAAGCTTTTGTCAACGCTATCACTACTGTGGTTATTATAGCGTCCCTGAAGACAAACGAAGGTAACTGTAAGAAGTATGGATAATACACAAACTGAAAGGACAGCTCGTAAGGGAGGTAGAAACGTAACTTTTTCTGGTTTTAGTTTTCATATTTCAACAAAACTTTCAAGAAGTGAACAGTTTTCCGAATGAGACTGAGATTCTCCGCTTAATCTCCGAAGAGAAAAACTCAGTGAAAGTTACGTTTCTACTTCGCTTCTTAGCTGATCTTTCAGTTTGTGTGTTATAAATATAAGGACAGGTGATGTGATGAGTTGCTTTTGTTCTTTCGCTCGACACGACAATCGGGAGTCATTTTTGTATAAGATGGGATTTGCTTTTTGGAGTTTTCACCAATTTTGTTTCTTTTTTAAATTTGATTGCGCATTTGATTGCCAATATTTGAAGTGAAGTAGGCACATTTTCTAAATTACACATTATGGTTTGGTTTCAAAGATGGATGAAAAGTTTTAACCATCCGCTAATATCTGATATACGGCCGTATTGCGTAAACTGTGAAAAATAAAGTGTCTCTGTTCTGTCTTTCCCGTGCCGTTCATATCACTCTTTCGGGTTGCGAAAATAATTAAGATCAATCAGATTGTTGCTTTGGAAATTACTGATACTCACAGTACACAGGACGTCTGTCACATATGAACCTAACAAAATAACCTGGATTTATTTTTATGTTCATGTGGTACTGAACAAGGCAGCAAACCGAAGTAATCGTGAACCACTGATGTGATCATTCCTGAGTCCCCCTGATCATTGTCGTACAGCATTGTTGAAAAGCGAGCCTAAATGATTTAGAAAAGTGCATCAAAACAGTCATTTCAGGGAAAGATGTTTGCAGTCGAATTTATCTAACTCAGACTTTAGTTACTGTAGAGTACACAAACTAGACTGGTCTACTTGTTTCTTTGAAAAATAATTTTAATGCAGTTGAGCCTCCCATTAGCGAACACCCAAAATGTGAAGCGTGAGTGATCGCTTATGGGAGGTGGCCGCTTACGAAAGGTCAGTTTTTTCCCTTCGGTCAGATCAGTCATTGCGTTCGGTATCCTCATTATAGGGTGCTGTATTATGAATATTATAAAGGTTATTTATTCAAGGTGAAATAATGCCTGGAACATTTTGCCAAGCAAAGAGATCAATTTTACTTTTCGCAATAAAGAGGTGTCAGTATTACAGAGATGTCCGTAACACAGCTTCGTATGTTACGAGGCAGTTGTAAGTTTTTGAGCGAATGTATAACAAGTATTTTAATTTGTTTGACAAAAAAGTACCTCACGGTATTTTATTAGCTGCTACAACAAGGCGTCACAGAGATACTAAAAAACTTATTTTTCTTTGTTATATATACAGCTCGGCATCATATCATCAGTCGTGGTCATCTCATCCCTCCCCCACAGGAACCGTTCTTTACAGCAGACATTGAACCAGTTACACTTGACTTGAAGGGTAAGAAACTCTTCCTGACTGACCTGAATTATCTATTCTTGAACGAACCTGGACCTAACGGGCTTCAACTTTCCAAGTCAAATGAGCGCTTTTCTAATCTTATTTGTTCTCACTTTTAGGCGCTGAAGAGAAAAGAGTGGAGAGGTCAAGCCTAAATCAAGGTGAATAACGTTTCCTTTTCAACAGTGCTTCTCAAACTTAATTCACAAAGAGAAAACAAAGGAAAACACTACAGTGACGATGGTGTGGATACCGGATCTTAATTAGCATAAAATTTTGCGAACGTTCGCTTTGAACTTCTCCAAGAATTATGAATGTTTTGTTTTTCACGATTCTTATTAAACAAGCACTATAGACTACTTTACAATACATGTACTTACTGGCTATATACTTTACAATGCTTAACATAATATGTTACAGTTACAAAACGAGAAAGAAGAATTACTTACAAATAACACTGGTTACAACAGGAAGCTGACAAAAATTTTATGAACTAAACTTTACAATGCTTAACAAAACATGGTGTTACAGTTCCAAAACAAGAGACAAGAAATACTTACAACCAACACTAGTCACTACAGAAAACCCACAAAATTTTAACATTACCATATTACGACCTGAAAAGAATTATAAAAGAGAGAATATTTCACGTAATGAAGAGTGAACATTTTTTTTTTCAAAGGCAGTGCAATTGTTGCTCATTACAGCAATATATTTTTCTATATCAATTTTTTCATTTACAAGAGTAATAAAATCTGTAAACTGGTACTTTTTATCCTCTAGTGCGGTAATGTAAAGAAAGTATTTTCCAATTAAGATGAAATGATTCAGGGTTAAACAAGACGGCGAGTCAGTTAGCACACCGTAAATGATTTCTTTCTTTGTAAGGACAGGCTTATTTTTGCACACCGAATGGTACCAGCACGAGAACTCGGTCCAGAAAGATACATCAACTGAGCATGAAAAAAATAAGTGAGTGATTGTATGTTCAACACCTGTGCAAAAAGGGCAGTACGGGTTGTCTTTTTTCTTCATTTTGTGCAAGAGTTTGTTTGTATACAGTATGCTATGAACTATCACGCGAAATGGAAGGGAATATATTTTTTTCCTTTCTTGCATGTCAAAATCGTGTTCTATAAGCCTTTTCTCTGCGGTTGGAGGCGGAAAACATTGCGAGGTAATCAGTGTATTGTAAACTGCTTTGCATGTAAGCTTTTCAATTTCAGGTGCTGTGTTCGTTGAAGCATGCGGTAGCTGCCTCTGCTTTAAGATATTTTTCCAGTTTTGTGGTATTGCTGATAGGAGACCGTAATATTGCAGAAAGTTGCATTGTACTTTATATTTTTGCAGGAAAGCATTAAACGAAATGAAGCTGTTTCTCGCTTCATTAACCAAACAGGACGGTTTTTCAATGCCAGCCTTGTTCCAGTTTGGGAAGAAAATAGAATTTTTGTTTCAGTCCGAATAAATCGATTGTTTCAGATTATTTGGTTCATGATTTCTTCTTTAACTTTGGGGGTAGTGCTATTTATTTCTTGCCAATAGGAGATTATATCTTGGTAGAGCTTTGGCAAGTGCTCATTTCTGGGTAAATATTTGATGTTATAGTTGCAGTGAAAAAGAAGTTTACCTCCAAGTTTGGAAAGTAAGGATAGTGGAATGAGTTTCCATGGCCAGTTGTCATCGGAGCACAGGCGTTTTACCCAGGTTATTTTTAACACTTTATCAAATAATATAAAATCAATCATATTGAGTCCACCTTCATTCTTACTTTTCGTGATAGTTGTTTTTTTCAGTTTTGGATTCTTGTACTTCCATATATATTTAAAAATTAGATCATTTACCTCGGCAGAGAAACGTTAGGAGTGTCCAGCACACTGCAGACAAACGTCAGTTTAGATATTGCAAGTGTTTTATCGATGTTGATTCTACCGTATATTGATATGTCTCTTGAAGACCAGATGTTGAGTAGTTTTTTAAGTGGTATTAGTTTGTCGAAAAAATTCTTTTTAGTTGCCATTTCTTCATTGTAAGAGAAGTATATCCCTAAGGCGTAAATAGCATCATCGCTTATTCTTAGGTTTAAAACTGAATCCTTTCTATTGCGTAATGAACTTAGCCAAAGCAGTTCTGATTTGGTTTGGTTTATTCGAAGCCCAGAACAGCTTTCAAATTCTCGCAGAAGGTAGAAAAGATTGTGTACTGACTGAATATATCTTGGACGAAAACAGTTGTATCGTCAGCATATTGGGTGATTTTTACAACATTATCCTGGTTAATCTGGATGCCTTTTATTTCGTGAGAGCGTTTAATGGCATTACTTAAAATTTCTACGCCTATCACAAACAAGTTATCAGAAAGGGGGCATCCTTGCCTGACTCCTCTGCTTACTAGGTTAAAGTGCTTGGTGGCGAAAAAGTTGTTTAAGATGCAACTTGAGATATCATTATACATGACCGCGATCCATTGCTGTAGTTGAGGACCGAAATTGAAAACGTCTCAGGCACTTTTGCAGGTATTTCCATTCAATCGAATCAAAGGCCTTCTCAAAATCAAGAAAACAGCTAGACCAGGGATGTTTTGCTCTTTGGTAAAAGACATTATATCTGCTATGAGCCTAATACTTTTACCGATATATCTTCCTTTTACGTATCCTGTTTGACTTGGATTGATGATGGTAAGTAAGACTTTCTCCAGCCGTAGAGCTACAGCTTTGGCGGCAATTTTATAATCATTATTTAACAGAGAGATTGGTCTCCAGTTCTTTAGGTATCTTTTATCTTTCTCTTTTTTTGGTATTAAGGAGATAACTCCAAGTTTTTGGCTAATTGACAGAGACCCATTTTCAAATGCGTAATTGAAGCTATCAACCATGGTTTGGCCAATAGCGTTCCAGAAATACCTGTAAAATTCGATAGTTACACCGTCAGAACCAGGCGTTTTATTGTTTTTGAAGTGGTTTAGTGCATTTGCGCACTCTTCAAGTGTTAAAAAACCTTCACAGCTATCTGCGTCTTCTTGTTTAAGAGTGTTCAGACCCTCTGAATGAAAAAAGTGTTCAAAAGTGTCAGATTCCGGAATCACACCTTTAGATTTAATATATAGATTTAGCCAAGCCTAAAAGCGGAGCCTCCCTTTTTGTTTTGTTTGTTTGTTTGTTTTTGTTTTTGTTTTTGTTTTTTTTTGTTTTTTTTTTTTGCTAGCAGTTATTAATTTGTGAAAATACTCTCATTCGAGTCGTTAAATTAAAAAAAAAAAATTGCCTACCCTCGCTGAGAGCCGAACCCGAAACGTGGGCGTCTGAAGCCGGATATCAGTCCACTAGATCAACAGCAAAGGGTAAGAAATCCATAACATCAATAATGACTGAATCAGTGACCGATGAGCAGTTGATAACATCGATGAGTAATCAATAGACCAAAATCTTTATGTCTTCGATTAGTCATCGATTACTCAAAGATTATTGGCATTAACGTCATTGACCATCGATTTGTTACGTCCCGAGTTAACGAAGGTACCACAATGAAACACGAGAACGTTTACTTAAAGTTCGACCTGATAGACCAGCTTTTCTCCATGTTGTATTATCTAGTTGTTAGACTAACTAATGAGTGGAGAGGGGTACAGTTTTCATATATTTTTAGCCTGCATTTACATAAATAAATACTTTACAGTAACAAGTTCTCAGTCCTCTTAAATTAAGACACAAAAAGGAAAGAAATATTCCTCCCTCGTCACGTTTATTTTAGGAATTTACTCAATATGGGGAACACTTCCTGGTTTTATACTTTTAACGTAAATTCGTTTCTCGAGTTTACATAATTCGATTTCTACATTCCTTTACCGCTCCGAAACATAATCGGTTTCTACACCCATCCATTTTAGAATCTCATTTTATTCCTCATTCTTTCATTAACAACGTATTTGTTATTTTCAATTTGTCATCCGTTTGTTAGGTAATTTTTTCCACATCATCGCAAGCAAACGTTTCTTTATTTTGTTATTTTACTGTTTTAAATGAAAATTTTTAAACTTTGTTTCGCTAACTTTTACACTTTTGGATCATTTGAAAGTTTTTGTTGCTTTTTGGCCATTTTCAATGGTTTTTAAGGGATTTGGCAAAAGGAGGAAATCCAAGATACCGGATTGTTAGCAAAGAAAGAAAATATGAATTCTATAAATATCCTTGTTGCCTCTCGCTTATGCTTTAGCAAAAGGGCTGCAA
Source organism: Siderastrea siderea (assembly GCA_964030785.1). Classification (NCBI taxonomy): domain Eukaryota; kingdom Metazoa; phylum Cnidaria; class Anthozoa; order Scleractinia; family Rhizangiidae; genus Siderastrea; species Siderastrea siderea. Next base: position 32,473,366 of record OZ034973.1, read on the forward strand.
AATTAAATCTCTATATTTTCCCTTTTATCATGAAGTATTGTCTTCAATCTAGGAAATGATCGTACCTAGGAAAAATCCGAGTTCACTCAACAGAAACACCTCTTACCGAAAACACTAAGGGCGTAATTTAATTAATCTCAAATCCAACATTCCTTTACTCCTGCAAAACAAAATTTGCTCTTCATACCCATCCGCTTTTCGACACTCTTTCAATTTTTCGTTTGTTTGTTCAAATCCATTAGGCACCACTGGGAGTTTGACGTCTTTATATTGTTCAGCATAAAGTTTATTTCCACAGTTTCGAATCTGAAACGTTAACGATAAATTTTAATGCCACGACACATCCATGCGGTTTTCTTTCTTCTGCGAAAACGTTGCGTTAAAAGATTGAAATTTATCCAGACCAATGGAGGAGGATTTCAATAAAAAAAAATCGCAAATGGAAATTCAAATACTTTAAAATAAAGTTATTGATCCATTTGAAAGCCAAGCCTTCCGGTCACTCGAAAAAAAGTACGAGATACGAGTCAGCTCACTAACAACACTTTTCTATTAATCGGAGGGTAGCTGATGCTTCTATGATAAAATGTTATATACTGTAAACATCGCTGCTTTAGCTATCTATCTAAGGTTCAGTGGCATTAACTGGGAGCAATAACTGTTTTGTCAAGAACTTTGAAATACCTTATTACGGGACACTTTCGCGATGTTGAAGGCCAGGGAGACAAAGTTCCTAATTAAAGTATAGCAAATTTTCGAGAATTTGTTTTTTTTCCTAGTTTGTTTAGTTAAGACATATAAATAAGTGCATTTCTTTTTTTCCGACCAAAGTTTTTCGCTCTGCCAACACAATCGTGAATAACGTGAACATCTGTAATAAGAAATAAGGAATCTTGTAATAAGGATAAATATTAACAAAGTATACTGATTACACCTGCGGATAAAAACCCGCAAGAATTTTATGTCATACGTTAGTTAGCACAAATAGTTGCAAACTGTACTCCCAACTTGGCATTAACTAAAGGATATTCACAGCTTTGTCGTAATTCCACAAGCTGTTGAGGTTTCATCCAGATCAATTGCATATGCTGAGAAGCTTGGCGCCGTTTTAGGTCTTTCGACAATCTTCTCGTCTGCATTTTTACAACCACTAGCAAACCTTTCTGTGGCAACAGCAACCAGTGTTTTCGATATTTGTGTTTTACGAGCCACGTCTCGAGGATGTTCTTCCGGCACAGATAAGGTCTTCGAAGGATGATTTAGAATTAGTGTTCCTCGCTCGATACGTTTTTTTCCTTTCAGCGTTGATTGTTGCGTATGTAACCACGACGGAAGTCGGTTGGTCGAGCTGCAAAATCATCGAATAAGCCCCGGTCTTTAACAAATGATGGCACAGAAAAGGATCTCCTAAACATCATTTCACCTGCAGATCCTTCCAAGGATAGATCACACGAGGTTGATCTTGTCAGGCGAGAACGCTTGATCTCACCTTGCGACTTTAACTGAACATTTTCCGTGAATCCAATGAACTGGTCCCTTCGTCTGCGAAAGGCGACAGCACCAGCACTGGGCTGGATTGCTGGAGGTTTCCTAATTCTCAACAGCTCTAGGAATGTGTTTTTAAAGCGACGATCTCTGTATTTATCACAGAGTTTAATTGCAACAGTATGTCCGGTATTCGGAAAGCAGAATTTTTACGAAAGACGGGGAAACTATCTCCTAAAGCAGTTAGAACACCGGCAAAGACAAACGTTAATGTTCGTGCTCCGGTAATCAAGCGTGTCGTTTTGGCAACCTTGGATTCGAGTTTCGCTTGAACAAGAGCAGTGACTTGGTTAATTTCGCTTGTCCTACGTTTACATACTCCTAGGAACACCATGTAATAAACGATAGCTAGGAAGGCCAATATTCCAACAACAAACTCAATGATAAACCAGATTTCTAGGGACTTAAATTCAACACCAATTCCCTTCATTATAGCAAGAGGAAGCACTGTGATAAGCGCTGCGAGCCAAGCGTTTATTACCAGCGTCTTAAGGCGGCTGCCTATCACAACAGTCTTGTAGTCCATCCATTTTCGTATAGCCACATACCTCTCCCAGGCAACCACAGTGAGGTGGTAAAGGGAGGAATAGAGAAAACAAAGCATCAAGTCTAAACTAACTACGTCCACTGTACAAACATGTTCAAGCGAAAGTTTGTACACAAGTAATAAGTCGACAGTGGCATTCAAAGGCAAAGTGATAGCGCCTACAAGTAGATGTGCGATGGCCATGCTGCACAGCACAATGCTCGAGCGTTTTTGCAGTTCTTTCCTTTGCGATACTGCTATGATTATTAATGCATTCAAAACTGTAGTAATCGGCGAAGCAATCAACACAATTATGGCTGATGTCGTGGGTAAAGTTGTGTGTTGTAAGTCCCATGTAAACTCGAGTGCGTGTGGGCAATAAAACACTTACCTGTTTAAAGCAGAGTTTGTTGAAGAAGTAGTCGGTGTTTGTTTCTGCGCCATTTTGATATCTCATTAAAGCTTTTAAGAAAAGATAAAGCAATAGTCTGTCCAGCCTGATCAAGTTAGTGAGATTTAGATCCCAGCTAGATGAACCTATTATATTAGGTCAAGGGTTGTCTACTGCCTTTTTGCAAAATGATCTTTGCCGAACATTACGCTTTATTTGCAGTCTTCTTGCTTAAAAAGGAACTGATTCATTTTCATGAAAATGTCTTAACATTATGTTGAGCTTTTCTTTTCAAAAGAAACATATGCTCTTCGGATAGTTTTTCTCAGTCACAACCCAAAGAAAACAAGCAAAACTAAAAAAAGAACCGGCAAGTAAAAAATCTCAGTTGAATGACCTTCGTTTTACCGATACTTCAATGTTTTTTTTTTAAATTATTATTTCTAAGTCTTGGGGAATATGGATCTCAAGTGTTTGTACATTATTGCGGCTTCCGACGTTATTGAGAAAACGAAACTGAAGGTAGACTTAAAATCTAAAAATTTAAAAAACTATTTTAGTAACACTATTGTGCTTGTTTTCATTTAGGTTGAAAAGAAAAATTCAGAAAACTGCCATGCGTTTTCTAGTTAATTGTAAATTGTTCTAAGGCCAACAATTATTTCAGTGGACTGGACGACCAAACTGCTCACCAACTGAAGAAAAAAAAAGCGCCAAAGATTAAATAAAACGCAACACCAAGATAAGGAAAGAAATGATTGTTTAGTAAGAGGAAACCACTGAATGAATGGAGAAACAACCAATTGTACCTCAATGAAGGCTGTTACAAAGTAAAAATTCACATACTGAATTCGTAACTTAAAGTCGGTCTTCCGAAAGATTAACTGGTTTTTAAGAAATAATTTATAGATATAAATTTATTTATATGTATAAATAATATCTATTTTACTTCGGCCGTCTTAATAGCTTATAGTAGTTCTAGCGCGCTAGGAAATGTTTTAAGATCGTGCGACGAAAAAAACCAAGGCCAACGCAATGACTGCTTACAACTTAAAAAAAAAAAGAAAGAGAAAAAGGAAGAGTTAGTTCGTGGAAAAAAATAAACGAGTACCAGCTTAAGGAAATAAATGTGGACACTTGAGCGAGTATTGAGATCAGCAGTTGCGTACTAGAACTTCAAATTGGAAAAAAATGATGTGGGCGTTCTTCGACGTATTAGCATATTAAACTTTCATTTGCTGTGCTGGATAGATTTTGGACTGGCCTAAGGACAGACGGCTTTCTGCAGTATTTATTTTATTTTTTATTGCTTGTATCCAAACTGAACTGAGCAGCTTGCTCGAAAATAAATGAAAACACAAACACGCAAAAACTAACCGGCAAACAAAACAGGACAAACAAACAATTCCTTTTGCATTTGAATATTGATTAACAATTCGCACCGGCGGAAAGTATAGCCTGTTCCAGGCTCCGAGATAGTGGGGAAAAGGGCGAAGAGAAAACGAGGGCGAAAAAACGCGCGGGGCCACCGCCCCCTTTTTTCCCCTGGCTCCCGCGCGCGTATTATTTTCGCGTTCAATAACTACCTACTATCTGAGAGCCTGGAACAGGCTACGGAAAGTACTGCGTAATTGCTGATTTTTGCATGAATTAGTAACGACAAGTTGGTGAAGGATTCTTGATCCTTCGGAACTATCTAGATTCTAGGTAGGTCGGGCCAGTATATTTCTAGCAACATACTTGGACAAAAGATTAACCTATGTCTAAACCAATGCAAGCAGGGAGTTATTTCAACTTAGAAGAGGTAAAAGAATGCAAACTGCCTTGTTATAATAAACAACTTTTGCAAGAAAGGTAACTGTACAGCAGCACTGTAACATTTATGGGTAACAACTTTTGAGCCTGCGGAAATAAATCCAGCTGGGTGATCATTCATATATAGTAGTTTTTGTTTGTTCTTTTCTAAAATATTTGCAGAATGAAATCAACTTTTTAAGATTTTAGCTTTAACGGCCTTGGGGTTTAAAGGGTGTAGGACATGCATGTTATTCGAAATTAGCTTCGCTTTAAATCAACTATCATATTCACTACTAAAAAGTGCCATAGGTAGCGGGTGGTCAAGCTATATTTCAAGAAAAGTGCGTGTACAAAATGTTCACAGAAAGCAGCAAAATGTTTAATTACATCTTATTCTACATGTCCAGGATCAAAAATTTTCAATTTCCTCAGTTTTTTGATAATTTCTAATTTTGAGTAAAATAATCATGTCGGCCATCTTGGATGACGTCACAGGTCCCCAGCAGCGCTGCAACCCGTACTACATACCTCATCTTGTTGAGCACATTACGAGATATTGTAACATAAAGAAAACCCAAGCTGGGGGGTCCGTCAATTCCCCCCCCCCCCTTGCAGTTGTGCCACGGTGGGGGTGTGACTTGTTCGTCCGAGGGTTAATTAGTTAGTTTCATAACTTTTAGTCACAGTTGCCTTATGGTTTACTTGCTAAGTTTAACTCTTCGAGGGGTCACCTTTTCTCGTAAATTAAACGTTTTCAAGTTGCAATCCATTTCAATCCTGGCCACCAATATGAAAAGTCTCTTGATTACTTTTTCAGTCATCTTTTCATTCATTCATTCATTCATTCATTCATTCATTCATTCATTCATTCATTCATTCATTCATTCATTCATTCATTCATTCATTCATTCATTCATTCAGTCAGTCAGTCAGTCAGTCAGTCAGTCAGTCAGTCAGTCAGTCAGTCAGTCAGTCATTCATTCATTCATTCAGTCAGTCAGTCAGTCAGTCAGTCAGTCATTCATTCATTCATTCATTCATTTTTTAAAATAAAACTGGGTTCCTTTTATTCTCGTAAACCTTTATTTTTAATAAGAACAGCAGAAATATAAGTAGATATAGCCCCTTTAAACACATCATTTAGAATCTGAAGACATCACCACCTCTGCATTTCAAAGTTTGGGAAATAAATAGTGTTTGCTGTTGCGGATCTAGGGTGAGGCCCGACCAAACAACTCTCTTTTGCCAGCGGTCGTCGTACATTTACGTGACAACATGTATCAATAATTAAATAAATAAATAAATAAATAAATAAATAAATATGATTAAAAAATGTCGACTTTTTTCGACGGCCAATAGGCTTGTAGCGTCCACTTTAACATCGCTACTTTATTTACTTGCTCAAACTTAAACTCACAGTAACCGGCCGACATAACTCGTATTCGTTCACAAACTTGGACGTGAAAGATTCGCTGAAAGCAAAACAATAAACGATGACTATTGCACAGTCAAACGAAGCGACATAATAACGACAGGAAAAGCGAAAAAATATCGAATACTTACAAGTTATTGTGCCCTAAATCGTAAAAAGAACTCTTCTAAATGAAAACTAGTTTGTACGACTCCATACATGTGCTTTCTATCTGTGGGAAAACGCGGCCGTAACACACTTGGCCTGCGGTTATCCGAAAAAACTGACCGCGTCATTTATGAGTCACTTCTTGTCCCTTACAAGGCTTAAAGGGATATTGAAGTTATAATCAAACTGCGAATTGACTTTTTTCTTGCTGCATTACTTGAGGGTCTATTATAGGGTGTCGCACATTCCGCAATCCGCCTTATTTTCTCCTTCCTAGACCGCAAACCCCTTTCGTTTTCTCCTAAAGACCAAAACCGCCTTTATGGCAGAAAGAGAGTCGCAATAACGATCTTTTAACTGTAGTTTACACATTTTTACCGTATGTTCGCATAATAATCCTACTTCTGCTCACAATGATCACGAGATCTTAAGCGTAGAACATCTTTTTTCTAATTCCTTTCAATAACCTGCGATCAAATAGTGTTAATAGTTTTGACATCCGCTGGGCAGCTCACCGAACCCAAAGAATACACGGTGTTCAGAGCGAAACATAGCAATTCAAATTTAGAGGGTTGTGGTCTTTCTGAGATGAATTTAGTGACAACACTAGCGTGTGAACTTTAGGTTACCTTTACCGTGGAATGTTTCCAGCACAGCTTAGTGGTCTTGTAATTTGCTCCAGGGGAGTTATTCGTAACCTCATGGTGGCCGCAGTTTCGAAGCCTAGCAAGCCGGTCCAGCAGTGTAAATGTGTTATTTGATGGCAAATATACTGGATTTGCTAAAAAGGGTGACAGGCCTGCGCGACTCCCTCGCGCGTGTTTTAGCCTTTAAAATGGCTTTAAAGTTCAAGCCAGTAGTTCTAACTGCAGTTTTGATTTGTGATCCTCTTTTTAGTGCTAAAAGAGTTACAGCCCTGTACGACTCCCGCGCCGTTGTTTTAGCCTTTCTAGAGTTTTGCTCTCACGAGTATATTTAAGGGAACGCCCTCTTTTGTACGATATTAGGGGCGCTTCCTTGAAAATGTTGTTAAGCCATGGTTGCTCTGTTATGAAATGCCAGCTGTTCGATGTTTTTGTTTTTGTCTGAGGGCTCGATTTCAGTCTTCAAAAGTAACTTCAGAGAGGGTTGTTTGAATAAAGTTCTCTGGGTATCTTCTCTCAAGAAGATGTGTTTTGAAGCTAATGTGACGCCCTCCTCAAATAATGGTTTAGAAGAGTTAGTTCTGAGTAGTCTTAGAGTCTCTCCCTTGATGAAGCCTCGTTTTACTCCTGATGGATGGCAGGTTGAAAAATGGGTGTACTGAAATATTTCAGTGGGCTTAAAGTGGGTGTTCAGCTAGCACCGACTCAGTTTTAAGATCCGCCGTCAGTAACTTTCGAGAATCCGCGGTCAGGAAGGGAAACTTCGAATTTTCTTTTTCCATGCCAAAAAGACCCTTTTAATGAACCTTTTTTAAAAATGATACGCAAAAGTTCCAGCGACGTCTTATTTTGACAAAAACGGGGAAAGTTCAAAAAGCAGCCAAACCGTCATCGAAGCCCGAAGTAAATTATGCAAATCAGCGTACTTTCAAATCGCCAGAACGTGGCAACAAAAGCTCGCCATGAATTCATCTTTTCACCATTTGTTAGCCATCTCTTGGACATCTTTTTAAACTATATTTCATCTCCATGTTAAAAATTTTTGTTTGCTATCCACACGCTTAAAAACTAAAACATTCGCTCTTCAATTGATTGACCAAATCTTACCTTATTTCGAAAGATCACAGCGCCGGGGGTATACGTATGTACAGGTTAAAACAGGGTTCTAATGAACGGGCAATTATTGCTCTTCGTCACCTGAAGTGGTTAGTTTGGCCCGTTAAAAGCAAGCGCGCTAGAGGAAAAAACGTAGAGCCCGCTTTCACACATTTCGCCATTTTCTTTGTTGTTCTGATATTGCAAGTTGCACTTCATTTTGAAACAAAAAACAATGATATTGGTCAGTACTCCCACTTTTACTTGTTTAATTTAACACTATTTAACTGTGCATATAAGATATCGGTTCAGTTGAACGTCTCCGACTCGCTAATTCCCCACTTCAGCGACTTCTAATGCATTTTCAGCTGATGTCTTGAAATGAAAATCAGTGTATTTGCCCTTAGTGGGTTTCAATAAAACCGTCTTTGATAAAAAGAGTATAAGACTGTATTCGACTACGAAAGCAGCCAAAACGAATTGTGCAAGTAAATGTAAGATGTATTCGCAATCTTACACGTGGACGTGTGCAGAGTTATTTTAGCTTTCACATAGTCCCGATTTTAAACTTCCAGTCACTTGTTAGAGAAAATAATGTGGCGTCCTACCGTATTCTTTTAATACATTTGCACATAGTATCATTCGCCCCTAATTTGTCTTTGTGTAATTCTCTAGGCCCAATTCGACTGAAAAATCATAAGAAGCTGACTTATCTGTTTAAAGGTTGGATGTTTTGTGCTAAATTTGCTGAAGACATCGGTTTCCTCGCGAACCAAAGATGGAACAAGACTGTGATTTTTGTATTTCATTGTACCGACAAGACGTCACGTTGCGTGACGAGTGAAACTTGATAATCTTGCGCTGCAGGGAAAAATGGCTAGGAAGATACTTTGTCAATATTTGCGCGAAGAATTACCTTTTCTAATTTTACCAGTCAGAGCATAAAAATTTCTACAGGGAAAGTTTTTTTTTGGCCAGAACACTTGAATAAAAAAGAATAATAAAAACAAAGTGATCTGCTCGGTTAATGAAGAAAGCAAACATTAACCGTACCACTTTCAAAACTCAATGCTGCATTTTTCAATACTTGTTCAGTAAGCATCAACATGTTTATTGTACTTTATTAATACGGCATCTTGCACCTTTTCGTCGTTATTGAACTGCACTTCGCCATGTGGAGCTAGCTCCAGAAATCGGCAAGATTTGCAATATAAATCTTGCGGACTTCTGGAGCTTGATCCACATGGCGAGCTACAAGTTATCATTAACAAACATCCCACGTTGTGGGTTGGTGATTGGGTTTCAGTAAAAGGCCCTCTCGGGGTCGGGGTGAGGACATCAAGTTGCATTGCCGTTTTTTCCTTAATTGAAAGAGCACACAACTGGGTTGAAAGAGTACCCAACAAGGCTGCGACTCTGACTGGGTTGACCATGAGATCCTGTACGACGATATGAGTGGGATAATTGTTTTATTATATTGCCAAATCCTGGATAATCAAGAACGTTTTAAGAATTATCAGCTTGATGACATGAAGCCATCAAAAAACTATTCTTGAAGTAGGGCCAAACTTTATCACAGTGCTTATTTCAATTCAATATTAGACATTCCAAGACCCATTTTAAGCCTCTGAAGTTAACCAATTTTTGCCTTTTTTCCGAAGTGCGCAAAATGCCTTTGTTTCAAAGAACCACCACACCATATAAATAAAGCAAAACTCCATGCAATTCCCATTGCTAGAAAGTAGAAGAGTATTGCTATCATTTAAAATTAAAAATGTTTTCTGACGTTGCTAATTGTTTAAAGGCAAGCGCTTTCAATTTGTTTAATTTTAAGCCTGATTATTGCGTAATAAATTAAGCAAAACCGTTTTTCCGAATTTCTCGAAAACAATAGAATTCCAGAAGGTTTAAGTAATATTTTTGAAGATAGCTCCCCAAAAGTGTTCTTCTGGCAGTAATCAGGATTTTCGATTTTCTGAGCTTGTCCGCCGATTCTCGATATTTACAGTCAGAGCCTCTTAACAACCTCTGCCCAAAAATCTTTGGCAACATGATAATGACAAGAGATTAAGATATGTTCGAGGGATTCGTTTTCTTTTCCACAAAATGAACATGCTGGGGAAGACAAAACACCAATTTTATTTAAAAAGTCGTTTGTCACCAGGTACCTGTAATGTTTAATAGTTTGAATTGAAATTCACGCAGCTTTGTATCGGAGGTGACACGATGTGGTAAGCTATATATTTCGCTCCAATCAAGGGTATCATTTACAAAACAGCTATGGTATTTCTTTTGAGCCGGAAGGGGTACTGATAACTCTGTTTCGGAGTTCGTTATAAATAGTTTTTGACACAGCCTTATTGATCGGAGTCTGTTGCCCGTTTAAACTCAAAACAATTTGGTCCTGTAGATTAAACATCCTTTTTTCAGAGTGAGAGGACCTTTTTAGTAAGTCTCGCCACTCACTTGGCAGGGCGTTTACCACGGATACAAGTCTAAAGAGATCCAAAGGAGTAAGGTTCAGTTCTCTCACCTTACGTTTGGTTATTAACTCGTTGTTTTCAGAAATTAGGTCTCCTATTCTTAGAATATCCTTTTCTGCCAACGTTTTGAAGAATACAGGTTTTCCGTCGATACAGATGAATTTATTGTTCCAAATTATGGTTTGGAGGGTTGCATTTACATCATCAGTAAGTTCTTCGCATTGATTAGTTGCCACTGAACATTTTGCGAAGCTTTTTAAGCAATCCTCGTAAAATGGTGGAAGTTTTATCGGCAGCATTTTGACATCGAAACTGCAACCTAAGATAATTTTACCTCCAACCGGTTTTAAATATTGCAGTAGTATAGTCTTCCAGCTACTCGGTTCGTCACTGGCTAAGTTTTTACAACACATAATCCTCTGAGTCTCAATCATCGAATTCAAATGTGGAGCTTTAAGTCCCCCGCCCCTAATATCGCCAATAAGAGCAAAGCGCTCTCCAAATGAACTCGAAAATAATTTTATTCAGCTCTTTGACAAACTCTTGGTCCGAGCCAATCATGCTCGCCCTATACAGGAAAACCGGAATTATAAATGTTTTGACAATTTGAATTCTGCCAATTATCGTGAGATCTCGCCATCTCCAAATATGTAATTTTTGTTTGATCGAGGTAACAATTTCGTCAAAATTTAACCTTCGTTTAGCACTTTGGTCGTAAGTGAAATGAACTCCCAGGATTTTTACTGAGTGTTTAATTTTTAGGTTTCTGATTTCGATACCATTTCGTAATGAGCAGTGCCTCCTATTACCTAGTATCACAACCTCGGACTTGTCAAGATTAATTCTGAGACCTGAACATTTTCCAAAAGCTTCTACTAGTTCCATAAATTCTTATAAGTGAATGATCATTCTTTAAGAAGCCTGTTAAATCATCTGCAAACAACCCCAACCTAATTCCTTGAATGTCTTTGCTTCTGCGTTTGCTTATATGAAAAACATAGTTTAGTATATAGATAATTATTAAAAACTGGACTAGGTACATCGGATTTCTAGCATTTTGATTGGCTGAACGGAGCAAGGCTATCAGCTCATATCCCTGCTGTGACCAAATATGGTCAATGAACATTTAACAACAAGTGAGCTGAAAGTTTTTTCCCCGTGAGCAACCCGGCGAGAAAATGGACGAGAAAAATCACTTTGGAGCGAATTTCAGTTAAACAGAAATTCCAACAGCGTCACTGAGACACAAATCAAAATTCTTCCGGAGTGCCTGACACCTTAGGACGACAAGAAACTGTGTACAGAAATAAATTTAAGCAATTTGCGTTGTGTTTACAATTATTTAAAACGTCAATCATTAACATTTTACAAACGGTAGCTTTTGTAAGGCTTTCCACTCCCAAATATCAAGACAAGACATAAAATAAAACACAGTAAAATGGGAGAGAAGCATTTAATAAAAACTGTCACACATTCACGACGAGTCAGTACAGAAATCGAGAAACAATCTAAACAGCTACTGAACAAACCACCAAGAAGGAAGGAAGGAAGGGAGAAATTTTTCCAGCTATACCACACAAAATTGTCACTGGTTTACCTGCACTCGTTGTAGCTCTGTGTTCCAAAAGCTCCAAATGTTTAGATACAAATCGGATGCCATGTAAAAGGAGTTGAATCGCTTTCCCAGTTGTTTGAGTGTTGCTTTTACCATTTCGTCCGCCACCTCTAAACTGAGAACAACTGCGTTTTGTGCTTTGCGTTTAACAAACTAAGGTTGTGAATTCTGACGTTCCTCACAACAGTGATCTTATTTCTGAGCTGCATAGAAATTGCCTGTTCAAGTTAAAATTCTGTCTTCAGTCCGATCAAACAGGCACATGTCGACACATGATGGCGCCCTTGTGCGAACGGATTACAAACTTGTTCAGTTCAACTCCCGTAGCTAATATGGTGAAGTCGTACATCTTCAATCCGCTTTGAACAAGAATTTCAACGATGTCTCAAGAACTCAGGTAGGTTAAGGCCTGCGCCAAAAGTACTTTTCGCCCCCCCAGCAGGGGGAGGAGAATTTTGGGAATTTGCGTGAATACTCGCGCGTTTCTATAGTTACAGTGGATCATGTTTCGTTGCTCGAGCTTGTGCTTCGCGTATTTCGTGGATAATGTCCGCCATTTTGAAACATCGACAGCGTACAGCAGTTTGTCCCATTTTGACCATAGATTTCAACGATCCCGGAGCCGCCAAGAATAAAGGTAAACACATGTTTTCTGACTTTTTTGTTTCCATATTTATTGCTTCTAAAGGCACGAACTGAAATGCGAATATTTCCCCTCTATCTTATATCTTATTGTATTATTTGTTTACAGTTTTCCGTACTTCGCTAGCTCGCGCTAAGTGTTTTAGTTTTATTCTAGTTTCACCCAGAGGGACACCAGGTTGGAAGCAAACGTCCCACACTATGTCACTGAAATGTGTTATATCTTGAAGATCATCCTGTACATAAGAATTGATATTGATTTGGAAATATATAAGCTTAGAAGTGACTTAATAATATTATTCTTACTGTCTTATAAGCTTAGAAGTGACTTAATAATGTTATTCTTACTGGTTCAATCCAGATTAAATCCTTTTTGTTTATTTACAGGTACAGTTGTTGGCTTACCGTTAAAGAACTAAACATCGTGACACCGTACCGTGTTGCTGAAAGATGGAACATCTTTTTAACAGAAAGAACCTTCAAATTTTTCCTTTCTATATGTTCCTATAATTACAGTGTGTGGTGGGAACTATTGCTCCTACTTTGCTGCAGCTGTTGCCTCACTGACAATGGATGGGCCATCCAGACAGCCTGTTACTGAAAGATGAGGCATCTTAATAACAGGAAGAGCCTTCAGATGCACCATTCCTAAATGTTCCTGTATCTGCAGTGTGTGGTGAAAACTATGCTACACAAGTTTCTGCAGCTGTTGTCCTCACTGGCGAATAACGAGACTTGCAAACAGCATCATACCCAAAAATGAGCCGCCTTGACAAACATAAAAACATCCTTCAAATGCAACGTTACAATTTAGGCTCACAATGTACTTCACTTTGTGATGATATGAAGTCTACTATTTCCTGTGGCAAGAAAAATGATATTTATTTGGAATTGCTGGACAGAAACCCTCACTGAAAGTTGCAACTGGATGAAAATGCTGTTTGTCAAATACAATCCAACTGATGCAAATGAAACTTTTTATCATAAAAGGGGCCACCATTCCTCTCCCAACCCCTAAATTTATGAAAAAGCAAACAGACCAGGTGGACCCCAAAGGGGGCCCGTGGTAAAGTATAAAATTTATTACCACTAAATAGAAAGACCCAGTGACATGAAGTTACTACCCTCCATTCATGGTCAGTTGTCAGAGTCCTGAAAAATGTGCCACTAATAGAGGTTTGACTGTAGAATGATCAGTGACATATGTAAATATCAGTAACATGCACTAGAAAAGCTTGAAAAATGTTGTTTTACAGTTTACATTAACTGTAACTCAGCTACCAACTGCTGTGTTGTAGGCCTTTTCTCTGGAGTTCCATTTATACAGGAGAATGCCAATTTACGAAGAGGTTCATATGGCTTGTATTTACATAGTAATGACAGTAATAACCCAAATCCATAAACATCACTGGCTGGAGACTGTGGGTGAGTCCCCCTCACAACTTCAGGAGCTATGTGTTTATGATGCATCCTGTACTTTTCTTGATCTCTCAGAGATAGCTGATATACTTTGCCTTTGGCCAGTGTTGTAGACTTTCCAAAATCTATGATTACAGGGTGCAAACTGTATTTGGCATCACCAATAATCACATTATCATCCTTTAAATCCACTGTAGTTTACTTGTAAGTATATGCTGCGGGTTTTATCACTGGTTCAGTTTTTATTTTCCTTTATTTTTGTGTATAATATAAATGTCTGATAACATATGATGAGTATAAACCAAAGGGAAAAAAGTTGAACCAAGAATAAAATTGAACCACAGCATGTACTAAAACTATAGAAAATATTTTTGCTGACAACATTATTTGCCCTTTGAGCATGGCTGGATTTTCCTCTTGCTTGTATTACTGATAATTACCTGGATGGTCCATTTTTGCAAGAATAGATGCCTCGTGTTTAACAAGGGGGAGGGGAACATTCTCTTTGAACTGCTTTACAGCGACAGTTATTCCCCTATACAGCTTCTTGGAGCAAACGCTAAAACCTCCTTCTCCAATAAGGCTTCCTTCTCCATTATGGCTTCTATCTTCCTGCAAGTTTTGCCGATTGACTTCCTTTGGACTACAGATGGAGTAAATAACATCCATAATCAATAGTCCAGTTTAAATTAACCAAGACCAGTAAATAAAAAGAGTACTAAGGACACCTCTGTTTTGGTTAAGTCTCAATGTGCCTTCATTAAAGCACAAATTACCACAGCTGGAGACTATGGTATTTATTCAGTTAGGTTTTTGTCTGGAAGGGAAAGAGGTAGGGAGATCAAGCAGATTTGACTTTTGTTGTTGTCTAATTTTTTTTCTTTGGTGTCTCACTATTTTAGACCTAATGAATGAACGCTTTTCTTTTTTTGTCATTTGACGCATCTTATTTTTACGAGCCTTATTTCGCTTCAGGCGCTTTCGACGGAGTTCTTCTATCGTGTTTTTTCTGAATTTGTGACCGGTATGTGTGTTGTGGACCGTGTTTTGCCGACCGTCAGCAAGTGAAACACTCGCGCGATCAGCTACAGACTGGGACAGTCCCGTAGCTTGACAAAACATTGACCCATTTGCATTTGCTTGGTTTTCGGCCATGATTATTTCACTATAAATACGCGGCAAAATTTCGCATTTGGCGCCCTGGGTCCGTCCAAAAAAGGTTCTTTTTCGAAAATTTTCCGGTTGGTCAGAACCGTTCCATTCAGGTTTGGACCGGAATTTCCGGAAATTTTGGTTGAATGGAAAGCGCCCTATGACCAAATATAATCAAAGTTCTAGTTTCCAGAGTGTTTGTTTACGTCCCGTTCGGAACCGAGGAAATCTGGGAATTAGAATAACAGGTTCACCGATCAGCGGTCTCATTGAGAAGCGTGCGCAAAGGGAGTTGGAATGTGCGGTTGTCATGGCATTTTTCATAGCGTGCGTTGAAGAAAAGTGTTTGAAAAGCGACGTTCACGATCCAAAAGTCTTCTGGAAATACATTTTGCTTCTTTTACGAGGTTAGAAATCTACCTGGGGCAAAATGGAGGAGCATTTAACTATTTTGTGCGAACGCACTTTGTTCATAATGGATTACGGACACATCAAAATGGTAAGGTTTAACTCTTAAGAGCGAATGTCAGAAAATTTCGAGCAAACGTTGGCCACAGTTGAAAATTACTTTTCGCTCATATTTGGAGTGTTGGTAGCCAATACTAAGTTAACAATCGTGGTGTAGTTTGTTTTCAAAGAGAACACTTCCGTTGTGGGAAAATTGGAAAAATATATTTCTCACGTCCTTGGTCTCAAAACTTCCAAAATTAAGGGCGAATTTAGTAGTTACCAAAATATTACTCTCGTCCAAAAGCAAACAAAGCTAGAAAATATTTGCCCTAAGATATTGATTTGGGAAGTGTTTCACATTTCATCTGACATGGGATTGTCTTCTTGTCGACAACTTAAAATGGAAAGAAACGAATTTTAGGACGCGAGTTTTGCAAGGTGATACAAATTTCGATTTTACCGTTATATCGCGATCAGATTTTTTTCCATGTGCCCAATGATGAATTGTTCTAGGATTCGCGCTGGAAGTTGCTTAAGCATTGAACTAAATCATATGTTAAAACTGTAATGGGTATTTTGACTTAAGTCTCCCTCGAGAACCTCAAAGCTAGAGAAATTTTGTGCGTTTTTTGAATAATTAATTAGTTACGATGTAACGCAGTTTCTCGGTCCGACGAAATGAACCCTTAGACAACTCCTCATTGACAACATTAAACTGACGATTAAATGAGAAGATTTAGACTACTAAATGACTTACCTTCGACGAAAGATACAAGTCCTCCCAGTTTATGAAATGCTTCATCAACTGCTGATCGGTTCAAAACCTGATCGAGCGGGTAACTTGCGTCGGAAATCTGATTCGACGTTTCTATTCTGCTTTTTCGAAGCACGTTCCATTACAGAAGGGCACAGTTTAAAACAGATGAAGCCGATTTAAAACAGATCAACCTTAAAGGCAGGCGCAAGCCAGTAAACTTTCGATAGTTAACCTGATTACATATATATATGTTTTTGAGGTTGCGTGACTGAAAAAACACTCCTACGCAGCGGGGGGTAGTGGTCGGTAGTTGGGGCAATCTTACCAAAACAATGAGGCAAGCACAATATGCAGAAAGTAAAATATTAATTACTTAATTAATTAATTTATTCGTTTATTTATTTTGGTTCGAAATACTTTCAAATATTTTGATTTTCTTTTTGTCAAACTATCCATCATATATTTCTTGGTACGGGACTGGAATGTTCTCAAGCGGTATGACGGCCCTGACCCTGTTTAGCACGAAAAAATGTCCTAAAATACCAACCGTGTTTAATACAACACCTCGTTCCCTGTTTAGGACAAACGAACAAATACACACTCTCTTGTTTTACACAATTTTAAATTTTTGAGAGTCCGGCGAGTGTCTCCGATCTTGCCAAATACTGTATATGGACTATAAGCCACATTAAGCGGCGAAAAATCCGACTACCATACAACCGTACCCTGTTTAGGACAATTTCACATCGTGTGTAGGACTAACTAGCATAAAATGTTACACACTGTTCAGGAAAGAGAGGCCAAAAACCATACACTACCCAGCGGCAAGTCCCCGTATAGGTCAATAAGGGAGCACCTCCCCCCCCCCCCGGGGGGGGGGGGCTTAGGTCACAGAGCGCATTTTTGAACTGGGTAAACTCTATTTAAAAAGGGGCCGATTACATGAGGCGGGCTGGCCCGTTTAACCGGGCTGGCTTGGTTTGCCGGGATCTCGGCATATTACATGGAAAAATCTCAGCCCGGCTAGCTGGGATCCCAGCATCGCGATGCCGGAATCTCGCCTAGCCGGGCTGAAAATTTACCATGTAATCGCGATTGCCGGGCCAGCCCCGCTAGCCGGGACAACACTTTCTTGTCACTAAATTTCGCTTCAGAGCAAAATGGCTCACCAGAAGATCGATAGTTCTCTTTCTATATAACACATAAAGGTTTATCATACCATAACGCTACGTAAAACTGAAAATAATACGCCAAAATAATGGATTAGCGAAAGTAAAAGCACTCGATTCATGCTCTTTGCTGTAGCCATATTTTCACACGACAGCTTCTAAATTTAGCTGCAGGCGGGCTGGCCCGCCTCATGTAATACCGGGCTGAGCAGTCATCTCGGTACACCGAGCCAGCCCTGCTAACCGGGCCAGCCCGGCTCATGTAATCGGCCCCTAAGACAGGACGCCTTGTTTCAGAACGTACATGCTGCTTTTCCAACACTTATCCCGCACAAGTAGCCTCCAATTCACTTAAGCGACTACGTGAGAAACTAGCGTGCAACAAGAACTAATTGCAGCCGAGTACATTCTTCATTATTTAACAGTCGAACGGTAACCTTGACAAACGCTGGGTTTAGCCGCATTCTTCTTTCTACAGCCAGTTTCATACCTATTAACGCGAAACATTTATTTGAGTAGGCTAGTGACTTTGGTGAAAACTGGAAATCGAGTTACAGCTCATACAACTAGAGTCTGCTAGAATTTTTCTCTCCTTGACCTTGACGATTGTATCATGATGAAAACATTTAGTGATCATTTTCTAAAGTGGGTGCTGACAGAAAGTTAATTGTTGTCTTTCTTCTGCCGGAATCCGTATCGCTTCACAAAAAATTAAGTGGTGGAATTTTAATGGCCCTCCGCAAGAGAGGATGCAGTAAGAGAGTTAAACCCCATGCCCCATGATAACTATTTGAAATTTGTTATTAGTTCGCACACACGCTGCGAAGGTTTTTTTTATCTGTTGTTCCTATGTCAACAATCTTAAATTACATGACGTCATTCTAACTGACCAACGATGTGTCGTCCTTAAAATAACCACACAGTATGACACAGAACCAAAAGTAGATTTCAAATAATTTTCATCGGGAAGTGGCCCATGTATGGGGGATTCGCTCTCTCCCTTCATCCTCTCTTGACCTCCGTCAACTCAAAGTAAGGATGGTTGTCCTGTTTTAGTATTTGCATGGTTGTCCTGTGGCCACGTCACTTACGACCCACCGCTTCCTTGTCTGTATCACTTCTCAACGAGTTTCCCTGCTTAAGGAACGGACCATTAAATTTTTAAACAGTTTGTGTGTGTGTGTGAGGGGGGGGGGGGGGGGGGGAGAAGGAGGGTTTGGCCTTTACTAAGTTAAAGCTTTGTATGAACCGATCTTATTCGGTTTTCAAAGTATTTCTTTGAATCCTTTTACTGTGCTTATTTTTTCTTAATTTCCCTTTCTTGTATTTGCTTAATCCCCCTACCTACTATTAATAGATCGTTTAGTCCCTTCAGTGTATTTTTGTGAGAAAGATATGAAGTTACTGTGAAATCTCATCACATGTAAAGAAATGATCAACCCTGGCAGGTGCATTTCTTACCAAAGGCGACAGTTCTTTCAATGTCTGGGGCTTTCTTCGTAATTACTACGTCAGCTGTTGGATTATCAAAGTGCTCGCAGATGTTCCTAAGCATTTGAATAGCAAATTTTGATAGCTTTGAGTTTGCAATAGGTTCGCAAAGGTTATGGTTGTCGTAGCAGATGGGGTGGACAAGCGCAACGCCTCGAAAAGTTTTAATTCTCAGCTTGTTTGCTTGTTTCGCTTTCCGTTTGTGCCAACGCCTTGTTCTTTCGCTGGCCTCTTCCCGTCAGTTTTCATGGGATATCTCACCGGACTTATGTCCCTACTTTGTAGAAAAGTATTCAGCTGTTCAAGTGGTTGACCAGAAGGTACAAGGGAATCACCTGTGTCGGTGATGGCATGCATGCTCTGTGACGGAGACTGAAAGTCGGGTGAAAAGGAACTTGCTGGAGTGACTGGAATAATAATAATAATAATAATAATAATAATAATAATAATAATAATAATAATAATAATAATAATAATAATAATAATAATAATAATCCGGCTTTATTAGGTACTCCCAGGGGGTTTTTCAGACCTAATCAACACGCTAAGTATATGGAAAATATATCAGTTCAAACAGTTAGTTTCGTTAATTTTCACTATCACTTATTCGCATGATCTATTTTGTTTCTGGGCCAGTGTTTGTCTGTGCAGCGAGAGCGGTTAATCAGCAGCCGCCAGTGATAGACGGAGTGACTGGGGCTTGGGGTAAGGGTGTGAGTGGTCCTCTAAGTGTGTGGTGGTCCTTCCCCCCTCCCCCCCCCCCCCATCTAGGTTTTATTTCGTCTACTCACTCCGTGGTGTTTGGACAGAACTGAGTGCGGATAAACTTACCAAAGACATAACCTCTTTAAAAATAGCTTCCGAACCCGGTTTGCTGAGTCCTCTCCCCGCTTTTGGTCTCTTTCCGACATCTTCGCTGTGATGTGACTTTGCATTTGTCGGATGGACGTTTCCATTTAATGCCAAGCGGTGCGCGGTGATTTGGGCAAAACAGCATTCGGAAATGTCGTTATTTATTTATTTATTTATTTATTTATTTAACCATAAGCTGCATCTCGCCATATTGTTCATAATTATCTCAACCTCTACGTAACATTAAGGTAAGTAAATGTTTTATTAGCAACATTCCACACACAATAGCAAGTAAGGTGACCGTTCGCACCTTCCCCTACCCTGAGAGGAAGATTTTGCTCAATGCAGTCACGCAACACTATGTTTGTTTATTTGCGAGCGCGCTGCTTTTTGGCTGTTCTTATTCTGTTAATGGAGAGCTTTGTTCGACGAAAAAGCCTTCTGCCATTACATTTGTTGAAGATGACAAAAAATTACGCATAAAAGTTTCCTTAGTAACTGAATTTACCGTTTGGTATTATCTATAAAACTGATGACCTCGAGGTCAACACTCAACAGCTGGTCGATACAAGGAACGGGAAGGATCCACCATCCACAAATCGAAACTTCGCATAACCTGAATACCAAGCACACCAGGTAAAGTACTTTGAACTGCAGTTTTTCAACTCATTCACTTACGCTGTAATATCATATATTCCTCTTTAGAATCGCTGAATGAAGAAACGTTGATTCGGCTCAACCTTGTTATTATTCACTAATCAATGAAAATTTACCAACTTTGAAGATCTTTCGCGAAGCTAAAAACAAAATACCCATTCCAGATTTTACATATGTGCTAGGGCAAGTCTTTAACACTTCACAGCTTGCTCCTCGGAAAAAAATATCACTGGGCACATGGAAAAAATTTTGATCGCGTCCTGGAGGTAAATTCGTTTTTTTGTCAGTTTGAAAAAAACGCGTCCTAAAAATGCGATTGTTTGCGTTTAAAATTATTGCCTAGAAACAATTTGAGGTCAAATGAGATGTTAAATACTTCTTAAAGCAGTATCTTATGGCAAATGTTTTCAGTCTTACTTTTCTTTGGCAAACGAGATGATATCTGGTAACTGCCGATTTCGCCCGTAATTTTGGTTGTTTTGAGGTCACCGACAGTGAAAATATATTTTCTCGATTTTCTCACAACGAAAGCGAGTTATTGAAAAACAAACTACACCACGATTGTTTTACTTGTATTGCCTACCTATAGATTAAATATGAGCGAAAAACAATTTTTCAATGTGGCCGCTAAATTTTTATTTTGCTCGATATTTTCTGGCATTCGCTCTTAAGTGTTAGAAATGACTTAAGATAAGTTAAGCTTAATTTACCTTTGGAATTTACCTTATTGTTAAAAAAGAGCTGGGCTTGTTTCTCATTTATCAGGCAACCTTTTGATCCAATAGGAAGGAATCTGAAAATTTTCTTTTAACTTTTAAAACAAAATTTCTTTTAAATTTTAAAACTATCTAAAATTTGAAAATTTTATTTTTAATTTTAAGACACCTCAACTCCCAGGTATGTTTTCCATAGAGTTGCATCAGTTGGACCATACAGGGAATGTGCAGGGGTACATTGTGTGATGAGGGGGGAATGGGGGAGGGGGGTGATTATTCGAGGGACAGCTAGTTACTAGTCAAGGAAAAATGATACGTGTACTTGCTGAGAGTTTATACTGGGCTTCTGACAGTATTAATCAGTTAGCATATATACATTATGTAATGTATTGGTGATTGTTGGTCATGACTTTTATTAAACATGGTGGCTCCTAAAGGAGCCGTTTTTGTTTGTTACCTGTAGAGTGCAATGTCAAACGCTCGACCTACAGGATTTTTCCCTGCAGAGTGCAATGCAGGGTGGGGCTCTTAAAAGAGCAATTTTCTTGTTACCTGTAGAGTGCAATGTCGAACGCTCGACCTACAGGATTTTGCCCTGCGGCGTGCAATGCAGGGTGGGGGCTCTTAAAAGAGCCATTTATCTTTGGCTGGTGCTGCTAATCTTCCACTGGACCATCTTGGTACTCATACTGATTCTTGCCTAAAGAAACTTTTGATTGAAACTAAATTGAAATCGTGACTACAAATGAACTGTTATGTTCCAATGCTCCAACAGCTGTTTACACAGTCTGAGGCTCTTATACAGATCATGCCCGCTCTCATCAGTGCGGATATCATCCAAGGTCGGCTCATTGCACTCATTCTCTATGAAAAACCATCTCTCCTATTCCTTAAATTGCTTTTTCACACTTGAATGCTTTGCAAGCACCTGTGTTTGTACAGCAGCCAGTGAAGCTTCATAAATTTCTTGTGCTGATTTGTTTTCCATATTTTGCCTCAGCTGGGAACGCAATTTGTCAAATGTTATGACTTCCTTGGTTTCGCCCAGTACCTTAGCGACATTTTTTGCTATAGTTGACTTTAACTTGTACCTTTCAGTAGCTGGCTTTGCAGGAATTGGGGACTGATTTGTAGGTCCCTTTGTTATTTTTACTCCTTCATCCTGTGCTAAATTACTTGCAGCCTCTGCCATGGGGGGTTCTTCCTGATTGTTAACTTCCATTATTTCATCTTCTACATTTTCAGGCTCAATGAGATCTTCTCCCACTTGTTGGAAGTCAACAATGTTGTCATCCGCATCTTCATCCTGTTGTTGAACTCCATCACAGTAACTGTTGTTGTCCTCCTGGATATCATTACAGCTGTTGTTATCTTCTATTATTTCATCATTTATGCTTTCATTGTCATCATTATTTTCCAAAAAGCCAGTGTACTTAATTGATTCCAGATTGCCATCTTCATCATAAATTCTCACTGCATGGTGGGGTATGGGGACCTGGTTTGACAAACACTGCTTCCAACAGTTCCTTAAATATTGGTCTTCTGACTTGAGTGTGTGAGTACGGAAGTGATGAAAAGGTGGGCCATGATCATTGGTCTCCCTTTCTTCAGGACCATCAAGAAATTCAACTCCAGTGAGGATGTGCCTCCACCAAATGCCTTCACCACAAAGGAGGAAATCTGAAACTTTTTCTAGGTGTGCTTGATAGGCGTGTGGATACTTTAGGATTATTCTATGTGGAACGACGGTGTTTTGTGCTGCAGGCAGGCATCGTGCTAGCTTCCCAAGTCTTGACTCTTGCTCCTTTACTGTGTCTCTCTGTTTGGTCTCCTCTGATGTCATCTCGGCTTGCATCCTTATGATGCCTGGTGTTATTATCTCTCCAGGTCTCCTACTTGATGTTGCTGTAGAGATGCTGGAAAACGTGTTGAAGTGGCGTTCTTGTTGCTCTGTGTTTGTTGACCTGGAGCAGATAATACGGTGCTGGATAGGGGCATGCACAACCAAAGAATGTAGGTACCGTCCATAGAACTTTTTCTCAGTGAGAATTTGAGGCTTCCCAATCACCTCTTCACATGCAATGGCATGAAGAAAACTCTGATTGTGAAGTCTCAGAATGCTTCTTGGGCAGCGCTCCTCTGGTCTGGAGTAGAGAATTCTGGATAATTCTGTCATTGTATCCAGAAGAGTCTGTACCTTGTCACTCACAAATCCTGCAAGTAAATCGATATAATCTTTAAGACACCTGGTGGATATCATTCAATTAATATGTCATATTTTTCAAATCTCAGTGAGGAGGTGGTGATTAATTCAAATTTTGTTCTTCCCATTGAAGTTACTTAAATATATTCGGACTGAGTTATATTTTTTGGGTTTTGTAAAGTACTTTTAGAGCACAATAATAATTAGTGAAAAATTTGATCATAAACATTTTATATAATAAAT
Source organism: Siderastrea siderea (assembly GCA_964030785.1). Classification (NCBI taxonomy): domain Eukaryota; kingdom Metazoa; phylum Cnidaria; class Anthozoa; order Scleractinia; family Rhizangiidae; genus Siderastrea; species Siderastrea siderea. Next base: position 32,496,792 of record OZ034973.1, read on the forward strand.
TTTACATTGATTTTGTTAGCCCTTTTTACCCCTTTTTTTTAATATTCACTTTTATTGTTGTACTAAATACCTGAAAATCCCTTTTCGGAGGTATTGATGAGTTTATTATTATTATTGTTATTATTATTATTGTTATTATTATTACTACTACTACTACAAGAATCCTTTTCTTAATAACCTCTTAATTGTTTTGCCAGCACTATAAATATCTCCCGATAGTCCGAGCCACGGAGTTGTTCTTTGGTTCCTGCCACTAACTCCAGTGTTTTCTCACATAAAATCTTCTCATCATCAGGAAGGTGGGCAACAATCTCGGTGACAACATTGGAGATGTGTTCTTTTATGTCGTGTAGTGGCTCTGTTGGCAGGACTTCATACATGCCTAAAAGGTAAAGGGGAAATAAAAGCCAGAATGCATATGATTAGTTTCACAGTATTTCAGATGACTATACTGTATTTATGCAAACCTGTAGATATATGGCTTGGCTAAAAACTAGTTCATTTTATACCCTTGGCTAGCACATATAAAGCTGGATCAGCAGCACTGGGACTAATGCTTGCTTGCACATTAATAATGCCAAGCACTGTAGGGTGATTACATTATATTTCCTTTGTTACAATTATAATTGTGATGAAATAAACATTCTGTACTCAAGTTAATATCTTCCATGCGCTTGTCCTGCTCATTGATCAGCAAAGTTGGTACCCTCTGCACACCCTTCAGCTGTTCCTTCAGGTTTTGCTGCAGCTCTTTCTTTAATCCCTCATCATTCAATCCCCTTTCTGCACACTCAGCTCTTAGCTCTGCTACGGTCATGTCTTTGAAAGGCCTGATTCCTCCATTTCTCTTTGTTCTCCCAGCTGGTCCCGCATGAACTATTCTGCAACGGTCTGCTAGGGAGAGATGTGGGCACCTTAAGCTGTAAGCTAGGTCACGGTATCTCCGTGAGTCACCGCTACAGGTACTACAGCCATTGTTACCCCCCCTCTGCTCGCCACTTTCAAATTGCTGCTCTGGCCCATCACCATGAAAAAAACGCATGACATCTGTCACTGGAACACCCTCACTTGTCAGCAGGTTATTCTGCAGCTGGTCCAAACATTCTCGCCTTGTGTCCACATAAGCCAACTGCTCAACTTCCTTTGCACTGCACCTCCCTAGGATGTAGACATGGGGCTTTTCCACAAGTGCAGGGACATTAATGTCATGACCTTTGGCTTTCAATTCTGCTGTTGTAAAGTAGAAGGCTGGATCAAAAACACACTGGATAAGGTATAGGAGATGGCCATGGTTAAGAATTGTTGAACCATCTCCCCATAACATCAAGTGTCTGGTTCTCTCAAACTTGATCAGCCGTTCTCTTCTCTGTCCTGGAGTATCCCCTGAGTGGTTCTCATTCTCTCCCAACTCTTTTAGCCTGTCAGTAATCTCCTCGTCGATCATCTGCTCATACTCCTGGTTGGTTTGCCCTCTAACTATTCCAAGCTGCTCACACCTGTCCAGTTCTCTCTTCCTGATTTCATTCAGAGGTATTTTCCTTCCACAAACTGTGAATAGGACTTCTTTTAAAGTGCCATCACTTTTCAAGACCAGCTTCTTATACTGTTTGGGCACCACCAACTCACCAATGATGTATTCCCCTGCCTCAAGTTTGACCTGAAATTAATGAGAAACTATTAATGTATGCATGTACATGGATAAAGTTTGTTCTTGGTGCACTTTTTATTTTCTTTTTCTTTTTTTTTCTATTCATTACCACATATTAAGATACACAACAACAAAGGAAAATAAAAGCTGCACCCTAGTCAGGAACAAAACTGAACTGCAACATATAATTATATTAATTATAATTATATTAAACTGCAACATATGATATTTTTTTTTAGTATAATCTCAACTGCAGAATAATGTGGGAACAGGCAACAAACAGAAGAAAAATAACATTGCTAAAAACATGCCTTGTACTTCAAAACAATTGGGCTTTTCACCAAGGGATTCTCAGTCCTTTTAACCCCAAAAAATTCAAAAATGTTTGACACCAACTTTTAGTCTTTTGTTGTGCCATGCAGCTAACCTTAAGTGTTTCTTTGATTTCTCTGTCTGTTCTAGGTGTTGGAACAGTTATCTCTCCTCCAACCATCCTGTTGAGCCTACGCCTTGGCTTTGGATTACTTTTGCGAAGCTGTTGGAAACGTTGTAAATTGACGCCTTCATTTTCCAGGTACTCCTTCACCACCATGTTTCCTAACCTCACTTCTGCTAGACCATACCTTCTTGCAAGGTCTGAATAATTGATCTAGGGGATAGTTTATATTAAATCAGTGACTGACAGAATGCAATGTAACAATTAATGTGAGTTGAATTTCAAGTTAGTTCATTAACGTTGCTTCCTTTTGTAAGAATGGTTTTCGAATCAGAGCTCTAAGATAGCTCCTAGTTGTAAAGTAAGTGTAAACTACAAGTACATGTATCACTTCTGGATAACTGTTAACTCAAGTTTGTGGGCTGTGTTTGGGAGGGGGTTTAGGGGTGGGGTAGGTCTGGATTGTTGATAGCTGTTTCATATTACAAAACTTGGATTATGTGTAGTGATGTCAGCTCTGGTTATGTGGGTCCCTCATAGCCCGAATAGAGGCTTCTTAGTGTGGAAGAGGGTGAAAAGGATATCGTTGAGCATGGTCTGGGGACCAGTGGGAGGTGGGGGTAACCCCTGCCCCTGCCCCAGGCTGCACTCAGCTTGCTTCACTTTCCCTATTCCTCATTATGGAACCTGTTCTGAGGGTTCAGAGTAGCTGCTTCACAGTAGCCTTTCTACATCTGAACCTTTTTTTACTTTAAAATTTTCAAACTAAACGAGAATTTTACACACAATATGTGTACTTTTTTTGGCATGGTCCTCCCATACACTGTGTAAGGGAGTAAATTTACATAAAATAAACTAACCTTCTCACCATCCTTCATGTTTGGTACTTCTTGCAGGAGGTTTTCCTTGTCAAAGTTGACATTGTTTGGTGGCGGAGAATGGCGTTTTTTCTTTCTTTCACCGAGATCTTCCTGCTTCTTCCGTTTCCTTCCTTACAACGGCCTCCTCCATGGTCTCAAAATAGAGAGCCTTCCTCTGTCTGGCCCGCTGACTGAAAGACTGCCTCGTCGCTAACATCGTTTCAGTGTCACGTTTGGACCATTCCTCTTCGACCTTCTGTTTTTCTTGGCGTGCCCGTTGTCGACGTTCGCGTTTCTTTTAATTTGGATCTTGTTTTTCTTTTTCTGAAGCTCAAGCTCGGATACTTTTGTTTGAGCTTCAGCAAAGCTGACTTTAAAAACTTTCTGAAAGGGCGCATCAATCTTGGAATAAATGTGCTTAACTGCTGATTTAATAGCCTTTTGTGTTGGCTTTACTTTGCTGTTTCCGTTGTTTCCATTTTCAGCAAGGGCATCTTGAACTAGCTTTTGTGGATTCAGCTTGGCAGCGTTCGGGAAGAGAGCTTGCATAGCAAAGTGATGTACTTGACAGGCATCACAGTTCGACGTCGTGTGCTCTGATTTTTGTGATTCTGGTAATGCCTTCCAGTTTTCAAGAGAAAAGTACTGGAGGTATTCATTCCTGTTCTGAGAGTTCATTTTCCGAAATAAATCGTAAATGATTCTGGACTTTTTCATAAACAGTGTCCTCTCTACAGCCAATTATGCCCGCGCTGATTCATCCAGCAACTCGAGGTAGTTTTTCCATCGCTGAACGGGATCAGTCTCTTTAGCCACACTCCCAGGTTTATGGAAACTTTCTTTGACGGCCACCCTCGAAAACCCACAACTAAATATGACAGACATTCTCTTCTTGCTAATTCTCTTTCCTTTTCTCGACTGTAATATTCGCAATGTTGTGATTTAGCCACAAGATGAGCTGGAAACTTTTGAAAATTGCGCGCAAACTAGTAATGTATTTCAGTAATTTTAAACCGTATGAGATAGAGTTACAAATTTAGTTAAAGATATCCCGCGTTTCCTATCCGTGGCTCAAGAAAAGAAACGAAAAAGGCTCATGTTGTCATTGCCTTCAAAACTACACTACAGGTTGTTGTTGTCGTTATTGCGTCCACTCTGTTATCTTATTTCGCTCTTACAAACAAACATAAATATCTTCATTTGAAAGATACGAATTTTCTCTTTATTTCTGCAAAATTTTTATGTGTTTTGAAAGTTCCAGTGCAGCGTCATGGCCTTTGAAATTCGCTTGTTCTTTCGGCCTTCACAGCTTTGTCCGCCATGTTTTGACTTCGCAGCCTAGCCTTGTAAACTCTTTTCAGAAAGCTAATTGGCCGATACCCATCCATGGCAACTGTTCCAACTGTATCCTCGCGTGACAAAATGGCGGCCAGAGGACCGTACGCGCAGTTACGAGTTTCTCAATTTCCCACTATTAGACGGGCTTCTTTATTCACAGCATTAAATATTTTGAACTCCTTTAGCACCATTCTCTTCATTTCTGCTCGGAACCTAATGAAATTCAGGCTATATCTTGGTCAAATGTTTGAAAAGGTTACGAAATCGGAACTCAATCAAAACACGAACGAATAGTTGCTAAAAATAAGAAAAGTTTTACACTCATTCCGAGTGGATTTGTCGAGTTTATCTTTACACTGATTTGAATGAGGGGTCTATCCATTGTTATAGTGGGAATATATAGTGGGAATTTCCTCGTAAAGACATACGGCATTTTTGGCGCCTAAAGTACCGGTTTTTGGGGGTATCAGATTTCACCTCAGTTCCTCACCATAACAGATCGATGCAACAGGTGAAGGCTCAACATTTGGCAAAGTTTCACAGAAATCGGTGAATTTTTAAGGAAGTTAGGGACAAATTTGTGAAATATACAGAAAATAGCCCTGGGAACCAGGCCTTAATCTACTTGAGTATAAATGGATGAGTAAATGTTTCTACATCAATTGAGCGTATTCCATGGCAAAGCGTCTTTTCATCGCAGAGACAAACTAAATAAGAAGATCCAGAGTGTCGATACCTGAACAAAATTTCTAGCCAATGCTATTTACGCCCTTTTTTATTTTATTTCCTTCCTGCCTTTGCATGGCTATACAACTGGCTTCAAATGTTGTGATAATAACATAAAATTACAAGGTCAGCCTGAACCCTAGACGAATGGTTTAAAGACTAAGATGGATAAATAAGAGCTTGCAATTTCATTGACGTGTTTTAACCTTCATCCGCCTATTAAAATGCCAGGATAGCCCATGTTTAGAATAGTTTATACTTTACGAAATGAAACAAACTGTTGATGCCGAGAACAAAGTTTAAAGAAATTCTTGAATAAATAAACAACCATCTGCTATCTAATACTTAATCTTTCCCACGTCTTGTAATTAGAATATTTTTTTTTGTAAAGAGAAAATATCGGCCCTCCTGTCATTTGTGCAATGCACAAGCAGTTATCCTGAATAACAAGAAATAACTTCTACAGAAAAGGTTGGGTTTTGAATTTTTAAGTTCTGACTACCTTACATGCGAACCTCTATAGGAAATGCTATCTAAAATAACTACCATAGACTCGTCATACTCGTATTTCAGAATACTTAGAGTTCAGAGTCTGTTTATGCAGCATGTGTTAGAGGTATTAATTAAGGAGACAGCTCTTTATTTGGTCTTCATTTTCTTGGCCTTTCTAGGCTTCCCAAGTAGCTCATCTTGCATGGCTGGGATGATCCCCTTACGGAAAGCAACCGACAACAGCTCATCGACATCTTTGATGTTGGGATACTGACGCATGGCCCATTTGAGGTACACCAGGAACTCATTCCAGTCGATGTAGCCATCGTTATCCATGTTGATGGCTTTTAGCGCCTTCAGCGTATCGCGGCACTTGAAACAGCCAAAGTATGGGGCCATGAAACCATTGTAGAAGGATTGGAATTTTAGAAGGTCGTCAACTTCTTTATCCTCTTCGATGTCCCATTTATCCCAGATTCGGCGGACTTCTTCAATGAGGTGTTCAGCATGCACGCTTTTCACTTCGGCCTCTTCGATCACATCTGCCATCTTGGCCGTGAGTTTTCCTCCAGATCGATCAAACAGAAGAGCGATACCTACTGCACTCATGTACTCTTCCTTCCTGTTGCCGGTCAGATCTGCGAGCATGGTCTCCTTCATGGTATGGGCCATTTCCATTGTAAACTGCGGATCTTCGTCAAACAGGTCCACCAGCCTTTCATGTATCATGCGGTCGGAAGACAAGGTGCTGATTCTAATTGGAGCGTCTTCTCCAAAGAACTCGGCCAGATCGAAGTCTGTTTCCCCAACCGTACCACCGGCTATGCTGCCAAAGTCGAATGCCAGGTCCAGCGCCCTCTCGCCGTAGATGACTTGTTTCGGGTGTGGAGGCATCCCGGTAGTAATCTTAGTCACGTTAGAGGCAGCGTCCCTGAGCAGTGTACAGTTGTAGCGCTCCTGGACTTTAGCGTTGCCCATTCGCACAAGATTCATCACTGTCACGGTAGAACACGCATGACCAAGAGCAGCTCCTTCTTCGCAGACGCTGGCCCAGATGCCGTTGGCTCCGTTGACAAGACATTCAAGTTGTGTCATTTCTCCAAGGGCCCACTTCTTATGCACATGAGCCAAAAGATGACCAGCCGACCATCCACGGGAGTCCATTATCTTACGCACACCTGAATAGAAAGAATCAACGTAAATTAACTATCATCCCGAATAGTACCTTAAATATAGAAAACGCTTGAACTCTCGCTGTATTTTTGTATTGTACATAATCAGGTCCTAAGCGTGTTTTGGCCTAAGCTTCAAAAGATGTAAGAAAGCTTCCATTATTGTGCGATCGGCTTTGTATAGGGTTCCGGAACATATATAAGCAAGAAAACATTGCCTAGCCTACAATGTTACATTTGCCTTTTTTTTCCTGGCTATCGAATAGGTTACACAGACAACGGTCAAGTAGGCCAGCTTGCCCGTAGCCTGTGAACAGGCTTTGCCACTGGGGAAAACGAAAAGAAGCTGGTCGGGGCGAGAGAAGTGGCCGAGTGGGGGCTGGGGAGGGGAAAAAGGCCGTTTTTCCCCTCTCGCCGCGACCAGTTTCTTTTCGTTTTACTCAGCCGTGGAGCCTGTTCACAAGCTAGCTTACCGGCGGTCCAAGCTCCGACTTCTTCTGGTAAGTACTTGCCAGTTGGCTCCTCGTACATGATTCCAAAAGGGCGCTCGGCAGGACTCAGTGACCCTAGGTAGTCCACCACGGTGAACAAACGCTCCATCTGATAAACCATAGCATCAGGGAAGTCTCGTAGATTGACCATGATCTTGGCATCAGGAGAAAGCATTCTTCGACTCCATTTAATCCTCTCCAACAGCAACTGACACATGTCTTGCACGGTGAAGACGTCCCAGTTGATGGAATCGATGGCCAGATCTATCTCGATTATGGGATTAATTAATCCCGCCTTTTTCATCTTACTCAGACCAACTGGAATAGTTTTAGTGTCGGGAATACCATCATTCACGGTCTCAATTACTTCGGTGAAGGCAAAAAGGTTGTCCACGTCCTCTCCTCTGGCCACAATCTGACGAATGAACGTGTCGTCCACGCGAGTCATGTGCGAGAAGGCCGCTACGATAATGAACTTGAATCCGCACTTCTTCACCTCGTTGTAAATCTTCCACTTGTTATCCAGCGTGTGCCCTCGAAGTTGACCCACAGTGCTCTCACGAATTGAGTTGTCTAGTACAATCAAATCCAGATCTTGCAACCTGGCTCGTTTCCTTTTCTCTTGGGCAATGTTGTCACCGACTTCTTTAATAACGTCTTCGAAAGGCATGTTTCGCTAACTTGAGATCTGCAAAATATTAAAATAGTTAGGCAACAACGTGAATCCCACGTTCTATTAGTTATGACAGGGCTTAAGTTTGGAACAACTGAAAAAAGTAAAACTTGGCATGCGTATTTTTTTACGAAATTACTTTTCAGTTGGGTTCGATAAAACCGGCTTCACGATTAACGTTATTTATTATTATTATTATTATTATTATTATTATTATTATTATTATTAAGAAGTTCTTTTATGTCCTGTAGATAATTAAGTAAGAAATTAATAAATGTTTTCCATTCAAATTCCACTCTTAGTGTGAATGTCAAATGTTTTTCTTGCTAGTGGCTCAATTCACAAACTTCGGTTTGTATATTTAAAGTTTCTTGTACGGTATCCGTTTCCTCGGTGGGAAAAATTTAATTTAAGTGAACAGTGATGAAGGCAATTTTTGTCTTCACTTGGAAACCCATTGTTGTCACGATAGCCAGCTGGTGAAATAATCACAATACTTTGGTTTGGTTGTGGAAGAGCTGCTTTTAACGGGTTATTGAATAACAGTATTCTTGACTGCACATCTCTATTGAATACACTCTTTTTATAGAAACATCTATTCTCGTTTGAGGCCAACGTTAATACGGTTTAGACAGTGCGTGCACACATACGGAGGGTGTTTCTTTCAGACTTCAACAAACTGGAGATGCATACTGGTTGGCTATATTTATAGACAAACTGCAGTTTGGAAAACAATATGTCTACAATTTTCAATTAGTCACTTAGACTCTTAGAGATCACTAGGAAATGGTATAACTCATGATATAAAGCATGCCATGCCGACAAAAACTCAAATCGACTCATGACCATTTTGTCTGCCGTGAGAGGAGTTTCTTCATTTTCCTAAACAGCAGATACATATTCATGCACAGTACAAACATTTCCGTAGTTTGGCAAACAATATAATAATTGCCGCTGTGTTCAATATTGTATAGCCTGCGTGCAGACGTCTGAGACGTCTGCACGCAGGCTAATATTGTAGAGAGCCATTTGAACTTGTACTCCTAGAGACTAGGGCGTCAAGACGGAACTGCAAAATTATCACCTCGCCTTAAATTACCTGAATTCAATTTTTTTCATACGCTTGTTTCTTTTGCTCCAACAAAAAAGACATATTATAAGAGTGTATGGACATAGTACAGCTTGGAGACCAATATATATGATAATTGCCGCAGTGTACAATTTTGTAGTGAACCATTTGATCTCCTAGAGACCAGAGCGTTAAGACGGAATTGCAAATAATATCACCCGGTCTTGTTTCAGCTCTCTGCTTTAACACTATTCTGCCATGATCTCTTTGAGGTTAAAACAATTTCGTGTGATAATTATTTATAATGAAAAGGGGTACGTAAAATTCCGTAATCAATGGACGATTTTTCTTTAGAAATTTGACTTATAAACGAAGATGAATGGATATACGAAGGGAGGACAATGGGCAGATTTGTAATAATGAGTAAACGCACGACTGTCCTGTTAAATGGTACTCTTAGCTTACAGAGTGTTGAAGTTAAGCATTTTGCAGTTGTTGTTTTTATTTATTGTATACAAATTTCTTGCGATTCTAGCCGGTGGTCGCTTAAATTAAAATGCTTGATCTAAATGGCAGTCTTTGTCTAAATCGATGTTTGTAGAGAACGGACGAGCCTCATCTTAACAGATTAACAGGTGGCATGGACCCAAGGAATATAATTTTCTTGGTTATATACTTTCCTAAAGCCTATTAGAGTAACTATTTTTTGGAGATAAACAAGTTACGTATACGTGGCGACAGCAACGCCGGAGGAAACTAACGAAAGTCCTCCCATTTTTAGTCCCAACACTTTCCAGCTAAAATGAGAAGAAATGCATTTTAAGGGCAAACTTACCGGCAGATTAAGACTGTTTCAGCTTGGGCCTCTGCACAAACACTAAAATAAAAGTCCTAGCGCTAGCTCTAACTGAATAGACGAGGGTAATGAGAAAACGGAACTGTATGCTGTCAGTCGTATCCCCACCCCCCACCTATTAAGAGTACGAGAACCAATCGGATTGCCCACAACTTCTGTCAATAAAGAAAGTCTTAATAATCGTAGCTGTCTTTGGGTTAAAGTTTTGAATCATGTAAAAGTAAATTTAATTAGGCGATTCATTTTAACGGTGTAAATTATAGAAAAACTGAAAGTATGGTTATATTACTTGATAAAAGAAAACCATTAAGCCTCAGTGCCAGTGAAGTTTAATTCCTCGCGAAGCAAGGAGGGCCGAAGGCCCTCCGAGCGTAGCGAGGTTTATAAATTTGTCGCGTGGGGTTCGCGCGAGGATCGCTTAGGGCGGTCAAATCTCGATCTGCCCATATATATTTCGATGGTGTTGGCACAGTTGCCTAGCAACAAAACTAAATCGCGACCGCTGAGAGTTGTGCACTCTCATGTTTCTTCGGCGTGTTTCTTCATTTCTTGCTTGCTTCGCTGTGTTCATTTGGGTGCTGATATGTTTATTCATCGTCTGTGAACAAGCAAGCAACATCTGATTTAACAAGTGGCTGAAAATCCATTCCGGGGGAGATTTACAACTGAAACTCAGCGTGAACGCCGACTTGAAATTCAGCGCGAACAACGAAGGCGAAAGAGTCGACGACAAGAAAGCACGGGTATAGAACATCGTTTTCCGATAATAGCCTAGCGAAGACTAAAGCCATCAGCAGGACACAAACAGGAGACTGGAATATCACAGGCGAGAAATCTTGGAACCTACATAACGTAGCTTAAATTTAGCTTGATAGCACAGCGCTGCGACAAAACGAAATTCCCCAGCAACGCGAGAATTGATACAAGGTCTTCGAATATTATAACTCAGTCACACCAATTGAATAATACCGGTAAGAATGAACTCAGTGGCTCCAAACTCTTCGAGAAAATGTGTGCTGAAACCGATCAGGACCGGTGACACCGACAAGAAGTGCTTCGACAAAATGATTTTGTTATAGAAGCAACAAGAGGCGGGAAAAAACACACGATCATCAAAATACTTTTGCTAGAAATATACCTTTCCAACGGACGGTGACTGAACAGGTTGGCTCAAAATTATTTCCTCTCTCTACCATTATCTTTACTCTTGATGTACCAGTAATTATTATTAACGTATAATTACTTTTCCAAGTATGATCAAAATTACAGATTACACAAGAGAAATGAAATTATTCACAAAATAGGTTTCAGTTCCCCAAATGTATGAGCAGTAAAAAGAATTTAAATTTTAAGTTTAGGACGTTCTCGAAAAAATATTTGAAAGAAATAATTCATATTGGATCAGTAGGAATTTATAAAAGTTTATGCTTTCCGTTATGGATATAATTTGACCCTGTTAATAGTAAAAAAAATAATATTCAGATGGATCAGAAAGGACAATTTCTGTTCACAATTTGGTTTGGAAATGCACTTACAGGTATCGCTCTGCCTAACAATTACCACTTAAAAATGTGTAGCGGGGATAGGTACATACCTGCATGTATTTGATGTGAAACAAACATTACTGCTTAAAATTAATTGTTGATAATAATTTCATGCTACATACAGTGACCAGCATCACAGCTCTCCTCGCAGTGCACAAACAAGCACCAAATTCATGGGAATTGAAATCCTGCAAGGCTGCTGCCTAACGGGCGCCCGGTCGCCAGGGGCACCTAAGTTGTGCATGCGGGCGACCAAAATTCTGTACAAGGAGCCCGCACGGGCGCCTATAAACCTGAGATTATCTCGGGACAATGGCCCATACTTCCCGATAAATTTGGTTCTATTAGCTGAGCTTCAAACAGTGGAACTATTTTTGTATTTGGCATGAAGACATACGTGGTGGAATTTTTCACAAACCCGTAACAAAAGTGTTCAACAGCGGAGGTTTGCGAAGCCATCGTTTGTCTCCTGTTGGCAGTTGGAGACTGGGTACAAGATGTGATTCCCAAATATGGAATATCAAAATCATGGGCTGTTTTGTTGCCCCAGGCATTCGCAAGTGATTACGCGCTGGCGGCAACGAAGACTGTTAGGTCGATTTGATATATATTTATTTCTTTTTGTGAGAAGAACGGGTAGATAACTTGTGTGCTATCGACTCGACGTGCTTGATATTCGATTTCTTGTACAAGTTCGCCCTGAATCATTCATCATTTTTTGAGAGAGACTCCAACTACGCAGAATGTGTTTGTAATGTGATTTCGTTATGTTGAAATAAAGAAACTTTATGAACTTGGTGTAATCTTTTCTTTGTTGCACGCGTTCAAGCGTTTATTTCCTGCGAAAATCACCGAAGGTTTCCTCGGCTTTAACGGAGTATAACCCGATGGCAGCGATGGAGTTCTCGCAACAGGAACAAGTAAAATATATAAAGTTGTTTTTCTCGATTTCTCCATACGAAAACATATCTAAGCTACAATAGCTTCCAGTCTAGACAACAATTTGAAACCCTTACAAAACAACAAATCTTCCTTATGTAATGCGACTTGCGTTTCTTCATTTGATCGTATATCTAACAACATTTTTTAAACTAGTGTGGTATTTCGATTATAGAATAACCGTCCCACTTCCAGAGACACGATCTACTGCTCCTGTGGTCCATGAAGTCACCGATTGTGAGTTCCAAGATCATAAAACAGGGGTGACAGATTATTAATTCAATTTGACATTTCCCGCGCAATTTGTTGATCGTTTGTATACAGAAACTTCTCGCTAAAATTGATTACATAAAAATACTAGTACGTTTTGTTTGTGTGCAAAAACATAAACTTTTGCGTCTGGATGTCAAGTATGGCGCGAAGTGAAATGGTTGTGTGCAAATTGAAGTCAAACTGAAAATAAAAGCATGCCGCTGTGTGACCTATAGTCTAGTTTCACTGTCAAAGAGTTAAAAACACTCCCCAACAAGTTAAATGACAGAAAAGTAAAGTCACAATGATTAGAAATCATTCAGGAGGTAGTATAAGACTTCTGTACCCATACAAATTTTTATAGTTTAAACTAAAACAGAAACTTTTACTTGGATACATTTGATAATTATCCAGAAGCCAATGCAGCTTTCTATTGCAGTTATTTCTACCATCCAGACTAAGGCTAATTGCAAGCAGTGATGTTCTGTTGTTGTTTTATCTGCATATGTATACAAATAGCATGGATAAGATCGTAACATTGTTAGCAAATTTCATAAAGACTACGTTGTGAAACACTCCACTGTTAGTATCACTGTTAGTACTGTTAGGAGCCATCAGTAAGGTTCAAGATCAAACATCATGAACACTAATGATGACTAAATTGCATAACCTACCATTTTATTAAAACTGTGTTGAGTTTAATTGGACATTTTCTTGTCTGCAACTTATTTTTGGTATTTTTGAATTCATAATCTGAAACAAAGGGAAATAAACATGAAGCTGGTTTAAAACATTTTAAACCTATGTTATGACAGGGTGCAACATCTCTACTAGCCCAGTAGCCAAGGCAAAAAAAAAAAAGAGGTTGGGCTAGTAAAATTTTACATTGACTAGCCAGTGGGCTAGTAGAAAATTTGACAGAATTAAGTCTATAATAGTATTATTATTTGCAAGGATAGTAATAATGAAAAAAAAAAACTACCACCAGTCGGTGAGATAGAGCCTGAGCTGGGCTACAAAGTTGTGTTTCAGGCTGTTGCATTTCAAAGATCAGATTACTAGCCCAGTAGCTAGTGACTCAGGTGACCAGATATCGAACCCTGTATAGTCACTATTTATTAAATAATTATTATCTCACTGGGAGGCCCAATTGTTTCGTGCGCTGGATTCTGGATGGCATGGTCAAGGTCAAGCCCTGGCTTGGACACTGTGTTGTGTTCTTTGGCAAGACACTAATGACTTTATTCTCATAGTGCCTCTCTTCATCCAGGTGTAAGAAAGGGTACAGGCAAATTTATTGCTGGGGCAACCCTGTGGTGGACCCTGCGGAACATCCCATCAAGGAGGAGTAGAAGTACTCCCCGAGGGGGGGGGGGGGCTACTTGGGTCAAGTTTTACTGGGTATATACCGCTGGCACCGCAGAACCCCTACCCCATTATAGTCTATTTTTGGTCTATTTTTAATTTTGTGGCCAAATATAGACCCCATCTTAGTCACTTTTGGGCAAATGATTTTCTTACTCTCAAAGTCCCGAAAACGTGTGACCCCATTCTAGTAACTCTATTGAAAATGCTTCAAAAGACAACCCCATTATAGTCAGTAGAGTCGTGAAAATGCGACCCCATCCAGCGGCACATTACCAGTAGCCCATTACTAGGAAGTACCCCCTCTCGTTGGGAAATACTCATAGCCACTTCATGCTACAGAAACCAGGATAAGCTCCGGCCTGATGAGCCACTTGGTTCATACACAGACTTTGCCTTTCTTACCTTAAATTCTCGCTTCTAATCAATAGGAAATCACCGTTTTTGTTTTACAGTAGCTTTTCATCATTTCAAAGTTTTGGCGGCAGTGGAGGTGGTGGGGGAAGTAAGTACAATGTGTTAGTAATCTTTTCTGTTAGCAGTTATTCACAATAGTCAAAAGCACAGCAAGGTCATTACCCTTTAGCCTTACCAACAAATGAAAGCTAACCAAAACCCAAGAAACCCATGGCAAGTCCCACGATCCTGTCTTTGTTGACAAATTTTCAATAATTTGTTTTCCTTCCTTTATTTAGGGAATTTTAGATCGACATCTACATCAACTAAAGTTATCAATGGAAAGAAAGTAACTACGAAAAAGTAAGAAATGACTTGTATTGACCAGTTGCAAGAACTTTCAAAATGATTTTAAGAAGGTGGCTGCCTTTGTGTGGCACCTGTCAGAGAGCAATATAAGAAGCTGAAACACCTCCCATATTTTAGGGAGTTTCATGGTGTTTAGCTAGTGATTTAGAACAAAATACCAGCCACAGCTCTGGCGGGTGTTGGGTCATGTTGAAAGCCTTGGTTGACCTGATGCCTTTGATTTCACATTTTTTCTCACATTTATAAACAATTACAAACTTTAATCTGCAGTAAGGATATTTAAGAACAGTATAACTCACATCAGGTTTCCTGTGGGGTGGTGACAGTAGAATTCAGCTTAGTCCCACTTGCCTACCTTTGTGGGATGGGTTGGTGGTGGGTACGGCCCCAGGGGGGTACTCAGGATTTCAAGTGACGGGGATGATCCAAGGATTTTTTTGGGTTTGAAATTTTCGATTCCGGGATTTTTTTGGGTACGAAAATTTGGCAAGTATTTTTTTGGGTAGCTTGATTTGACTAGGGATTTTTTGGGGGTATTAAAAAGAATCTATTATGGAACTTTTTAAGGGCCACAAAATCGGCATGGGATTTTTTTGGGGTTAATTTTTGGTCCAGGGATTTTTTTGGGTTTTGCTGTAAGCCCTGGGGATTTTTTTTATGGTCTTGACTTTTGGCTCCATTAGATCCTCCCCGTCACTTGAAATCCCGAGTACCCCCCTGGGGGGTACGGCATGGTGAGCTAAAATAGATCTTGTAATATTATTGTGTGGTTGATTTGTACAAAAAAATGACCTAAACTGGAATTTCTAGAGGGGTTCCAACCTCAAAACTCTCATCAACCATTTTAACCAATAGTGGGTTTTCAAGACATTTCAGGGGGGGATTAAAGGCAGGGGGGAGGCAGGGGCTTGTAAATTTTGTAAATCAGCTATTAATGTGAGTGACTGCAAACTGTTCATTTCAATTGGGAACCACTGAAGACAAATCCATCTGGTGCAGGGAGAAGAATTTGAACCTTGCACCTCCAGATTACAAGTCCTGTGCCTTACACTTATGTCCAGAAATGCACGCAGGTTTTGTTTAATAACTACTTCATATATGACTAGGTCATTGGCTATTTTCATATTACTTCATGTCTGACAGAATCATGTGTGTTTTGGTGAACTTTTATATGTGAGGACACTTTGTGATGTTTATTATAAAGAGCTTGCATCTCATTAGCGTGCATTTCTGGGCATATCTGGTGCCTTGACCACTGGGCCGGCCACTCTCGCCTCCTATTTGTACATAATACTCAGATATCTTCTTGATTTTGACAGGATTGTTGAGAATGGAGCAGAAACAGTAGAGGAATGGGAAGATAATATCTTGAAGAGAAGATTTGTGGATGGCACGCCACAACTTACAAATTAGGGAACACAAACCTAATTATGGCCTTGAATGCAAAGGACAGTGCATCGAGGGACTCACAAAGTCAAACAAAACTCATGTCAATTAAATAATGCAGTAGTAGCTATTAAGTGTGGACAAGACAATGGTATCTGACCATTTCAAATTTTAAATGAAAGTTATCAAGCAGTCTTTCATACATAAGGCAGCCCTGTGCAATAAATTAGCGCTCCCTGGAGTAAAATGGGCCACTTAGTTCAAATGTGTAACTACAGTCGAATCCTGATTCCAGATGAAACCCTCAACCTTTCAAAACTACCAATAACTCAAACCAATAGTGGTTTACCTTGCCACAGCGGAGCACTGAATTTTTACCTCCATTAAGGATCAAGGTATCGGGATTCCATATTGTGTTCCTTCACATTTTTTGTCAGTTCAATCTCAGAATGAACAATGCCAGTGTATCAGCAGATTGCTTGATATGTCAATTAAGAAAATATCTTCAGACTGTGGCAACAGAGCTCTTAGCTCACTTGTGTCGAGTTCATGTTTTTTCAGAATATAAGTCTTCATGCAGTCCATTTTGATCTTCCATGTAACTTTCGTGACCTCCGTATTGTAGTATGCAAACTCACAGATTATTATTACAGTACATCACAATTGATTTGTAGCTATTTAAGGAACCGAAAAACATAGTATGTTAAATCTCAGCCCGAATCTCAGCTCATCAAAATACCCTTTAACGGAATGAAAATGTTGAAAGAAAAATGCATAGAGTGTTGTTGAAAATAATTAGTATGTGATTAATTCTGTGAATTGAAGCTAATAATAGTTGAATGCAGTGTTACATGTTCAACCTTCCTTACCCCACCCTGCCGAGTTTCTGCTGTCATATGTATAGACTAGATGAATTATTTATGGAGTAGTTTGTGTTGAATGTAGTATAATTGTAAACAGTAAATGCAATTAATTGTGATTAACTCAGGCAAATAATTAAACATTAACTGTTGGTACTGGTGTTGTGATTATCAAGAATGTTATGACTGGCTACGTAACTGGCTTCTGATAAAGGTTGATAGACAGTTACCAGGGTAACTGTATTTTCACAAATTATTAAAATTCTCCTACTGGTCTACAAAGCTCTCAGTGGAACAGCGTCTTGCTACATCAGTGACTTACTTAATTATCACACCTCTCAAAGGACATTAAGATGGTCCTCTTAACACCTTCTGGCGACCCCAAAAATTAGACTAAAAACATATGGAGAGAGAGCGTTTGCTGTGGCGGCACGGAGGCTATGGAACTCGATCCCACTTGAACTAAGATCCAGTGGTTCGATTGACATTTTTTAAGGGCATTTAAAAACGTATCTTTTTAAACAAGCTTTTTAACTCCTTTAATTTTAAGATGATTTTTAACTTATTGATGTTAACATACGTGTTTTTTTTGTAACATTGTAGAATTTTTAACTATGTTTTCTCCCCGCCAATTTTTTATCTCTTTCCCCCTCCCCTTTTTAGCGTTGTAATAATTTTTTAATGTAAAGCGCCATAGCAAATAGTGGATTGAGCGCTCTCTCTCTATATATCTATATATTATTATTATTATTTTATTATTATTAACATGAACATGATGGACCCAGAGTCCACAGGTGACCATCTGCTGAGTGCAGCCTGTGGACTCTGGGTACGAGACTGGAGATCTTTCAACCCTTCATAGGCACTCAGTTCTCAATATAATAAATCTTTTTAAAAGCCTCTTGTAAATTAAATATTCAATCTAGGCTTTATTGGTTCTTTTTAGTCACAGATAATGATCTTGTGGGGGAGTTACTTTTATTACATGAATTTCTTTCTTTTGGGTCGAAATATTTGGCATCACAACAGGGGTGAGTTTGGGTCTGGTAGATCCTTAAGCGTAGCAAACACACTTTATATATACAGAGGCACTGCTCTCTTACGCCCCCTATTTATATTTGTATAAAATGTTGTCTAAAGCTCTGTTTCTCTGTTTATCTCTCCCATTTTTTTGAACGTCAAAAAAGAGTAGCCTCCATCACTGAAAGACTGCTTTCGAGTTTTTAATTCACTCCGAACAGCAATCCATTCCAGTTTTATTTCTATGTTTTTGGTCGCAGAGGGTCTGGCATCTAGTTGACATGACCTCGTTTCCTCGTTAAGCGTTCTCAGGGTCCTGAGGCGGTCCTGAGTTGTTGCGCTTCTCGCGACATTTTGGTGAAGGCTCTTTCATCTTCTTTGGAGTACTTTGGACTACTCAGACTACTGCAAACTTGTAAGGTAAGCACTTTTTAAGGGCATTTATCACTTTATCAGCGTTATACAGATCTCGGAAGCCGCTTTTACAAACAAGCAAGCGTCCAAACGGTCGTTTCTAGTCGAATTCAAGCGCGATAATTTACACGTGAAGTTTGACTTCACTTTGTGACTTTTTAGTCTTTTCAGTGCACTGAATTGTGACTTTTGACTGGTTTCCACTACAAATGAGGCCCTGTTAGTGGGGGGGGGGGGGGGGGGGGTGGATGTCCCTCGTCTGAATTTCAATCCTTGTCATGTCGCCTATTCGGAAGTTTCTCATGTCGCTGTCGCAATTTCATGAAACGTTTCGATGTCGCTGTCGGAATTACGTTTAATAATAAGGTCTTAAAGTCGCTATGACTGGCCCTTATTTGTTTTCTGGAGTGACCAGAATGGCTACAAGGAGTGGCGTGCCTGGATATTTGAATAATTAAACGAGACTTACCTGTAAGTTGAAGTTTGATTGAGATTCTACCGTAGCATTTGCAGAAATGAAGAGATCACATGAGATAGCAAGTCACGTGACTTCGAGCTCAGTCTTGAAAGCATATTTTTTGAGGAGTCCTGTAGACTACCCCATACATGAATAATGAATTGATGTATGCAGCACCATAGAACAATAGGAATAATCACTAGATGTGATAAGGTAACATACAAGGGGGGGAAATAGGGAGGGATGTGATCTCTTCATTTCTGCAAATGCTACGGTAGAATCTCAATCAAACTTCAACTTACAGGTAAGTCTCGTTTAATTATTCAATTCTACCTTGCATTTGCATACATTCTGAGATCACATGAGATTTTAGAGCTCTATAGGGCCCTCAAAAAATAAAGAGTACACATTCTAAAAAAGAAATGGTAAACATGGCATTTATTACCAATGCACTAATTCTTCCCCAGTACATTGTTAGCAAAAGAACTAGCATTAAACAGTGGTTTGTTATAATAAACAGCAAATACAGAGCTTGAACGCCAGCCAGCAGTGGCCATAATTTCATCTAAAGGAACATTAGCTGACTTTGCAGCAGAAGTGGCTGCACTTCTGGTGGAGTGAGGCTTAAAAACAGAAGTATTAATTCCAGCGTCAAGCATAACCTGTTTGAGCCACCTAGAAATAGTGTCTTTCGATGCAGGCCCATGAGGCTTGCAGTGGCAAATTAAAAGTTGAGAACATGAACCTCTTAACTTAACAGTTCTCATAAGATACTCTTGTAACAATGTAAAAACGCAAAGGGTTTTATCATGGTCATATTTCTTCAACACAATAGGTTGCAGGTGTCTTTGCCTGCCACCATGAGCACTTGTCTGCTTAAGAATGGATGTAATTTGAAAAACATATTCGCCAGCTTTAGTTTGCATGTCATTAATTGACAGCAACTTAAGAGTCTGTGTTCGCTGTGCAGTGACTAAGGCCAAAATCATAGTCAGTTTCAATGTCAATTGCTTCAGAGACATTTCCTTGACGTCAGGGTAGTCCTTAAGGTGGCTAAGGACAATTTGAGGGTTCCATGTTTCCACATATCTGGGGAAAGTTGGTTTCCTGTTGAAGGCACCTGACATAAAACGTGAAACGATAGGGTGTTCTCCTACTTTGAAGCCATCAATGTTGATGAATGAAGAAAGGGCACTTCTAGTGGTTCCTAGAGCACTGTAGCTTAGCCTTTTGGACTGAAGAGTTAGAAAGTTCAACAGTCCTGGCAGAGAAGGTGTTGTAATGCTGATCTTCCATTCTTTACAGTAATTTATCCAAGCAGATATGCTGGTTCTGTATTGCTTCTGAGTACCTTCTCTCCATGAATCAATAATGATGCTCAAAGTTTCCCCAGTTATTCCTTGTAACTGGAGGGATTCCCTGACACAAGACAGCCAATCAGTTGGAGCTTGGGGTAAAGGGGGTGGATTTTCTTGGCATCGTGGGGAAGGGTCAGTGTTGACTTCTGCAGCTTTATTCGGTGTGGAGGAGCCATTAGCATTGACATCACTCGTGGGTACCAAAACTGTGTTGGCCAGTCGGGGAGAACTAGGATTGCTGTTGTCTTGGCGAATATTATCTTCTGAAGTACTTTCCCAATTATACTAAAAGGTGGAAAACAGTAAACAAGTTTATACACAGACCAGTCAAGTGTAAAGGCATCAATAGAGTAGGCACTTGGGTCAGGTTTCCATGCTGCATAGCAGGGCAGTTTTGCATTCAAGCGTGATGCAAAGAGATCAATCTCAGGTTTTCCCCATTTGGTAATTAAGCTGTTATAAACATGAGTGTCTAATGACCATTCAGTGTCATCATGAAAATGTCTACTTGCTAGGTCAGCTTCAACATTTTGTTTCCCAGGTAAATGGGTGACAGTTAAGGATATGCCCCTGTCCTTGCACCACAAAAGAGTTTCCCTTGCAATCTCATTACAGTCCCGAGAGTGGGTGCCACCCATATTTCTCAGATAGGAAACCGCTGTTTGGTTATCAGACAACACTTTGATGTTGCAGTTTGTTAAGTCTGAGCACAAAGACTGAAGACCAAAAAGGACAGCTTTGATTTCCAAGTAGTTTATGTGGCACATACTCTCACTGTGGGACCATCGCCCATTTGCAACAAGTGGAGAATTTTCAATGACACTTCCCCATCCTTCTAGAGAGCTATCGCATTTAAGGGTTAATTTGTATTTCATAGGCAGAACAGGGCATGGATCATTGTCAATATTTGAAAGCCACCAGGACATGTCTTTCTTAGCTATATCAGAGATGAGCATTCTCTCATCTAAGTTCCACCCATTCATCTTTAAAGCATCAGTTTTGTCATTTTCAAGAGCACGGTAATACAGTGGGGCATATTTAACTCCAGGAAAGCATGACACCATTTGCCCAACTACGGATGCGACCTCTCTTATAAGTGGTTGCTCCTTCCTAAGGAGCTGTAGGATGGCTGATTTTGCTTTGTCAGCCTTGTCCAATTTCATAGAGACTGTCATCGCAACAGAGTCTAAAATGAAACCCAGAAAATTGACCTTCTGGGATGAGACAAGTTGAGATTTATCAGAATGGATAGTGAATCCTAAAGACTGCAATAATGTAATAGCCCTTTGTAGAAAACCGAGCAATGTCTGAGGGTCATCTGCAAAGAGGATAATATCATCAATGTAAATGACTAAAAGCACCCCGTCCTCCCTTAATCTAGCAAGGGCAGGTTTTAACAGTTTGGTAAAAATTCTGGGTGCACTAGAGAGGCCATTAGGAAGGCAAACAAACTCATAAAGTTAGCCTTCATGTTCGAAACGAAGGTATTTTCTGTCTTCAGTCCTAATAGGAACAGAGTAGTATGCATCCTTTAGGTCTAAGACAGCCATCCAGCAATTAGGCTTCATCAGTTGAGTAGCACTATGCAGTGAATCCATCTTAAAGTGGTGGTACACAATATGCTCATTAAGCTTTTTCAAGTTCAAAATAAGACGGTGAGACCCATCTTTCTTGGGTCTGGTGAAAATTGTTGAGATAAATTCACCAGGAACATGAGTGGCTTCTCTAATGACCCCTTTAGTTAAAAGCTTCTTAATTTCAGTAGTGGCAATATCTGACTCTTTACTAGAAAGTTTGACTGCTCTAGGGGTTTGCACCTGGCAAGGTGGGTTGCAAAACTCTAATTGACAACCCTGAACGATGCTTAAAATGTAGGGGTCAGAGGTTAAAGTCTGCCAGACATTGAAATGCCTTGCTATGTTTCCAGCTATATATACACTGTTACAAAGTGGTGGACATATACTTACTGTGCTAGTAGCTGGCAGTAAGTGTTCTATTGGCTTGTCCGGGTTGTCTTGTCCCGGTTGGCATTGTTTTTGTATTTCCAAGGTTTGGAGTTGTGGCCTCTCCAGTTTTTTGACTGCTTATAGCTGTTATTGCTAAACCTTCCTGGAGAAGAGCGTTGCCCTTTGTAATTAGGGGTGATCTTGGCCCCTATTTTGTTTTGATCGCCAATATCTTTCAAATGCTTTTGTAGATCATCTCCAAAGAGAAAATCTGTAAATGGCAGTTGGGAGGAGCAGAGGGCTGAGTATTCCTTCCCAATATCTGGTCTCAGAAGCAGACGCCGTTGCATGTTTATCTCATAAGAAGCATGAGTGAGGAGGGACATGGCCTCCAACCCCAGTTTCTTTAAGTCTTGGCATTCTTCATCATCAAGTGATTTCGCCTGCATAAGCTTGTCCGTTATACGGACAACTGGCAGGATGCCTTTTGTGAGGGCGTGTTGTATTTTGTAAAATTGTAAATCCCTCTTCTTTGTAGGCTCTCTCAATCGACGCCAAATGCCTGGGTTTACCCTGGGAGGCTTGGCTGCAGTACAATTAGCCGGTCTCTCCTGCCTCTCAAGCCGGTCTTTGAGATTTTTCTCGCTTAGTTTGCAGCGGAACATTTTGTCAACTAGCTTGGCTAGTTTCTCATTCTCGAGGCTTTCGCCCACGGTATCGTCAGACTCGTATTCTTTTACGAGTTCCGAGAGGAAATCGTCCTCATCACCACTACGAGTGGTATTTTGCTCTGACTCATCATTTATGCTATTTAGCACAGAGTCGTAGAGAATCTCGCAGTCAGTGGACTGGTCGGAGGCGCTCATGGAGCTTCCCGCCTCGCCATCTTTGTCTTTTGCCTTTTTGGCGGGAACGGCGTTTGGAGACTTGCTCGCCGGCCGTTTTCCTTTGCCTTTTGTCTCTCCACGAGGTGGAGGTAGAAGATTTGGTAGGCTTTTTGTTAAGCCTAGTATTGCGTTGGTGAGTAGGTTAATTTCATCCGAAGAAGCGGGGTTTGGACTCTTGAGTTGTTGTGAGGCGCGTGGAAGGACAGCGTTGCGTTCGTCAGTAAGCGATTCCTTGTCTTCTTCACCCTCTTCTCCGGCTTCCTCGGCAAGAAGATCGTCCTCGGACTCTTTGGACGTCGAGGACATCTTCGGTTTGATAAACCACAGGACAGCACAGGAGCTACGTAAATATTCGGGAGCGATTTTGGGAGCACAAAAGTGCCACAAACGACCTTGCTCGAAGTCAAAACTCGCACTGAGCTCGAAGTCACGTGACTTGCTATCTCATGTGATCTCAGAATGTATGCAAATGCAAGGTAGAATTAGACTCATTCAGACCATAAGACCAAATCGGGCGCTGTTGATTGTATTTTACTAATTCAAATACTATACTAACGAAGTGCTCCTAAATCGCTGTCGAATTTATAAAAGATGAAATCTGCTGTCCGTTTTTAACTTTTTTTCCTTTCGCTGTCACAAGATCGCGGCATAACCTAGTCGCTTGTCGCCATTTCATTTCCCTGATGTCGCTGTTTCAACGCCATGTCGCCTGTCGAAATTTACCCTAACAGGGCCTCACAAATAAAATTTAAAAGTAGCTGTGGAAAATACTTACACGAATATGGACTTATTGATTAACTCAGTCAAATTTTAATTATGCACCTATCAATGCTGGGGGCCAGGGCTACACGTTCCAACATTGTCGTACAACATTTGTAAATCGGACAAACGTTCTAACATTGTCGGATCGACAAATGTTGTACAACAATGTTGGAACATGTAGCCCGGCTTTAGGGTGGGGGATTTTGATACTTTTCACCAAATATGTTGTCCCGGTGGTGGGGAATTTGACATTATTTTCCCAAAAATGTAAAAATCCCCACCTGATGCCTGACCCCCCCCCCCCCCCTCCTTCGGCTTAACATTGATAGGTGCATTATAACAGGGCATAACCAATTGATGAAATCATGTGTTTAGTTGTATTTCGGAGGAATGACCTTAATCAACTGGTAATGATAATTGAGGACCAATCAATCGTCTAGGTTTGTAATATTACTGATTTTCGTTGATTATCAGGTTGATTAAATAACTGGCTTCGACTGTCATCGGTTGTTATTGCTCTTCATCTATTTTTGATAGGTGTTATTGTCAGTCAAGATTTCTGAATGACATGGTCACTCAATGCTTTTTAACGATGAAAACAAGGACAATTGCAGAAAAAGGCATTCTTATACAGCTTACAATCTGAATAATGGCTCTTTTAATTCCAAGCCCTCTCTTCCACCCTGGGCATTTGTTGTTTGATTTCAAAAATGTGGCAAATGCCCCACAGTGGGGCTTCTGAAAGAGTGCAAATGACCGACCTAACCAACAAGATCAAAATTTGATTAATGATGGAAGCAATAATCATTCACAAATAAATTTATCTTTATTAGAATATGTAATAGCTCCAATTGCTTTGTAACATCTAAAGCCGCAACTCTTTTATATACCATTCATGTTCTTCTTTCTGTTATCTCTGACCATCTGTCATTTGCACATGGAAACAACAGTGCAAATATTTGCACATGTTGGGGCGAAACCATATAGTACTACTTTTAAAATCCTTAAGACCGTAATGTATGTAATTATCCTTGTTGCTAATTTTCTACTAGAAATTGCTTTTGTCATGGGTTGTAACCAACTTAAATGAGGCTCGATAGAAAAATGCTTCAAGCGTTGAAGGTAAATGATGTTGAGGGGGGTCCAAGAAGTTTTGAAAATCTGAGCTCTCAGAAAATGCCATTTCCTGCATATTTCCGAGATACTTTTATGGTACATTTATTGAATATTTTGAGAGGCAGTTTTTGTCTATTATTAGTAATGTCTAAATTTTTAATTTCGCTGTCCTTTTTAGTGTTTATTGCGTGGCTGTCGCATTTTAGCAGCATGATCATGTCGCTTGTCAGAATATTTAGTAATTCCTAAAGTCCCTGAATATCTGGCTAACACGTTTGTTCCATGTTTCCATATTCATAGTCTGGGCGACGTGCATTTGCATACCGCAGATGCAAGTTGTGGAATAACCTTTTGAATGACTTGCAAATACCTGAGAATGTGAGCGCTTTTAGATGCTGCCTACTGTATGCGCTTCTAAGAGGAAAAATTACGCTTAAATGAACTCTTTCTATAACCCCTCTTTCTTTTTATTTAAATGTTATATTATTTTTTTATTGTTCTAAGGTATACATCAACTTAGAATTTTAAGGAAAACGACAAAACGTTTGTAAAACATGTTTCGACAGGAACTTCTGTCATCTTCAGTTAATTAATGTACAAAGCGTTGGAAGTTGAATTTATAAGTAGGAAAAAGTGTTAATTATGCTAGTAACAATAGAATGTACATAGAAACGTGACAATGTGAGAATTATAAGGATAGTTTTAGATATATATGTTACAGGTCAAATTTATATTCAGGTTATATTTTTTTAACCTAGGTTATTTTTTTCAACCTAGGTAAAATTTATGGTTATTATTAGGGTTAGGGTTTGGATTGGAGTCATATATTTTTAAAAAAATAGTGGGTCACCCAACATTTCCTATGTGGTGAAGTGGATAAGGGGTTGGACAGCAAATCTGAAGGTCGAGAGTTCAAATCCAGTGCAGGTTAGTAAAAAGAAAAAAAAAGAATTAGATGATACTACTTGGGGGATGGTATAACAGCAGATGGTAAGGGGGGTAAGTAAGGATGGTGAAGGGGGGGTTCAGAGACAGCAAGGGAGGGGAAGTTTTTTAATTTTAATTTTCTACTTATTAACCTAGTATAAAAAAAAAATAAACTAGGTTAAAAACAAATAACCTAGGTTAAAAAAAAAATAACCTAGGTTGGAAAATTTGACCTAAAGCTAATTTTGACTTGTAACATATATATATATATATGTCTGAATTTATCAAAACCGGGTCAACGTCAGAGAGACCGGTCTATCAATTTTCACACGAAAACACAGCTCTGATCTATTCCGTCAAGCAAGTGTGCATCATGCAGCTGGGCCCTGGCACTACTAGAGGATACCTGAATGGGGGTGTACGGTGCCATCCCAGGGGGGGCGGGGTGGGTATAAAAATGGCTGTTGGCTGTTCTAGTGAATGTCATTTTTGTTACCACTTGGTTGAAAGTTCCTCCGACTATTTGATGGGGCAGTGAAAAATCAGTACAGCATTAAAGTGCTACTGAAACGAAATTTTCGTAACTGAGATTTTTGCATTATAGTAAAGTTTTAACCTTGCTTACAAGCTATCTTAGTGCCTACTTTAATATCTAACAAGCTACAATCAGTTTCAAAATAAGTTGAGACACTATGCCCTCATTTACTTATTTGACAAACTTTACATGATATAGAATTCTTCGTCCCCCTTCCCGTCTTCTCAATGTTGTCAATCCGCCGGTATTGTATTGAACGGGCGTAGCTACAACATTGAAAGGGGGGAGAGGGGTTGGAATGTCAATTTAACTTGCCGTGTCTAAGAAGGGCATATTTGAAATGATATAGAGGCATTTTTATGCGAGTGTATCAACCATTTTGAATTTGATTGTCTGAGTGGTTCTATCCTTGATAAATAATTTGTATCGCTTCATCTGGGAACATAATTTACAGGCTTTACTTCTATGAACGGGACCTTGTTAAAAATGGCTATTTCATTCATGTAGCTTTCGTGCTTTTACGATGGCACGACAGAAAAGGGCCTTTTTGGCATTTCCGTGATATACATAATTAGTGTTAATTGTATGTAGAAAGAGACCCTCTCACTTTTTCAAAAATGCACTTTAATTCTAATTTGTTTATCCGTGTTTGATCGAGTAGTGGGATAAGCTTGTCGCTATGTCCATCCCTCACTGCCGGATTTATTCTTTGATTTCTTAAATCCGTTGTAACTCAGGTATAAAAGTCAAACACGTAACACATTTCAGAGCCAATAACTACAAGATTTTCCCCCAAAACTTGTGCCACTTCGTTCACATCGGAGTAGTTTCATTGATTCATTTAGGTTTGGAAAGAAACACTGCAACACTTCGCAAAGTTTTGGCGCCTTTTTCGCTCAGTCATGTGACCGATTCTTGTTTCCTTTTTCTCTCTTTTCTCATTTTTTCTTTCTTTCTTTATTTTATAACAATTACAGTGGTTGAGTTTTTAATAAAACAATTATTCTACTCGGGCTTGTTGGACATCGAATGATTATAACCAACTCGGCGCTACGTGCCTCGTTGGTTATCTATCATTCGATATCCAGCGCGCCCTCGTAGAATAATTGTTAAATAGTATAAATGAAGGGTGATCCGGTTTCTTTATTTTCTTACCTCAATCAGTCACGTGCCTAATCGTCATCAAGGCTCCGAGTAAACCATCTTTTGAAAACGATGAAAATGAACAGGCGGACAAAATGACTCAAAGGACGAAAACGCTTCTTTTGAGAAGATAATAGATATATGTATGCTATTAAAGATTCCGTGTGGATAATTTACAGTGAGCTGGTAGAAAAAGAATATATTTTCATGCCTGCTCAATATTACACAAGACATCCACTTAGCCAGTTGACTAGTCGCCAGCCTCTAAGCCAGGAATCTTCGGACTTGGTATCTGCAGCTGGCAGCCACGATTTTTCGCGGGCTTAAGTTCTTCTTTGTAGACAAAGTAGCAGGATTAATTAGTGGGTTTTCGTGCCACGTTCCCTTCTCTGGTACTTTAGATTTTCTTTTGAGATCTCGTTTTACACATTTTTCTCCAGCTAGGCTGGATAAAATACTGTGTCTCAGTTTCTGTTGGAGCAGAAAAAAATTTATTAAATAAGTCCTTTTCCGGCAAGAAATCATTGCTTTAATTGCTTGGTATGGTTACGGGCTGAGAGCCGAAACAACTAAAATTTAGTTCTCAACTTGCTCTACTGTGCAAAATCACCCCACAAAATCCACCCTTTACAACTCGTAGGACTCTAAGTGTTGCGTACACTTCATTACCCAAATATCCGCAACATAACCATCTCACACAGCTAGTGTACAATAGTGTGAAAAAGAGGTCATTGTTCATCGTGGTAAATGCAATAATAATAACGTGAATAATCGTTTGTTTCACGATGTGGTCACTTGATTTGTAGATCGATTATACACTTTTATTATTAGTATACAATAGTTTTAAAATAACTGTCACCCTACAGTAGCAAAACCCGTTTTCGTTCTGGATTCTTTATAATTTGGGCTTTTTTGCTGTATAAGCAACCTCGTACCCAGAGTTCACAGGCTTTTTGATCAGCGGTGGTAGCCGGGAGAGATTAAATTTTTTCTATTGGCTGTTCACTGTAACAAAACTAAGAACCGGTAACCTCAGATTTTTTGTGGAAAAAAGTCCAGTACCCCAGCGTCTCTTATGGCAATTTGCCTCTGACCAAGAAGCCTAAAGACTCTGAACACGAGATTGCTATATGATAGCATAAATAAAGCGGCTAAAAGAACTCGAAAATCTTGGCTGTTTACGTCACGGTGACATATTTCAAAATGTAATCTTAAAAGAAGGTTTAAGATTTTTAAGGATAATGCTTTCACTACTTTAATCTGTGTAGTGTTGTTTTTATACTACTTATGTGGAGGCAGAGAAAAAAAGATATCAGGACGATATTAAGGCCCAGCACCGCAACTGAATCGCTATTGTGTTTTGCCGCTTTTATATGATCTTTTGTAAGTCTGCTTGCCTTTCTGTACTTTACAAAGGGATTTGATCGACCCAGGTTGAGCAAATAAAAACCCGGAACGTCACAGCGTATGAGTAAAGCTTTGTGACAATCGCAATATTTCAGAGCACTGGTTACTCTGTCGCATCCTCTAGCTCTTAATATCTTTTAGAATAAAGTTTAAATAAGGCTTACTGTGTTGGTCTTCTTGAATCTTGTGTTTGTTACCTACACCATTTTTAGGTGGCCTCGATACATCCAGTATTCTTGGCAGCCTCGAAACCAAGTACCTCGGCAAGTTGAATTCTTATTTAGTTCCAGTCCTCCAGAGTTCATCCCTTAGCAGGTTTATGAGATGTTGGCATGCTAAGACAGATGGTTGGACTGCATCAACATTTCACAGCAAGTGTGATGCAAAGGATCCTACAGTCACCATCATTAAAGTCAACAATTACATCTTTGGTGGATACACTGACGTGTCCTGGTCTAGTCCTAGTAAGTATACAAGCGAATTTTACAGTTCATCTTTTATTGTTAAATAGCGAACAACGACAGGTGGCAGAGACAATCAGATTCATGGATTTGTAAATGTTCACCAAATAACTCAACTAAACAGATGATCTTTTGTGGGACCACTGCTTTGCATTTCCCACAAAAGTATGTATTTTTGCAATTTTGTAAAAGGTTGCTTGTTTTCTTTTCCTAGGTTCTTGCTTTTATGCCTCGTCTAGTAAATCGTTTATCTATTCACTGTATAACATCAATGGCTATGCTCCTGTTAAGCGACTGATCAAGTCAAGATTTAACCACGTCGCTATATACAGATGTTCCAGTTACGTACATGCATTTGGTGGCGGACACGACATCTACGTATCAAGCTAAGCCGCAAGCAGCAAAGCGTCGTCCATCAACTGTGGCTGGTCATACCAACCTCCACCCGGGTATCCACCATTCAAAGAATGTCCCTTTTATGCAGGAAGCCACTATTTCACTCCCACTGATGTTGAAGTATTCTACGAGACAACCACTTAAACCAGAAAAAAAAAAACACTTTGGTGACAACTCCTTAGGCTAACTTGACCCCGCAATTTGTAGCGATGATCTCTTCCCAGTTGTTCTCTCTGAGCTAGATTTCTGCTTTGGTTGAAACACAACAAATGTTACAAGTCGTTACAACACTTTCGGTATATGAACTGGGTTGATAAGGAAATTGGCCACCGTAAAGAGATTGAATGATGAGGTTCCGAGCGTTAGCCATTCGTTAAAGCGAAACGTCGCCTTTCAATCAATCTCTTTACGATGGCCAATTTACCTTATCAACTCAGTTGATAAATCCAGAGTTGTGTTTCACTTCCTCATCGACGCAGCACCACAGTTTCTTTAGAAACTAACCCCCTTGTTTGTTTGATATTTCTTTACAAGGTAAGATACAGCACGAGCCACTGGGAAGGAGACCGTTTCCACGCAAACCTACTTCCACGTCATGAACCGCGCGGTAACGTGCAAATTTGTGGGGCTACTACCTTATATGGATAGCAGTCGTGTAAGCTTGCCTTTGTTTCGAGCTGAGGTTTTTGAATCGACACTGCAAGGCAAGATATTATAAATCATCTAAAGAGAAGGTGTTTGAAAGGGATATTCAGTACACAGCCCCTAAGAAGTAACTTGAGCTTAAGTTACCTTCAAATTAACCGCGCCCGAAATAGAAATTTTAAATATCCTTCTGGTAAGAAACTGCACCTCAACAATATAAAACTGTGACACTGATGAAAACATTTCTTTATCCAAGGACCCAACTGAGTAGGCTTAACTTTTACGTAGCGAGGAAATCGGCTGCAGTTGCGCATAAGAGGCTGAGAAAACCGTTTCTACAAAGTCTGTTTAGGTCGCTGATAGTTGTCTGTTTCTTCTTGGCCTCATCCCCGGAACTGAGCAAAAATCTCTTTTCCCCTCTAGATCGTGCAGGCCATGAACAAATGAACGAAATCTTCTGCATTTCCTTTCATGGCACAATAATGTTGCATTTGGTCCTTTGCCAGGCAGGAATTTGACGTTTGAATCAAGAATCAAGTGCCTTTCTTTTGTGAAGTATCATTAACCTATAACGTAAAAGAGCGAAGATCATAGCTAAGGCTCAAACATTGATCCAGCAATTCATTTTGCGTTTTCTCTCCTGTGGCAAACAAAACCATACGTGAGCAGGTCACATTCCTTCTAGCAGCCAAATTGTCAAAAGATCAAAGAGATGAATTATGATTAGAGCGAATTTCCTTCCAGTGTCATCACAAACAGTCCTTTACCGACTTATGACAGGCGCCTGGGTTCAATATCTGAAAAGGGAGAAACGAAACTTGTTTGTTATAAAACACGTTTTAATTGAAAGACAATTAGAGACAAAACAAAAGGCAATACTGACTTGTTGTAGCCTGCGCTCAGACTTCTCCTATTGCCTTTGTTTCCCCCATTAATAAGGGACGTGAAGCAAAATAAATAAGACATGTCTGCGAGCAGGCTGTTCGAGTATCTCACTTGCAAAAGCTACACATTAAAGTCTTTGTTAATTTCTGTTTCAGTCAGTTGCATGAAAATAAGTTTTCTTAAAAAACACACTCGCGGAGTAGCTCCATACTGTGCATGTGTGTAACATCTCAGTTGATCAGTTTTCTAGTTATTATTACTTTTGTTGAGTTTGTTGGCCCCTTCAGGGACTTCGACAGCAACATAGCCACAACTTTTTGGTTGGAACTTGCCCACAAAACTTAGAGGGCATGGCTGACACACCCTACCCACCTCTTGTATGCAGACGTCTCCCGTAAGCGGACACCTATGCTCGGTCCCGAGGGTGTCCTCTTACGGGAAGTTCCACCGTACCTTGTATATTATGGAATGCAGTCCACAGAATAAAGTAATGTTTTCATTTCCCTCATTTTATAACTTTTGTAAAAGGCATTAGATGTCGATGAGACTCATTTCCCGATCAACTCCTAGTCCAGTTCTGGCCCCTCTCTTCGTCATACAACGCTCCGCTCTCGCAGAGAGAGGGTCCAGGGACAATTGTCTGCG
Organism: Siderastrea siderea; assembly: GCA_964030785.1. NCBI lineage: Eukaryota > Metazoa > Cnidaria > Anthozoa > Scleractinia > Rhizangiidae > Siderastrea > Siderastrea siderea. The sequence goes on from OZ034973.1 coordinate 32,528,668, forward strand.
CATGCTCCCGCTAAACCAATCAGAGCGAATCAGAGCGCAGGATGTTGATTTCACCCGACTGAAAATATATTTGTGGCGAGTGAGGTTGGCAACACTCGGAAAACTTTTCAAGTTTACTTCAAGATTAACTTGGCGGATTGGAATGTCTGTGACATGTCTGCACTTTCATTAGTTTTAGTTATTCGAGAGAGAAAAGGAATAGAGTTTTGAAACGAATTTAGGCACGTTTCGAGGGTAGAATGAAGAAGGCGAGAAAGCTCATTAAATATGCCCGATGCAAATGAGATTGTTTCACAACACCCGGGCACAACATCTGCCACTTCGCTCAAGGAGTAGTTTTCCCCGGAAGTTTTCGACAATATTTTGGCGCATTTAAATTTTCTTTGCCTTACTTTTGGTTCTGGAAACAACATAGTATGGATGCGAATTTTGCGAGTTTCGAGAGGTGAGCGAATAAACTATAGAGAGCTCATTAAATATGCGCGTTCGTCTCCAACGCCGATGGAAAACAGTCTGAAGCCTGTGTTCGATAGCCCTTAACCAGGCCCTTCATTACTGATGAAAGGCACAACAATTACAACTGTATAACGTTCTGAAAGTTTCATATATATTCTTCTTTAACTAACCTATAAAGAAGCAGTTGGAAGACTGCCAGTTGGTAAAATTCCAAAAACATTTAGGTTTTTAGTTACAGCGTTACAAAAAAGATTGAGAAAAATGTTTTGATCAACAGCAAATACCACAAAATTGGCAGTTAGTCCTCGTAATTACTCAAGCTTTAGCCTTCTCTCGGCTCCCGTATCCAGTGTTTTTGAATTGACCACAACTCCTCTGTTTCTCAGTACTTCAGGAATTCATGTAACGCTCGCAGCAACTGCTTCTTCTGAAAAAATAATCTGAACTGCAAGAGGAAATCGCTCAGTGCAACTAACCAAACATGGAGCAAACACGATCGAATTCGGGAAATATTATTTTCCTTTTGCCGACCGCACAAAAAAATCGTCCGCCAGCGCTTCCCTTCCCTTCTCTGTTTTCTTATTCGTCTTATCTCGTTGTACATGCGCAGTAGTGATTAGCTAGGAAACTAGCTAAAATTACGAGCATGCGCAGACAATTGTCCCTGAACCCTCTCTCTGCAAGAGCGGAGCGTTGCGTGACAGAGAGAGGGGCCAGAACTGGACTAATCAACTCCAGGAATAAACAAGAAATTCTGAAGAATTTACAGGCGGCCGATGGTAACTCAGTGCCCGCTTCTTAAAATTCCAAGGAAGCCCAGCACGTGAATCTGTGTGACCAAAACAGTGACTATTTGAAGCAATATTTTGACTAATGTTGTGACACTATCTAGAAAGATGTTTTGGGTATATTGAAGAATTTACAGGTATTCTGACGAATTTATTCGCGTTGCATCCTCGGTCTTGAATGTGTGACCTTAGCTCTAACATATAGTATCGATAATATAGAGATATAAAGGAAATATAATCCGAATCACGCGCAAGAAATACAAATTAACTACGTTTATCGGTAACACTATACTAAGAACACTATATCCCACCCCAAGTTGAGATAAGAAATCTAAATAAATCACTCGACGAGAAGGTCATCATTACTACAATCTAAAATGCCCGGCTAAAATCGGATATGTCTAGATGTCTATGAGAAGTAACAAAAGCGACTTTCATTGAAACATTCAAAGTTCGCTCAACCATAACAATCAAAATAATATACATGTAGTCAGAAACAGTTATGTTTTTCGCTACAGTCACCAACAATATTTCTCAGCTCTAATGTAAGTTCAGTTCAGGTGAGAACATAGTCTCGAAGATAGTCCGGGGGTCGTCGCAACCTCTGAGGCCTGTTTTCTACATGTGTCGCTGCTCTTAATGTAAACAGTTTTAATTCTATTCTTAGAAAATATTCTAATTTATTTTAAATGAGTGTGCAATTACTGATTGATATGATGCAAATAGTTTTTAGTTTATTTTTTTAGTTAATTTTGTTTTTCATTCGGACTATGATAGTGTCTGTTGGCCGCGCCACACCAATAGGTCTAAGTTCCAGTGACGGATTACGACGACGAACGACGAAAGGAATGCAAAAGGAATGCAACTTCCATTTTATGAGTAGGCGACGTGCACTCGTGCACCACAGCCGCCTAAAAAATTGGGCTATGAGATCCTGAAATATGTCTGTTTTATTTACTCGATTCAATTACACAGATGATAAAAATCTGAAGGCTAAGAGTAGAAAGAAAATGAATGACGATATCTGCGTAATAAGGCCAGTTTATACAGGACACTGAAGTTCCTTATAAAAATAAACTGCCTGAAAGAGAAAAAATAAAGCGATTTGATGTATTTTGATGTATAAAACATATAAGATATCAATATCTAGATTGTATCAATATCTATTATATTTAGATATGAAAATGTAAATTATATTCACCTATTAACCTTAAATTATATTAACCTAAACGTTACTTTTGAAGTGTCTCCTGTTATCACTGATATGAGTACGGTTCTAACTTTTGAGTCTGTGGATGAAACTTTTAATATAACCTTTGGATGTAGAGGTCCACATGACGCGTAAATAAACCGCACTGGTTCGGTAATGCCGGATCTCTGGTGTATAGATGCTGAAGCCAGACGTCACTCGAAGTGTAATAGCACAAAACTGAATGCAAGGCTGGCACAACGGCAAAGGGCTGATTTATTTAATGGCCAATATTTCAGCTCACGAAACTATCTTACCTCAGGGCCAGAGCTATACTGAAGGAATTGACCAATCAAATTGAGTCCGGTGCTGAGGAGTAGTTTCCGCTATTGTTCACTGTTCTGTACAAGGTGGTTGTACATTTTCAGTCTGTGGTCATGGTGCATGGGAACGTTTGAGTCTGTAGATGAAATCCTAAAGTGTGACCATCCAGGTGGAAGCAATTGAGCAGTGTTTTCCTGTGGAACATTTCATTGTAATTGTGCTGTATACGGTGGTTCTCATTTTTGGATCTGTAGACGAAATCCCAAAGTGTGACCATTGAAATAAAAGCTTTTGAGCAAGCTCAAGTGAAATCGCCAATTGCGAATCTCGAAATCTCGAACGAGTTGGACGCAAAGGAAATTTTTTGCACCAAACTCACACCTAGTCAAAATTATTCGTTCACATTATTAGTGAGTGAGTGCTACAGGAAGTCTAATCGTTAAGCGCAAATCTCAAGAGCTGAGCGTGGAGGAACTTTTCTTACGCCAAACTCTCCCCTGCGTGTCAGCTTAACTCTCGCCTAATCCTAATCCCTTGCTGTGAAACTTTATTCCCGTTTCATAAATAAGGAATTTGCCAAACAGACTTGAACTTTGCCTTGTAAATAAATATCATATTGTGGAAAGCAATATAAATAGCACACAAATTGGCACGTTACCCACACTCGTGATGCCAGGATCAAGTATCGGCTGAGACAGTGTTCATCAATCCCTGCATTGTTTAGAAGCTCGATAATTGAAGACACCGAAATGGCCGCTCAGAAGCAGTTGCCTTCGTTTGCTTCCATTATTTCTGTCTTGTCGATCGCTTTTTACTGTTTGGGGTTTTTGAGAATTGAATTGGAGTTGAACGAGCAAAGGAAGAGAATAAACGCTCTTGAAAACGTCGCTGAGACTGCACCGTCAAACGACCCGGATGTCATAAAATTAATCGAGAATTCTCCAGGTAAGTTTGTGGTGGTGTCAACTTGAGAAAACTGATATAAGTTAGAAGTTAGAATTGGCTTTCTTTGTTCTGTAAACTGTAGCTTTTGTCGGGAAATCTAAGTAGTAATTTATGGTCTCCAACAAGGAAGGGATTTACCGAGTATAGCCGTTGTGTGTGTTTAAAACGAGGGTGAGCAGGTTACGTTCCTTCTCTGAGCCAATGCATATGCAAGAAAAAAAAACTATTCCTTTTCTTTCTTTTGCGCAGTAAAACTTGGACTTTTCCTTAGCAAACCTAACTTGTAAGGAATGTAAAAGAGCGAACTGATCGTGGCTTGGAAAGGATTCTCCCGAATCTAACCATTGCGTATTTTTCCTGAGACAAACAGAGAATATCATACAGAGGCTTAAGGTGGCTAGACCCGGTTTTTCACTAACCATACCTACTCTCTTTGAACACGAAATGCAAAAATGTCTGAAACAAAACAGGAAATCAAGTTATACATATTTGTTATACATAAGTTATACATATTTATACACAAGTTATACATATTTGGTCCCAAACGGTCAATGTAGCGTATAAACACTTAACGAGAGCGGGCGAAATTTATGGATTCTGGTTGAGATATTTTGCTTATTTTCTTCGAGTTTTCGAGAAAAGTTTTCGAGTTTGCCGAAAGGCACAGTTTGAAGTTTGTATATGTAATCGCATGAGGCCGAGTAGAATTAAGGATAAATTTTCACGCGTATTTTCAAAGTTTTCACAAAATTTGAGAAAACTTTGAAAATACAAGTGAAAATTTATCCTTAACTCTACGAGGACTCAATGCGATAGTCTCCCACGCAGCCGTTTTTAGTGGCGTCACGCAACGCTCCCTCCACAAACGGCTGCTGAAAACCGAACCACATTCCTTTCCCGACCTTTAGCCAATCACAGCTCTGGTTCTAGAATTCAGAACCATCACGCGCCAAATGCTCTGTTGGGAGACTCGTCCAATCACAGCTTGTGTTTTATCGGTGACTCACGTGTACGTTACAAACGCAAATCAAGATGTTGATTTGGAAAGGCATTCAACACGAGACGATACGGATGATTTCCAATTGGCGATAAGAGACCAGGAAAGTACACAAGAGGCCTCGCAATATCAGACAGGGGCTGACTGTTAGAATCAGAAGAAGTACAAGTGGTAGAGGTGCTAGCTTCTGTTCCGAATCGCAGCGATTTCAAACCTTTCGCTCAAGGGTTTCCAGGACTGACGAGAAGCAGTGCTTCGTCGGGCTTTCCATCTTCAGATCGCAGCAGCCATTTAGCTCTCGGTTTCTCTCTGGCTTTGAAGGCCTCCTCGATTTCCTGTTTGACTTCTTGTAAATTATCAGCAGCCCTGATCAGAGTTATCGGAGCAGTTAATATTGATATTTGAAGCGGACTGGATAATTTCTGCAAAATTTGCAGCATTTTTCCCGAAAATAAAGATTTTTTCATTCACCGTACAAAGTGAAGAACACGTATAACACTTTGAACCGCTTTCTAGAAATGTCTCCGGTGTTTCAGCCACCCGAAACGGAATCATTAGCTAAGATGTCTGGCACATCACCGGAAAACCACCGGCCGCTTTTTTCGCCCGAAAATTAACGTCATTGTCAACTTGCCGAGACGTGATTGGCTGTTTCGATTTACCGCAAACACAAAGGGAAAGGAATGCGGTTCAGTTTTCAGCAGCCGTTTGTGGGGGGGGGGGGGGGGGGAGTGTTGCGTGACGCCACTAAAAACGGCTGCGTAGGAGACTATCAATGCGATTACTTGTTTATAACACAGAAGGCAAAATTTTCTGAAAATTTTCCATCTACGTCGAAACACAATCAGCCGGCCCTCGGAATAAACAATTCTCCACATAAGCAGTTTATGAAACTGCTGCTCAGCGTAAAGACAACTGAAAAGAAACAGTCTATTATGCACATGTTCATCTTATGAGATAATTACAATTCTAGTTCATTGACAAAACACACTTAAAACTCAAACTAAGTAAATTAATTTCAGTTACCTGTGTTGCGAAGCTTCCCCTCGCTCGCTCAATTAACCAAAGTCTTCGATAGTTTTAAAACAAATAACCATTTGCTGTTTCCCGTAAATCATTTTGACGCTTGACCAATCAGGAGTCAGTAATTTTGCCCTCATTAGAAAGAAAATTAAGAAAAAATGCCCTGTGTCTCAACCAATCAGCAATCAGTAATTTTGCCCTCTATGTTATAAACTTATAAACACAAGCGGCGCAGCTAGAATGTATTAGTGGTCGAGAAAAGATCGATTATTCGTATGGACTCGGACTGCCATGCCTGTTGCTGAATTTGAAGAAAAACGTTTGAGATTTGCCGAGGACCACAAAGGCCTTCACAAGACTTTTCGGAGCAAGAATCTAACTTTTCTGGGAAATTTTTCAAGTTGGTTGACAAGACACAGTTTGAAGCGCTCTTACAAACACAAGCGGCGGAGGTAGGATCTACAGCGCTGGAGAAAACACAGCTGGAAAACATCGCTTGTTATTATTCGTAATTATTCCTTGTTGCTGAATGTAGAAAATTTTGATAGTGATTTCTGCTGACTTTCAGAGCCAGAAACTGGTCATGTTGTTGTATTAGTCATGACGATAAAGACTGGGAAGGCTAAATATAACTTTAAGTGCAAGATAAAAGTGGACACTTCTGTTACTTGTCGAGACACTCAACAGCCTAGCTGTGTTGTTATTTTTGACACGAGAAATGTGAATTTGTCTACTGAGGCATCAGATTGCTCCTTGATACTAATTCATCATTGTTACGAAGTGCTTACCTTGGTGGTCATTTTTAAAACATGACACTGGCAAATTCGTTGATGTAAAGTCGTGCACAAACCACCGAAGGGTTTATAGTTGAATTCATTCCAGTAATTTTGTATATTGACTAATTGAGATGCCTACCCGTAAAGCTGTACAGCCCAAAGCCCCATGCAAACTAGACATACTATTGCAAACTGTATTTGCTCATTTAGATGAGAAAATTTCGTCACATTTTTATGTTGCAAATGTCTTTGCTGATTAAACTGTTTAATTGTCAGTTTCATTTGTCATGTGAATTTTCTATTATAAATAGGTCATCAAAGATTTCTGGAAACCTAGTTTCGGCCCTTTGTTAGTTCATGTTTTGGGGCTTTTGTGCTGTCTAACCAAGAGATTTAGCTGGCTTGGGTGCTTGCTGTTCCACTGAAGGAAAGATATTGCTAGCACATATTCAAGGACCTTTGTTGTCAGCAGAAAATTTGTTGACCATGGTCAAGTAATTTCACAGCAATTCTCAGTCAAAACAATATGTAAACCTGAGCTCGTTGAACAAAGGTCCCATGCCAAAGACCCATGCTTTCATTTCCGGGAAAGCAAAGGACTCAAAGGCTTTTGTCTCCTTGGTGACAACTTGCATTGGGAACCAGAAGCCTTGGCTGTCTGATACAATGCAACCAGTCGAACGCACTCTCTTAATCTTCGATTACTACTAGTTGTAGGGTATAGATTGAAGTTTTAAAAAAGCGGCTTTTTTCGAGATCGACGTAGCCATAGCAACACGGTGACGTCGCTGCTGTCTTTACTTTTCCTTAATTTGTAGGAAATCCAGACATTCATTTTTAAAGCTATTTATAGGACTTGTAGTTCATATAATTGTCTTCAGTCGTACCGATTTTAAACATGTTTTATGGGAGCGTTTTCGAGAAATAATTGATTGAAGTTTTTAGCTCCTGCTAACAAACGAATCATATACAATTCTTTCTGTGTTCCTCAAACTGACATTTATCCTGACCATGGAAAGAGAACTTTGGCCTCAAATTGTTTCTAGAGATTTCAGCTATCCTGCAGGAATTGATGAAAGAAATCGCTTCATTCAATTTCCAATAATGTGAACATGAAAAGAATTGTTTATGATTCGTCTGTTAGCAGCAGCTAAAAACTTCAATCAATTATTCCTCGAAAACGCTCTCAGAAAAAATGTTTAAAATCGGTACAACTTAAGACAATTATATGAACTACAAGTCCTCTAAATAGCTTTAAAAACGAATGTCTGGATTTCTAACAAATTAAGGAAAAGGAAAATAGCAATGACGTCACCGTGTTGCTATGGCTACGTCGATCTCGAAAAAAACCCACTTTTTTAAAACTTCAATCTATACCCTACAAATAGGTATAACTCGATTTCCTATTCCGTTTGAGGCATCTTTGCGTTTCCTGTTCAAAGAGAGTGGGTAGGGTTTGTGAAAAACCCGGGTCTAGCCACCTAAAACTGCCAACTGCGAGGCATCACCCTCACCAGCCAATTGACCAGGAACTATTGAAGTTTCGGCGCCTATCAACGGGACTACAGTTCCTGGCGCTGCTAGCGGCAGATGCCGTTGGCTGATGCCTGGTAAGGCGTCCTAGTAGCAGGGGTATGGCATACAAAAGAGTGTCCCAAGCAACAGACCTCAAAGATCTATGCTGTATATTAAGGGTGGGGTGATCAGGTCACATTCCTTCTCTTAGCCTGACTTCATAAAGAAAAGCTTTTCTTTTGTAAAGCATACTTTGCATTTAGCCTCGCTGTTACTACGTAAATGAGAGAAGATCAAATAATGGATATATGAATATCATATATCAGAACTGCGGGATGAAGAATTAAATGTAAAGAAGATCATCGTAGTTATAGACACAACTTTTGCAGTTGCGAAAAGAAAGCCTGAAAAAAACAGTCAGGCTTGTACGGGATTCGAACCCCTGACCTCTGCGATGCCGGTGCAGCGCTCTAGCCAATTGAGCTAACAAGCCCACTGGTAGCTGGTCATTTAGTAGGTTGTTATAAACCCATGAAGGATGAAGATGAAATAAAGGACATATAAATATCATATATTAGAACTGCGGGATGAAGAATTAAATGTAAAGGAGATCATCGCAGTTATAGACACAACTTTTGCAGTTGGGAAAAGAAAGCCTGAAAAAAATTCAGGCTTGTACGAGAAGATCATAGCTAAGGTTTAAACACTGCCCCGTAGAAAGTGGCTTTTCAAACGTCGTCCAAGTCAAGTCAATACATATTTCAGCACGACAAAAAGTGATTGTGTAGCTGAAAGTGGACTTTTCTGAAACCCTTTTTTTAGGATCTCAATCCTACAAACTCCATAGGAAAAGGCGCCAAGCTTATTCAACCCGGAACGCGACGCACGATAAACACAAAGCGGACACAGTACTGAAAATCAATAAACTTTTATCAGAGGGAGGACTGCAACTCTGCCAATCAAAGAAAGACACGTGTTCGTCAGGTCTCCCAGGCCCTCCCGGTCCACCTGGACAGAGAGGACAAAAAGGATCCCGGGGACCAAGAGGGCAGAAAGGAAGGAAAGGAAACAAAGGAGATAACGGTATTATGGGATCGCCTGGTAAGAGCGGCAGGAAAGGCATCACGGGACCTGTGGGACCACCAGGAATATCTGGGCCTAAAGGACAAAAAGGAGATACAGGGCCCACAGGCATGCCGGGAGCTAAAGGAGAGGCAGGTGAATCGATTTCAGCTCCTTCTGCCTCGAACATCTTAGGACAGGCGCAGGCACTGGTGAGGCTTGTGATAAATGGTAAGCATTTCCTAAAGCAATGCTTCTCTTTTTGCACCAATTTATTTTTTTTTCTGCTTCAGAAGGCGATCTATATCTCAGGCTGAAAATTTTCTTAAGGCTGGTTTTCACTAGCGACGGAGTCGGAGTCGGAGTCGTAATCAGAAGCGTAAAGCGTTACGATCTAGTGAAAATCAAACAACGGAGTCGTAAGCAGAGTTTCCTTCTGCGCTTACTCTTCCGTTGCTTACGATCTAGTGAAAACCAATTTGTCAGAGTCGTAAGCAGAAGCGGAAGAACTAAACCAATCATAAAGCGTGGGAACGAGCACCGTGATTGGTTTATCCTTCGGCTTCTGCTTCCGACTCTGACAATCTGGTTTTCACTAGATCGTAAGTGACGGAATCGTAAGCGGAGTCGGAAGAAAATTGAAACGTTCTGATTCTTCCGACTCCGATTCCGTCGAGCTTATGACTCCGCTTACGACTCCGATGTTTGATTTTCACTAGGTCATAAGCGCTCTTACGACTCCGCTTACGACTCCGACTCCGACTCCGTCACTAGTGAAAACCAGCCTTTAAGCAAAAGTCACGAAAATTTGTGTTAAAAAACAACAGCACTAAGCAAATCAGACAAACTGCAAGGCGGACACAAGTTAACTAACAATTTCGGTCATCATGTCACAGAACAACTGAACTAAGAAAAAATAGGCGGCTAAAACAATTGAGAGGGAAACTTCTTGAGGTAACATGGTAGTTTCACGTTTCTTATAAGAACAACAAAGCTTATCTCTTGCAATGTATAATGTGTTTCACTCTTCTTTACGTAGATCTTTATTGAAATATCAACCTACAGACATACGTGTAAACTTACAAATACTAAATAACGTAAAGATATATACTAAAATGTGAAAAGTGAATGTAAATTAAATTTCTTGACAAAGTTAAAAAGACATCTAATGATGAAACACCACTTGGACCTTTCAGTCCTAACATGCGGCAAAACGTAATCGTGACCCCTGTCCCGCTGTCTCCTCGTACGCTTCATGGGGAGAAGATCGTTCAAAAAGTGGCTGTAAGTGGTCACCTTCTTTCACAGTTTCAAATCTCTTTCTCAAATCAAGTCGGGTATAGGTGTAAACTTGGCAGTGTAGCCATATTTTACCGCACGCTTGCAAAACCTATCTATCTGAGAAAGGTATTTGCTATCATAGGCGCTGTCCCAGACTTCAATAGCATAATTGAACAAAGACATAATAAGACTATCGAATAGCAGTGTTAGCTCCTGTAAAGAGTGTCCGTAATATTTACAAACTCTTAACTCTTAACTCTTCTTTCTACTGACTACGTCTTCTTATTTCTTTCTTGGATTTGCTTGTTTGTCCATTGTTTTTTTTGTTTTTTTTTGCCCCTTTTTTTCCATTGCGTCTAAAATGTAAACCATTCAGATAACTAATTCAAGGTGTATTTGATTCCACAATTGACAGTCACAATGTAAACTTAGCAAAAACGTACTAATGGTTCGCAAGTACAATAAATTGCGAACAGTACATGTGAAGGGGGGTTTTAAAGTGTAAGTGAATACATGTAAGGAACCAGAAAGAAGACATCCCTGATTATGTATGAAATACGAGTGATCATATCTCATGTAAGGCTTAAACTCACGAGCAATAGGCCCTGCCATGGTAAATCCCGACAAATGACATTAGCAAAAAAGTAGCGACAGCACTTAAAATGATACTGCGACAAGACTGTGATTGAGAAAATACCGACAGTAGCATCTACTTAGACCCATCTAGGCCTTTTGAATTAGCGACCCAGGCATTTTGACATGGGAATAAGCGACACGGGAGCCGTCCCCCCACCCCCCCCTCTCTCTCCTTGCAGTGGTATATGGCACGGGAGTCCATGACGTAGTCAGAATTAAACCAAAACGATCTGATCTTGAAAAGTTTTAATTAAACCACCAAATCAGAAAATTGTGATCCTTACAACTTTTCCTCATTTATTTCTTTACTGAAATCAGCTGTGGTCTCAGATATTTGTCATACAATCTAGTTGCACTGCAAGCCTGAAAACAACAACATTATCGAACTGGGTTTTCTTTTCAAATTTGTAGCAAAGGCAAAACGTTCTCCAGTATAACTAATGAAATTCAATATGTCCATCATAATTTCGTACTTTATTAATGAACATAGTTTAATGTCATTCAATCTGGCTCGAAAGGGCTTTTGTACCTGAGGAGGCTCTATTTATGCACCCGTAAAAGAGCACGTACAAAATAACAAAACAGCAATGCAACATTTAACAGTGTTTTGTGTCAGTTCTTCCCCATATTTCTTTTCATCTGGGACCTCAGTACGTAATAAAAGGAAGCAATGTTACTCTTCCAACCTGTCACGTGACTGGGCACCCGGCACCAGTGGTCACTTGGAGAAAGACATCTCGTTAGTTAAACCCCAGGGGAGGGTGAGGTACAATAGCAGCGCTTTACAGATTTTACATTTTCGTAGAAGTGATTAAGACTTGTACTTCTGTACAGAAACAAACCCGATTACAGGTGTTGAGATGAAAACCCTGGTAGTTGCAGTCACCCCTCCTCGGTTCACTGTCAAGCCACCTGCGAAACATGTTGCACCACTGGGCGGTACTTTGACGTTAAACTGCAGCGCTACTGGTGATCTACAACCGGTCATCAGCTGGAAAAAACAAGGAGGTCAACTGCCAGTTGGGAGAAGCCAACAGATAAATGGCGCCTTAGTTATAAGAAGTTTACAGTTGAACGACTCAGGGAACTACATTTGTGTTGCTACAATTGCAGGAGTTCTTAAGAAGGAAGCTGTGTCCAACACTAAAGTTCAACAAGGTAGGCTGTCAAAATTGTTTATATTCTTAATCCGCATTCGCGATAGCCCGTATTCTCTAAAAGAAACAAACTTTTCCTCGTTTATACTCTCGACCAGGAAAAACTTATCGCCACAGTTACTTCACCGGAAATCTCACAGCTGTATGCACACTTGTATTATTCATTATTTACTATTTCATTCCACTTCTTGATCGCGCTTGCTGCGTATGGACGTAATGAACACGTGCAGGGTAAGCCGCAAACATAGTATAAAAACCTGACTTTACGTTGTCAGGTTTTTGGTTTTTAGGAATCTCAAACTGTTGTCAAGGTAAAGCAGCTACTTATTACTTATCTCAAGGAGTCGGAGGAGAAGTTCCCCTTCGGCGAAATGTTCAACATTCAGATTAACCTTGCTTTGCATCTTAAATACTTTTTTCTGTGTAAAAAGTGTATTTTGCCGATTTTGCTGAGGTGCTTGTCAACTGTGCGTAGAGTTAATTCTCCTCTTTTTATAAACGCACATTTCATATTGATGGTACTAGAGATCCAGCTTCTTTAAATTTTTGTTGGGAATGATGTCGTTCTAATACGGTGAAAAATATTGTGATTGACGAGTTCTGTGTATGTCTTATTCGGTCAAAGCGGTGATCATACAATCATTTACAAAAAAGGCGTCTCCTCAAATGCCATTTAAAACTATAAGCCAGATTTAATGTAAGTGCACTATTTGTCCAAAGGCTAAGCCTTTAGTTACCAGGGGAAAATATGAAGTTGAAAACTAGCCACTAAAAGGTAGCTGCGACAGTCATTACTAGTGAAGACACAAGGCTCATGGCTTGGAGAAATTTCCCTTCTTTACCGTATCCAAATTGTGAATTAGCCAATCAGAAACCTTGTTTACTGTCATGATTTTCTACGATATCAAGTCACTGACCTGATATCCTACGATATCATGGACAGTTTGTGAAACTTGCATTTTTTTGCCGACTTTAGAGGCGAAAATTACAACAGAAATACAACGAAACGTAAAACTATTACATTTGTTAAACGAGAAAGTAATTTGTTTAACGGTAAGAAAGAAAAAAAAAATACAATTTCGCGCCAAAATTGGAAGCGGCTACACTGGCGGGCGCTCGAGTGAACTTTACGGACAGCGCTGAAACTTTTTTGGTTTCAAAATGGAGCCGGATTTTCCAAATTTCTTTTTTAACTTGGACTTCCAAGATTCAGAAAATGAAACTCCAAACAAGAGAATTAAATCAAATGGCAGATGAGGAGTTGGAGAAGAGTATTGACGACCAGAAAAGTGTAAATACGTGTCGCTCTACAACGCCTGACTGATCACGGTAGCTAAAAAAAAGCCGGGTTTTAGGACGAATTTGGGTACGGTAAATACCTAATCGCACCTTTTTTAGTACGCTTCGGCAGCATATCAAGCTCGTTTGGTCTCACCATGGGTATTTTGGCTCGACTACGTCTCGCCAAAATACGAACCACGGCTCGACCAAACTCGCCTGATATGCCGCCGAAGCGTACCAAAAAGGTGCGATTAGGTATAAGAATCACTAGCTAGTACGCTTTCCCTCTCTGGTTAAGATACTTTAATATAAGTCATCAGTTATCCCTAGAATTTAGTGCAATGGGATACGAACAAAGCTTTCACATTATATTTATATGTTTCCATTCCATTTTTTGTCCAACTAATTTACAACAACAAAAGTGTAAACTTATCTGGTAGAGTCGAACGCTAAAGAATCTATACATGTATCACTGAGATTTTTATACGACCAATGAATTAAGAATTAAAATTAAAAAAGAAACGCTTAATCCGCAGACATGGCAATGCGCCATAATGGCAGCTTGTTTTTAAGTTGTACAATAGCAATCCCAAATGGTAAGCAACAATGCCAGTAGCATACGCCGAGAGATAAGAAGGACAAAAGACATCTAGACCATCAACTTGTTTTAGCTAGTGTGGTAGAAAAAAAAACGCAATTCTTGCGGCAGCACATTTACTGATTTAGAAGCCGCGTCCGGTTATATTAAGCATGGCTCATTTCCAGTAGAAATTATTTGAGTTGAACTAAAAATCACCCATTTGCACGAATTTACCTACAATGGTTTTACCCTGTACTATGAAAGGACACTGGTTACGGTCGCTAATGCACCGATAGCATCCGACTGAAGGGAAACAAAACTTGTTCACGAAACTGAATCTCGAGACAGTCTGTAGTTAATTACTACACAACAGTAGTTATAAAAGGAAACAAACTTTGTTCTCGTACGTGGAACCATGCCCTAGCTCCTTACTGCGAGCCTCCTCCCACAAGCATAGTCGAAAAAACTAATTCACTGCGATCTACTGAATAGGTCAAAAATTAATTGTTGTTCCATATCTCTGCCTTTGGATCAAAATGGTTCTTAGAATAAGTTTTGCTAAAAGCAAGTGCTTTAAGTGGAATTGCTTTAAGTGTAAGTGGAATGTTTTTCTGACTTTTACTTGTTATGTACGTAGGTGGCCTTGGTGCATCGAATATTCTTGGCAGCCTCAACAGGAAATATCTTGACAAACTGAATTCTTTTTTGCGCCCAGTCCTTCGGAGTTCTTCCCAAAGTTCATTTCTAAAATGTTGGCATGCTAAGACAGACGGTTGGGCGGCATCCACATTTCATAGCTACTGTGATGGAAAAGGTCCCACAGTTACAATCATAAAAGTCAACAATTACATCTTTGGTGGATATACTGACGTGCCTTGGTCTAGTCCTAGTAAGTATGATTTATTACAACGCGAAATTCAAAAGATGTGTATATTAGCTGGCGGTTGGACTGTAGAGTTGGTGAGTTGGATTGTTAGTTGGGATGTGTCCACAGTCCACAGCAAGTGTGATGGAAAAGGTCCCACAGTCACCATCACGAACGGTCAACACTAACGTGTCTTGGTCTAGTCCTAGTTTGTATACAGAGCGAATTTTACGGAGATGTATAGTTGTTAGAAATTACCTTAATTGTTAAAAAGTGAAGAATGACAGGTGGCGGAGACAACCAGATACACGGACTTGTGAATTCTTACCAAATAACCTAAGAGATGTTTTTTATCGGGACCGCTGCTTTACCTTCCTCACAAAAGGACGCCTCCACTATGAGCTGAAAAATTCCATACTGGTGACGTGGCATCATTTCAGGATTTGGTGAGCGTTACGTCATAGTTATGGTAACTGTTCGTTGCTTAGAAAAGTTTCAAGTTTTGTTGAGCAGAGCATATGTCAAGTGTGACTACCTTGCAAACGGGCTCGCTTGTTTGCGATCTTATGCGAACGGTGAAGGCGTGGAAAACGTAGCCTAATCCATTTCGCTTGTTCCTCTATGGCGAGGAAGCGGCTCGTTTGACCCACTCTGAGGAGGGTGAGGAACGAAGGGGGTTCAGGACTTAAAGCGCGTGCCCATTCGACTAAATTATTGGGAGCGAGCGGGGAAAGAGACTGGATATAAGGTGCCATGGTATAGAGTGGAAATTTTTTCACTCCCCTGCCAGTCTCTTCTTAGTGCATGGTGTATCATAAACGAATGATATTTGCCAATTTCCTATTTTCAGTTTGCTCAAAGAATTGTTTACAAAATGTGTTGAAGATGTTGCTTTTATTCAAGGTTGTATAAATTTATTATTATTAAATATGTAATTACTTTTCAAAGTGTGTGAGTGTTGTTTTTCTCCTAGGTTCTTGTAGTTATGCTTCATCCCGTAAATCGTTTATCTTCTCACTGTACAACATCAATGGCTACGCTCCTGTTAAGCGAGAGATCAAGTCAGGACAAACCAGTGGCGCTATATACATATGTTCCAATTACGGACCAACGTTCGGTGGCAGACACGACATCTACATATCGAACAACGCTGCAAGCAACAAGCAGTCCTACACCAATTGTGGCGACACTTACCCCTTACCCCGAGGGTATTCTTTATTTGGTTATTATTCATGTACATTTTATGCAGGAAGCTACTGGTTCACTCCCACCGACATTGAAGTATTCTACGAGACAACCACTTAAATCAAGCAAACAAAATATTGTGCACTCTGGTTACCCAATTGTCTCTATAATTTACACACCCTAGTAAGTTTTCGAGGTTTTAAAATAGTGACAACCCATAGGCTGATATGAAATCCGCAATTTGCGGCGATGATATCTCCCTTCTTGTCCTCTCTGTGATTTTTCTTTTTTGCGAACTCAACAAGTCTGACAAGATTTCTTAACAATTTCAGATATGGATATTGCTGGATGGACGTCACCCTTTTACTTAAATCGGAAGCACAGTATTTTTTTTTGTTTGGCCTCAGAGCAGCGGTATTGTTGATTTGTTTTGTAAAATAAGAAGTGACTTTTGAATCACATCCTTTTTTTTCTGTTAAGAAAGAAATAAATGAGGGAAATGACATAAATTCACACAACAGCTAGGCTTCCTCCCCATGAGAGTAGTTCAGTGAAAATCTATTTTGGTGGGAACCATTAATGTACAGCGGCAAAGACCAAAATCAACTTGCATTGCTCTAACGTAAATTCTGCTCTTTTGTGTGGAGCCGAGAACTGGAAAATGAACAAGAAAGAGAACAGTATGCTGGATACATTTCAGAACAGATGCCTAAGGAGGATCCTAGGGATACCATGGCCAGATCTCATTTCCAACGACGAATTATACAGAAGGACCGGAGTTCCACCAGTCAGTAGGGAAGTCATGAAGAGAAGATGGAAGTGAAGCCCTGTGTGCCACTTAGGCCCAGATGGGATGATGATGATGATGATGACCATTAATTAATATATAAATTTAGCCAAGCCTAAAAGTGGAGCCGCCAAGGACTGATAAACTGGTGTTCGTTTCTCAAAAAAGTCCTGAAACTTTTAGGTCCGAAATATATTTCGGGGCTTTTTTTTGGCTCGTTCGCTTTCGAAAAGTGTTTCTCAAAAAGCCCGAACGTTTGGTTCGGTTCGATTCCCTTCGGGGACTCAGATTTTTTCTTTGTCCCACGCTCGCGACATGTTGATTATTCCATCTTTTCTTATTTCTTCTCCGAGCTTAAAATTCACCATCTTTCTTTATTTAAGTCCGAAAGTGTTCCGAATTGTTCTCCAATATTTTGGGGATCTGTTCTGTAAAACCGAGCTCGAAAGGTCATTCTAAAGGCTGAGCACAGCCTGATTATTTTTTTTTCGGCTATCAAACTGAACACAGATTTTACTCACGAGCCGTCTTGCTTGGTTTTTGCGATGTTTCCATATCTTGTCATTTAACTGTCAAGGCTTGTCAAATCTCCTTGGATTATTGGCTGTTCGCTTGAATGACCTTGAAACGGCGCTCATTTACAACAACAAAATAAAACTTATCCTGAAGTAAATGTGTTATCTTCATCGCGTTCGGATCTTAACAAATAACATGAACTGCCACTATTAGTCTAGTCAAAAATTTATACTGGCATTTCACCGGCATTTTACTGGGATTACCCGAAAGAAAGGATTTGGGGAGCTTCGAAGCGCCTGTAATAAAATTATCGAAGAAATATCGCGTAGGTTTAAGCAACCGCGAAGAAATTATAGCACTTTGAGGCACACACATTACTTACCGGATAAAATAGCTTTAAACCCAAAACTGCTTCGCTCATAGTTACTTAAGTAACTTTTATATTTCGTTCTCTAACTTGAGACCATCGAGATTAAAAACAAACAAACACCAAACATGCTTAAAGTTTTGTGGCTGCGAATTGTTTAAAATTCGGGTGCTTTTAGAAATGCACACTGAGAACTGTTTTTGGAAGCTTTTCGGATAAAATAGGTTTAAACCGGCAACTGCTTCGCTTTTAGTTTCTTAAAGAACTTTTATATTTTGTTCTCTAACTAGAGACCATCAAGATTGAAAACAAACAAACACCAGACACGCTTTAAATTATGGCGTAGATCTTGCAGCTGCGAACAAGCTTTTATAAAGTTAGGAGCTTTGAGGAACGCACAAAACTGTTTTCGGAAGCTTTCGGATAAAATAGCTTTAAACCGACAACTGCTTCGCTTAAAAGATCATTACTATTGAAAACTTCTAGGACAAGAAAATCGACAATTGCACAAGAGATGCACCCGTTTCTTTGACCGTAATACTAAAAATCGTGTACCTTAAACCCTTTAAAAACTTCACTTACTCGGCTGTTTCAGAACAAGACAAGCTCTCCGCCGTGAAGAAAACCCGGGAGAAAACAAACATGAAATCCTCGAAGGCAGATTTCGTAACCTGAACTTTACGCCTTCCACTAAAAAGACAACTGAGTATTCTTTTAACTTTTTCTTTCCATTTATAGATATTAGATGTTTTTTTCTCAATTTTAAAACTTCAGTACTGCAGAGCAATCGTTTTGGTAAACAAGCTATTAAAGCTTTTCAAAACACCTCTTTTTCAAAAGCGACGGTGGTCAGGCGATTTCCCGCCAAGAAAAACGCCGGTTGCCCAAAAGCACCGCATGATTTCCCGCCAAGAAAAGATGGCATTCTCCACTCCCCCGTCGGGTTGTCTTGGGACTTCCCTCCCCTCAACCAGAGTCTGTACGGACGGGCGGGCGCACGCTGACGGCACAACCAAAATTTCTCGGATCGATAGGTTACCAAATTTCCTTAGCAATGGTGCTCCGCTATTAACTTCCAATTTATAATTTCTTTGTCAACTTTAACATCGATTTTCTCTATTTCTCTCCAGTTCTTCGACGCTCCCGTCTTCCTTTACAAGCAAAATTCTAACAAAAAATCTGAAAGGTTCTCGTCGGACCTTACACTACGACGCAGGGAAAATGCAGAACTTATAAAGGAAAATATAAGTAATCTCCCCTCCCCCCCCCCCCCCACCCGCCTCCCTTCCGCCTTAAAAGGTTTGTTTCAAGCTATTTTGGCGGCCGTGGACGCAGTTTTGTCTTTTTTCTTAAAATTGATGTCCTTTTTTCATTTTTTAGCTTAATTTTTGTCCGTACACAGGCATTAGTTAACACACTCAGTTTGTGTTTGACGATGTCAGTTGACACGTTTTCTAACTTCACTTTTTTGAACTTTGTAGTTAACATCCTGGTCTCTTCTCAGCTATCAATTTAAAACTTTGTTTCCATTTATATGGCTTGCAGTTTAAGATTTTTCGCCACAGAATGAAACATAGGAATCGCCTTGTATAGCATAACTCTAGTGTAGACAACTACTGCTAAGTAGCTACTTTAGATTTTATCTAAAAACACAAACGTCTGAATGACTCAGCGGTTGACGTCAGGAGGGAAAGCAACAAAGTTAATTCAGACCTTTCTCATAACCTCCAAATGGCAAACAAAAGCTACAGTTTTAAACTGGTTGCAAGGGTTTGTCGCTTTCTATGACGACAAAACAAAATGGCCATGACACTGCGAAATAAGGCGTCCCCCTTGGCCAAATGGGGTACGCTTTATTTCGGTTAGCTCGCTTAAATCCGAGTTTACGAGGGATGTTACAAAGGATACCGGTGCGTCTTGGAAAGCGGTAGTCAGTAAATAGAGATTACTTCATGGAAAATGCGCGCGTACGATTTTTATTCACGAGTTGAGTAGTGTCAGAAAACGAACGAGTGAGCGTAGCGAACGAGTGAGTTTTCTGATACGTATCAACGAGTGAATAAAAATCGTACAAAGCATTTTCCATGCTGTAATGTGTTTATTTCATAGGTACTGAGATTTTCTTTTTCGTGCAGTACTGAGTAGACAAATTTATTTGCACAAATAAATTACACTGTAAAACCATTCAAGTGCTCAACAACTGAGTAAATCAAACATCTGCAGCACTCAAAATTTTTCAGTAAAGTCAAATGTCTATTAATAAAGGAAGCCATGCCAATAACAAAGTTAAGTCAAGAAGATAAGTCACAATTTATTCATCATCAGAGTCACTTTCCAGTTCCAAAGGCCTTAGACGTTTCCATCGCACCGCTTCGGGGCTTTACGGATTTGTAGAAAGCGTCGGAGACTGATTTAAAGTGTTAATGTTGATGGAGAAATTGCCACCTTGAATAACTGCGCCACTGAATAGTGCCATGGACTGCTGCTTACCACCATTCTGAGAGTCGGAGGACGGCGTACAAGCTGTTTCAGAAGAGGACGAAGCTGTGGTACCAGCCATCACACTGCTCAGCACTTTTGACATGTGCATCTGTTGCTTCGTTGAAACAGTGCTGTAATTTTCTATGCTCTTCAAATTCTTATGGCCAGATAGTTGTGCAATTTGCGTAGGTGGAATGTCGTGTTCACTTAGCGTCTGGATCATTGTCTTTCTGCCGCTGTGATTTCGAAGCCTGTCGTTTTCAATTCCTGCTTTCTGAACCATGGTCTTCGTTAAACCATTGAATTTGTTTTTGTCAACAGCACCGGACTTGAACCAGCCTTTTGTTGCGAGCAAGTCCGTCTTCAAACCGTTGTTTACAGCGAAATAAAAGGGAGCATCATCTTGATTCATTTCCTCAGGTCTCTTCCTGGCAAAACATTTGTAGACCGCGAGAGGATCTCTTTCAGTTCCATCGGTCGCAAACATTTTCGGCGGTACGGTTCTGACATCGCTGCAGTCTGATCCCGTTCTTGTTTTTGTTTGTCTTTCATAGAACTCCAAGTACTCGACTCCGCTTGCCGTTTTCTGTAGCTTTACATCTCCCCAGCACATATCACGATGTTCTTAGCACCCACGGAGTCCGAAGTGAAGAGTGTTGTTTAGCCAGAGCGTGTTTAAAAGTGCCTCGGGACTACACATACCGAGCAAACCCTTCTCGTACAATATTTTCAACTCTTCGCTTGTCAAAGCTAACGACGCTTTGGGTTTATTTCCTTTACCTTGCTTCTTTAGCTGTTTTTGTTTGGACTGAAGAACTTTCCTGGTTTTCTCAAACACCAAGTCGTTGATTATGCTTACAGAATAGCTCTTTTTCTTCAGGCGTCTTTCGAAGCTAGCCACTAAACTTCGAAGAGAAGTCGGTTCGTATTCATTGCCATCTTTGGTGCGGACGGAGATGATGAATTGGCTGCTGTATTCATTCAGCTCAACAACCGGAATGTCTTCTATTTTTCTGTCTTCGTTCTTCGTTTTCAAAAATCTTTCAAGCAATCTTACATCTCGTTCAGTTTTTGTAACGGTGTTTTTGTTTTCTTGTTCTAAAATGAATTCTTCAACTGAGCAAACAGAAGCAAACCTTCCCTCGGCCATTTTCAAAGCGCGCGTTTTTTTGTGTGCAACGGTTGTCGGATGACGTTTCCTTCAGTACGTTCATTCATCACCAGTGAAATTTCGTCGTTCGCGTTGCTGACTGGACGAACGATATTTTTTCACAGTGAAATTTTGTCGTTCGTGCTCCTGATTGGCTTCGTTTAAAATCAGTACGAATTTTATTCACCGTGATTTTCGTGGATAAATCTCAGTACCTATGAAATAAAGAGGGTTGTTTTGGAAGGAGAGTTAAGGCCCGTTTACACAGGCGATTTTCGTCGCGCAACTCAATGCAATTTTTCGAACCTGTTCGAAACTTGATGCAATTTTGCCGCGATTTTTGATTTAAATGTGACAATCATGAATCAGAAGGGACCCCTCGGGAGGTTTTGTCGCTGGCAATTTGTACAGCCATGAGCGTAACTGAAGGACAAAAAACGTACTAAAACAACAACAAGCAACGTCCTCCTCGTCATCCATGCTTTTTAAATTTATTTGCATTTGCCGAGGTCTTTGCCGACTTGTAAAACAAAACAAAACAAAATTGAAACAAAACAAAACCAGATTGAAGCAAAACGAACGAAGTGAAACAAATCAAACCAAAACAAAACGTGTGCGCCTGCGCTGTAGCGAAACTGCTGCTCAAAGTTACCGTGTTTTGCAAATTGCGGCGATAAATCGCACGAAAATCGCAGCTGGGTTTACACGTGCGATATTGAAGTTGCAGCTTCAGCGCGACAAAAATTGCATTGAGTTGCGCGACAAAAACCGCCTGTGTAAACGGGCCTTTACGATAAATTGTTGTTCAGTGGAGTCCCACTGTCCTGAACTCTAAAGGCCCGTTTACACAGGCGATTTTTGTCGCGCAACTCAATGCAATTTTTGTCGCGCTGAAGCTGCAACTTCAATATCGCACGTGTAAACCAGCTGCGATTTCAGCGCGATTTTTAGTGCGATTTATCGTGCGATCACGTGCGATTTATCGCCGCGATTTACAAAACACGGTAACTTTGAACAGCAGTTTCGCTACAGCGCAGGCGCACACGTTTTGTCTTGGTTGGATTTTTTTGCGTTTTGTTTCGTTTTGCAACTCGGCAAAGACCTCGAACTGAACTGGAGTGACTCCAATTTTCATCTCCAAAAAGAAAGAAAATATTTAGTTATTTGAATTCGTATGATAGAGAGGTTTTACAAAAACTAACAGTACTGCCATTAGACAATTCTTTGGTGGGTTTCGACTCGGCAAAGACCTCGGCAAATGTAAATAAGCTTTAAAAGCATGGATGACGAGGAGGAAGTTGCTTTTTGTTGTTTTTAGTACGTTTTTTGTCCTTGTTTACGCTCATGGCTGTACAAATTGCGAGCGACAAAACCTCCCGAGGGGTCCCTTCTGATTCACGATTGTCACATTTTAATCAAAAATCGCAGCAAAATTGCATCAGGTTTCGAACAGGTTCGAAACTCCTGCGATATCGCGGCGATAAAATCGCGCTGAAATCGCAGCTGGTTTACACGCGCGATATTGAAGTTGCAACTTCGGCGCGACAAAAATTGCATTGAGTTGCGCGACAAAAATCGCCTGTGTAAACGGGCCTTAAAAGGAGATGCAAAATTGTTTGAGAAAAAGGGATTGGTGTTAAATTTTGAACTTATTAAGAAAACTGAAGTATGATACGAGAGTGACCTATTAGTGACCTATTAGCGCCCTATACATAGGTCTCTGTGCACAATACCGGCTGACTACTATCCATACTGTTTATTACTTGAGAGAGTCATTCAAAAAACATGTTCACCACCGTAGTGTTCTCTTGTGGGCGAATATCGACACTTAAAAGTTTAAAGTCTTCCTAGTTTGACAAATTCTATTGCAATAGTTCAACTAGTTTTTTTTTCTGCTTCCGTAAAGCTAGCATATTCGCAATTACTATAGTTTGCGAAAAGGGGTGTTAGTTTAGGCTGCGAAAAGTCACAGTTTGTTCCAGATAGCGGAGGATTCCAGATAACTGTATATTAGATCCATAGGCGATACCATAATGATAAAAATCCAAGGGACATGGATTTTAGTTAGAGATAGCAGGGGTCTAGTGTAATTTGCTTTGATTTCTTTTCTAAACAAAGTTATTAAAGGGGCACTGTCACGGTACTTAAGTATTATTTTAAAAAGCTGAAAAATCATTGCATCAATGGAAGTCCCAAAATAATGGTCTAGTTTTGTTTCCAAAGGCTATATAACTGTACTGAAACTATTTACTGTCCTCTGTCGCTGCAGATGGCAAGGATAGAAATGGATTGAAACTTGAAAAAATTTCCGAACCTGTGTTTTCAATGAATCGCCAAAAATGTATTTTGGTTTGCTCTCCCAACTAAAATTTCGTAGATATCTACTTCGTAATTTTGCCTGAGCATTTTGTGTATCAGTAAAGCTACCAAGTAACGATTTTAGCACAGTTTTGAACTAAACCAGCAAAAACCCCGTGACAGTGCCCCTTTAACTGTACAAATAGTTGTAATATACAATAGCATTTGCTCATTACTCTGGGCACATGCAAAGTTCGACGTTTAAATTAGGCCTAATATTGCAATAACTAGTTCTAATATACAGCTTGTAGTCAAACTGAGTCTCGCTCACTTTGACGACCGTCAGTTTGCATGTAAATGTGAAATTCAATAAACAACTTAGTTTCTTACATGTTTAACCACGTTCTCTCTCGTAAGGAGCCATTTTTCTGGCATTACTTTGTCAGTAATCACGGTAAGCTGGGCTGAACAGATAAAATCATTCTCACATACAGCAGTAGTTTAATTAGGAAAACACCATGTTAAAATTACCTAAGCCAAAACTAACATGCAGCTGAACGACAATAGCTGGTTGTATTATATAGGCATTGTCTATGATTTAAAATCCTCATTGAACTATACGACTCTAATGATCCAGCCACTTGTCGATCAACCCCCAGTTTTAAACCGACTCAAAGTATCCGAATACCTGATACCGCTAAACTTCATGTATACATGTAATTAGTGGCTTTGTTGACGATGAGAGCGTGATAAAAAATAGGGGTTTCATCATCGAATCATCAATTCAGGGTGTAGTTTCCCATAATAGTCTCATTAAGCAGTAATTTGTAGTTTCTCATATGGAAGTTCAGTTAACAATGCACATTAAAGTTAAAGGTTACGCTATCCTCATGTGACTGATATTCCGTTACATTCCTTATTTCTTTGTTAGGATATGAATCAGCGAGTGAGCCGTAGCTTGTACCACTTGATTGCTTTATCTAACAAGATTATGTTTTGAATTCGAATTACACTGGAATTACGCTGCTTTAGCCATTTTGGCGTTGTTTGCCTAATTCTGGCATCTCGAGCCCGATATATAGAGGCAGTTATCACTAAATCCATCACAACTAAACCAATTCTGTAACAAATCTATTGTCATAGAATTGTATTCTTGTCTTCTAGTCTGGAGAATTTTCTTTTTGGCATAAAATCTTCCACGTAAAGCAGGCGTTTTCTGGTAACTACGATTTGTTATAAATTTTTTTCGGCTTATTTTTTTCTACATTACGTGTATTTAAACGTTTCTCAAAAACGTATTTCCTAATAGATAAATTAAAAATGTTTAAGTTATGATGAACTTACTGGCTAACAACTGCTGTTGGAGCTTAACTCCATGTCATCAAGGGCCTGTCTTTAACAAATCACCGGTTTTCTTCTTGTAAATGTTCAGGCGCCACAACTCTGATTTGATCCTGTTCACCATCAACCTCGTTCCCTGCAGGGCCAGTTTCATCTCCGCACCCAAGAGGGAGCGAGGTAGGGAGATAGAAGACCCTGGGAACGAGGTTAGTTCACAGCAAACAAGAGTCGGTGTTAAGAATACAAAGTCCTATTTTAAAGATCTCACTGAAGCGTGACAGAAAATGTTTGACTTCTGGTCCTGGGGCCCGGTTGTCGAAAGTTTGGATAACTTTTCGGGGCCCGGAAAGCTTTATTGTGAGCTCCAGGTTTACCTTAAAGATTCAAATTTTTTTTTTTTTACCTAAGCAGTAAAATTGTATGTTTGCCAAACAAATCGAGCTGGTTTGTGGGCTAAAAGCTACACCACCATTCTATAGATTTTGATTTTAAAATATAGCTCCTGACCCGAAAAGTTACCGGGACTTTCGAGAAACGCGCCCCCTGGTCGCTTAACTGGGACCAAATGTTCGAAGAATGGTCAACGCTTATTAGGATTGAATCAACAAGGAAGCAGAAAATAAAAACAGTAACAAAGTAAACTAAAATGGAGACTTGTTTCACCTTTGAATTCGTTTTGATACCTAATGCAGTGAAACCCGCTTTACGGCTATGGTCATTTCCTCATCACGTTCTGAACAAATTCCAGCTTTGTCACCTTTTAATCTGACCAACCCGTCAATACGACCAGAATTCTTCGTTCCAGCTCAGTTGATTGTCATCTGTCCACCCCGTCAGTACGGCCAGATCTTCGTTCCAGCGCACTCATTTGTTATTTACTGAAAGAAGCCCTTTATCACGGCCACACCGTCAATACGGCCAAATCTTCCTTCCAGCGCAGTCATTTGTTATTTACTCAAAGTAGCCCTTTTCAAAGCATTCTTATTGATGCTTTGAATAAATGTTTATAAAAAATAAAAATAAATACTTTACTCCGTCCACCCCTTTGATACGGCCAAATCTTCGTAGCTTGTTGGTAAACGTCGTAAGGGGGTTCCGCTGTAAAAGGGAATTCCTGTTAAAAAAATGCCTGCGTTTTGAGTTTGAATCGGTTAACGATGTTCAATCCTAATAAGCGTTGACCATTCTTCGAGCAACTGGTCTAACAAATGACTGAGCTGGAACGAAGAATTCTGGTCGTATTGACGGGTTGGTCAGATTAAAGGGCTTCTTGAAGTAAATGACAAATGACTAAGCTGGAATTTGTTCAGACCGTGAAGAGGAAATCGCCATAGCCGTAAGGCGG
Organism: Siderastrea siderea; assembly: GCA_964030785.1. Lineage (NCBI taxonomy): Eukaryota > Metazoa > Cnidaria > Anthozoa > Scleractinia > Rhizangiidae > Siderastrea > Siderastrea siderea. The sequence goes on from OZ034973.1 coordinate 32,555,013, forward strand.
GTTTCACTGAATTAGATATCAAAACGGATTCAAAGGTGAAACAACTCTTCATTTTAGTTACTTTTTTTGCTGTCTGTATAGAGTGTGTGCGGATGACGTCACCAATTTACCGGCGGTCATGTTGGTCTTGTGGGGGGCGCGATGGTGTAGTGGTTAGCGCGTTGGACTTCAGATCTGAAGGTCGGTGGTTCGACGCCCAGTCCCCGCCATCGTGTTGTTTTCTTAGACAAGATACTTTGCCCCACATTCTCTCTCTCCACCCAGGTGTATAAATGGGTACCGGCGACATACTGCTGGGGGTAACCCTGCGATGGACTACCATCCCGTCCAGGGGGGAGTAACAATACTCTCAGTTGCTTCATGCTACGGAAACCGGGATAAGCTCCGGCCGTGTGGGCCTCCTTGGGCCGGGTGCAACTTTATCCATGTTGGAGGACTCACGTGATCAAAATGGCGACCAAAACAAAGAAAATCAGGGCCAATACTTGCTCAAGCGAGTACAAGAGAATTGTCTCGTTGTACGAGGAGCAATGAAGGAAAATGTTTTCATTAAAATCTCATACGAAGGTAGCCTAGTGTAAATTTGACCTTGTCATCAGCACTACAAAAATAATTCTTATCATACACATTTAATTTTCCTGACTCCCCCTGCCGGGCAACTAGGAGGGCAGTTTCGTCGGTATCTATAACAACATCTCGTGTCATTTTTAACTCTCCCTTACCAACTGTAACATCGTCAATGTCATCAATCTCCTCCTGGTCAAAAATAACTTTAGGTGGCTCGCTAACCTCCTGTAGTTTCATAGCTTCACTTTTTTTTTCTGTTCTTCTAGCTTAGCTTCGCGTTTTCTATACGCTCCTTGATCCTGGCACCACGCTCCAGATCAGCTTGGAATGTCGCTGGTTGGATTGCGTTTTTCTCATGACCAAGGTGTAAACTTGGGATCCAATCTGGATTGAATCTATGCCAAAGCTCAGGGCTGCACTGCCCCTGACAAAATGTTTACCACAGACCCTGTCGTTTTCTAAACTATTTCCGTAAACTCACCTCTGCTTATCACTGCGAGCCACAGAATGCGTCTTTCTGATGACAATCTTTCCGTTTCTTTCCTTGGTTTGTTAAAACTTTAGGAAAACGGCAAAATAATAGATTTGGACACTTGTCGCTTTTTTTACACAACCGACAATTAAACAGAACGGCGGCACTATTTTAAGTCAAGACCAATTGAAACAACACTTCAGTCGCTAGAAGTCTGTTGCACAAAACGCACGTGTTCGGATCAAGACAATTTTTTTGTGGGAAAAAAGCTATTTTTATTTGAACTCGAATTCGGCCAGACAAACTGCAGCGTACAATCGGGTTGATGTTTTCCCTCTAGGGAACGTAGCAATGAAAATGATCCCAAATTAAAGAACTTGTTAAACTAAAATCATAGCATCGGTTCCTAAGAAGCTCAGCTTAGCGGGGTAAAAAGGTCAAGGTCGCGTTGTATGACTGATTGATTTCGATCACTTCGTAGGTTTCTGGTTTTTGTGGCTGGCGGGTTAGCTGTCGATGTACAGTACTATCGGACCTCAGACGTCCGTTAAGAAGGGTCTTTTTAGCTCCCTTCACGGACTATTGATTTCACTCCCCGGTTTTAAAAAAATAACCACGTGATCACAAGTTTATGGAGCGCAAGATCGGCAAAGATCAGCAACGCTCAACTTTCGGTGAATGAATTTTTACTCGCTGTCATATTTCTTGGCCTCAGATAACACGATAACCCATGAAAACAGGCCAACCCCCCCCCCCCCCCCTCAAAAAACGTCTGAGGTCGATACTAACTATGATTGTCGGCAGGGAAACAAATGGGGTCATCAATTGGGTTGTGAATTTCAGAGTTCGCGTTGTGTAAATCTCTGCTTGAAAGGCTCACTAATAACTTACCTCCAACCGCTGTGATGCAGCTGATATACCCCTGCTTATCTATCTGATCCATACTCAACGGGCCTGTGGAGCCAGGGTAGCATCAGTGAGGCTTACATATGCACGTGAAAACGTATTTATTGTAATCGCCAGAGCCTGTATAGCTTACTTAAACGAGGCCTAGCTGCTAAAATCCCGAAAAATGGCCTAAAAGTCTTTCCGAAATTTCTACAAAAATGCTCTAAAAATCTCCGAGTTCACCTCTAAAAATCCTATGATATTAAAAAACTGGGTGACCTGTGGTGAGAATTCTATGGCTTTGGTAGGCTTTCTGCCAGCGCCCCCAGTCTCAGCCAAATCAACAAGGCGAACAAGCTCTGCTGAGCCCGCCATTTTGAACTCACTGACAGCAAGGAATGCTGGATTATGGGTAAAAGCGCTGAGGGGGCATCAAAACATTGCAAATAAACCGGGAAATAAAGGCTTCAGGATCGCTTGTGACGCAACGTTTCCAATTTCCAGGCTTTTTTGTAAAAAATAAACAAAAAAACCTTGAAAATATTCACCAAAATCTCTAAAACTCCCTCCAAATCTCTAACAATCCTAGAGTTTTCTAAAGGTCCCATGACGCTCTAAAAATCCCGAAAGAAGTCCAGATTTTTGTAGCTAGGCCTAACTTGAGCAGGTCGACTCATTCGGTAACCTGAAGCGCAAAGCAGAAAGGTTGATTTCCACTGCTGCGTAAATTTACGTGCGTACGGGCGTGAATTTAACTGGCTTTACGTGCGTAAATAAAATTAGAGACGATGAATGAACTGCTTACGTAAACGAAAAAAGGTAACTTCCTAAATCAAGTTCGGATCTTTAAGCAGCGCTTCCATTAATTTGTAAAGCAACTGTAATTTGTTTGTGGTAACTGCGAACACGGAATCAAATGGAATTAACCAAACATAAGGAAAAAGGAATAAAACAAAACAAAGCGGAAAAACGAAAAAGAAACGGAAATTAATTTCACGTACGTGAAGGTCGGCGAGTATATATAAGTCTGGCCGATTTTCTACTCCGTGATCATGTTTTCCTGAAGTTCTACAAAATCTAGTGCCTGACAAATAGAAATGAGCGTTCATCGGTTTTAGAAAGCGAAACAAATAGGGCCCTAAAATTGACAGTAACGGGGTTTTTACATTTAAATACAGCACAACTGATAAAACAACACTGTAAATTGGTTACCTTTCCGATTTTAATCCACAAGATTAAAGGGAAACGCGAGTAATTATGGCTAAATCTGATTGGTAAGTTAATTCGTATTATAACATAACTCGCGCGGTAGTCCTATCGAATTCATATTGACCCATCATGGTGTGCATCTCTACATACGCACGGCTGTGCGTATATCAACATGACGTGTGCAGCAGTTGCATTTTGTTGCAAAGTTCCTGTCGAGTTTAGCGCTAGCGGCGAGTTGCTGTTGCTAAACTTTCCGACAGTCAACGGAAAAAACTAGCAAAGAACTTCCAATGAAGCGTTCTTGCTCAAACGAGACCATTGTGGCGTGTTTTTAACCAGCCAATAGCATCCTTTGTTTCTCTTCACCGTGCATTGTGAGAACTTTGTAATCGATTGCAAATAAGACCTGTTTTCGTGCACAAGTTGTTGGCGCTATGTTAGAAAACAACTGGTTCATGTTTTAAGCAGTGCATATATCGAGGTGTGGAATTGGGGCCGATGCACTTCGGAAGTTTGGAGAGCACTCTAGAGTTGCTACGCCTCGAGCAACTCTTACGCTTCTCCCGTGCTCTCCAAACTTCCCGCGTGCATCCATACCTCGATATACGCACGCCAAGCATGAACAAATTTTTAAATGTTATGGGCCATGTATATGTAGTCTTTAAATTGCTCTTTCAGTTTTGATTCAGTTGGTACATTGCCCCATGGAATGGTTCACTTCTGCACAAGCAAATGAAACAAACAAACAACAGATGATTGATCATGACTAAATATTAAGTCCTTACCGTTAGATGTTTGACATTCTTGTCATTTACACTTGCCACTGGCTATAAACCGTGAAAGAGTCACCACCAAATTAGCCTGCTGCGAATAATTTCCCCCTTTCTTTTCTGTCACGCAGGCTACCACCAAATCCATTACACTACCAGTCATACAGAAACAACCTATATAGTGGTGTGATTATTGTCACAAAGGCCGTGACGTTACTGCCAGGGTAGCAAAATCAACTGTGAAGAAATCACCTCCTTAATCCATTATTTGACCAAACCATCACTTTCAAGGAAATCAAACTGTTTCTTTACCATTCTTAAATTCAGGTCTGACGCGCACCAGTCCAATCTACATGAGTTGCGTGACACAATTCTTCCCAGGAATGTGTTCGCACATTTCTGTGATAGCAGAAAAATACTCTTCGCATGCGGCTTTTTCTCTTCATTTGTCTCCGGTGAAAAAGGCGTTTCGGTCATCTAGATAATGACAAGAGATTATTTGCTAAGAAGTCGTCTTTGAGAACAGCCGAAATCTTCTGGGACCAGGTTTATTCTGTGTACGTGCTGCTTTGTTTTTTGCCTCTTGTGGCCCATTCACTACAAGCCTATTTATTTTCCCTGTTATCAACAAAATCACCAAACATTAATTAACAACACACAGTGCAGTCGATATTAGATCATACCGATTTGTGAAAGACAAAATTAAAAAAACTTACTTGGGTACGAACTGAAACTGCAGTGTAAATCGCTTCTTTTTGTGCCCTGATCTTTTCCAACGAGGGGCTAGAACTTACAATGATTGTAGGCCTTACAATTATTGTAGTGATTTCTGTGAGCGCACGTTATTGTGGGCTATGACACACGGTAGTCCATAAGTTTCTTTGTTTTTCTGAAATAGCTTGATTTTGTATATTATTTGGAGCAGTTTCAGAAACAGAGGCTAATTTGGTTGGAAAGTTTTGTCTATTATTCTTGGTTCTATGTTACATACTGGGGTGTAAAATGAAAACTGTAACTTCCTTATCCTATAATGTGATAACAACTAAGCGGTAGAGTGCAGTGCGTTTTATTGTAAAGACGGGTGAGTAACTGTTGAAACTGGGGAAAACAAGTTTTTTCTTTCGTGCAGTCTATACCTCATATTGTTACAGAGCTAGGCTTTCACGAACAAACTGCTCTTCGATTATGCAAATGCAGTAATACAAATTCAGGAAGGGAAGTTATATTTGGTGAGTTGAGCACAGCACGTTTATCTTTTCTAAGAGTCATATATAGGCTCTTTATCACGCTCACCAGATGTTTGTCACGAGCAAACAGGCATTAAAATATCAAAAATATACATTTTTCCAAATTGATTCATCAGCGCATTTTCGCGAAGAAACCTGCAACGCTTCGCAAGCTTTAGACGCCTTTTTCATTCAATCATGTGATCGAGTCTTGTTCCCGTTTCAATCTATTTCCCATAATGCTTTTATTCTCCCTAGGTTAAGTTTTGATGCAACAATTATCCTACTTGGGCTTGCTGTACACCAAATTATTGTATCCAACTCATTTGATATATATACAGCGCGTCCTCACGGAATAATTATTAGATACTCACGTTACGGAGTAAGGTTTATGCTAGCAAATTGTAACATCGCTTTCATTTGTTTTAATAACTATGCAATTGGGTGGATATCAGACAGCGAAGTTAAGTGAAGTTAGCACAACACGTCAACATTAATTGGTAGTATATCTCTTTGTAAACGTTTTCATACGCCTGATAAATGTTACAAGGAAAAACGTTCTTTCTTGCACGGTTAAGAACAAAGGCATTGAAATATCATGCGCTAGTTAAAAAGGCTTTAAGAACTCGATAACCGTTATCGCCTTTTAAATCTTTTCAGAATGTTGGCATTGGCGGGGATAACAATCGTCTCTGTTAAAACATCTGAAGCGGATGCGAACAATATTGATCTTCCGTTATAAAGAACTCTTACTAAACAGTAATACGACGCAGAAATGGAAGTCACAGTCGACAACTACATAACTTTTTGAGCAGAGGCTTTAAATTTGAGGCAAAAATTAAGAGAAAAAATATTTTAAGTCGTCTGCATTCAGCACTAAAAGAAGGAAGGTTGAGATTGAAGCAGTAGAGTCGAATTAAAAATGCGCCGTTATATTAGGGATGTCTGATGGTGAATTCATCAGCACGCAAGAAATGGCTAAAAATATATCTTAACTGATATTTTCTCGCAAAGGCACCCATTTATCTCTTCAAAACTTTGCCAAAACACTTTATTTCTAAAGAGCCCTTTTAAGCGCTTCAAAGGCTCCATTATCAAGCCGTGTAAAATACAGGTGCTTGATACAAATCGACATTTCTTCAGGAGCACGCTGAACGATACGTTTGAGTAACTGTGAATTTTGTCGACAAAGCCAGATTTCACGGTGAGTTTAATGTAAATGACACGAGTCCCGTTCTTAAATTATGGTGATCAACAAGTAGCCTACGAGTAAGCCGTAGTTTGCAAAAACTTGTCACCCACAGGCCAGGATTTTTTTAAGGTTGATCACAGCACACTGCCAAGGACTTGCATCTGATCATGATTCAAGGCGGAGCCAGAGAAATGCTTTTAGTTGCTTCGAACCCACATTTTGTCTTCAGAAACCGGTTCAAACTTGTGCTGTGTGAGCAACTCGCTGCTGCAGAAAGACTTAACGTTCACTTATGCATCGATCAATTCGAAACTTCGACATCCCCCCCCCGGGCATACCCCGTGCATTTGACTATGCATCCTGCCCGGGGAGGGGGGAATTTAAACGTTGCGTTGAAAGGGTGGGGAATTTGAACCGGATTTATCTCTTGTTCTGAGGTAATACGCCCTTGAGTTTTTTCGGTTTTTACCGGGTTTGACGGATTTACATGATAGAATTCGCTTTGGTTAGTGAATAACTCTTTCAAATGCGTCTTTAAAAGAAGTTTGAAGGTATCATTACGGCATATCTCTCTTTGAAAAACGTGTAAAGTTTGATTGAAGACGTAATTGGTTCGGTGGAGAGGTATTTCAGTACTGATTGGTGGGGCATTTGAACGGCCTTTTGCCCCGAGGGGAGGGAATTTGAACAAGCCAATCTTCAAAAGTTCAAATGCCCGAGGGGTTGCCGGGGGGGATGTTGAACTTTCGAATTGATCGGCGCATTACTCACCTGAATGCTTCTTGAAAGACGATCGATACCTCTCGTGAAAAAGTGTAGTGGCCCCAGCCACGGAAAGAGAAAGAGAAATAATATTCTCCATTTTTCGTTATTTATCATCCACTAAGAACATGGTTCAAGCACTCACCACAGCTCCACCTTGCACTGAACCACCTGCAAATCCCTTTTGTATCAAAAGGACTAGTAGTATAGCTATTCAGAGACTTGAACTTACATGCAAACTATAAAGTCTATACGGGTTTTGGCTTTTTATTGATCAGCACCAGCCCTACTGGTTTGGAGCCTGTACCATTTTTAAAGACTGATTTTTGTTAGCTAATTCTACATTTTTCGCTTTTCTTGTTCTTCAGTTCCACTGTTAATTGTCCGCAAATGTTCACTCTTTTGCTTAGTCTTCTTGCATAAACTGTCAACTAAACAAGCATTTCCGGAATCTCGTTGCAGGCCGGCCATTAGATCCTTGCAACTCTTATCTTTCGCCAGGTCCAAATGGATGTTCTAAAATTTTCAGTTTTGATGATTCTCATGAATCTGGGAAATCTTGCTTCGAATGTGAAAGGTAAGCTTGTGATAACTTACACTGCTTTATCGCTAGGCTGAATTCTAAGACGAGACAAGTAGAAATGTTTTTCTGCGTGTTATTATTTTATATTCTAATATTTTCCAACAAATCGAACTCAGTTTACTCTAAACTTGAAATCTTTTTTCTTCAGTAAAGGAAATTGAAGTACAAGGCGCTTTGAAACAAGACTTAAGTTATTTCATGGGTTAATATTTTAAAATTGGTTCAATTCTGCAAAACATATTGCTCAAGTATGTTCTATTTTCAGTTTGCATCAGCGCGAAAGTCGAGTTTCAATTCCGGCAAGGATGATCTAAAATTATATGTATAAATATCTACTGGATTTCACAGTCTGGCTTTGTTTGTCCTTCTTAAGGTATTTCCATGCAAAGCGGAATGCTAAACGTTACAAAGATACCAATGGGCTGGAACTGCAAAAACTGTCAGGTACCTGAACACTGCACATTGCCGCGTTGTACCAACGTTGTGTTCCCCACGGAGTTTACTGGATCAGGGAAGGTAAGTGTACAATAGGAAATTATGATTTTTTTCGACCAAGTTAGTCCCCAAAAGGTTCTGTAGAATGGCCATGGAAATTTTGAATTGCGTCAAGAAAGCCAGGGGTATATAGAGAGTACGATATGCATCTCATTCAAAGGACTTTTTGTGTGAATTGATGCCAGAACAACTTTTTCGTTAGTAATTGATCGTCACCCTACGGATTAAAAAGGCTAACCCAAACTTTTTGATCGCATTTACTCAGTTTAGAATTCGCAACAATCGAGCAAAAATGATCTCGACAATCAAGGGTCACAAAAAACAACTGAAAAGCGTCGGGAAAAAAGCTTCAAGTCCAAAAAACGCTTACAGTGAAAGACGCAAATCTTTATTGGCGGCATCACCAAGCTCTCCCTGAGAGGAGTGCATATACTAATATGTTCTTTTATGCGTATATTATATGTCGGCAAAATATAAGAGTTTGTATGAAAATGCAACTAATACGCTGTTATTGCTATAAATACGAAATAATTTATAATATAAATGGTTCACTTTGTTTCTGTGTTGTATTGATTGCTGTTTAACGGCCTTTCAGGGTGATTTGAAGCACTTAGAGCGACAAATCTTGAACCGTCCTTGATTATTTGCACCCAACACTACGCCACATCACACCACATCACACCACACCACGCCACACCACATCACACCACACCTCGCCACACCACATCACACCACACCACACCATTATTATAGCCTGGGCAGTTGACATGGAAACTATTTTCTGCGCAGTTTAGATATTCGCTAATGAAAAGCTGTGCGCATTAACTTGGCGGCTTTTATGCAGAATTTATAATATAAGTGCCTTCTAAATTATGGTAGTTTATGTGCTTTAGCTATTTTTATCAATCGTTTACCTCAAACAAATCAAACAGCTGAGTTCATCCTCCTCTAACCCTGTAAGTACGAAAAAGTTCAGAATAAAATGTTACAAGAAGTAAGCGTTCTCTTTTAGCAATATCTTTCCTGCGTCAGCTTTTTAATTTTATTTGCCGACATTTTTCGGGCACCGACAGCCAAATAAGCCGGTTCTCGATAAATGTGAGTGGCGTTAGATATAAAGAGCTTGTGAAAGTGTAATATATATAGATTTAGCCAAGCCTAAAAGCGGAGCCGCGAAGGAATAAACTGGTGTTCGTTTCTCAAAAATAGTCCTGAAACTTTTAGGTCTGAAATATATTTCGGGGCTTTTTTTGGCTCGTTCGCTTTCGAAAAGTGTTCCTCAAAAAGCCTGAAAGTGTTCCGAATTGTCCTCCAATATTTTGGGGATCCGTTCTGTAAAACCAAGCTCGAAAGGTCATTCTAGAGGCTGAGCACAGCTTGATTATTTTACTCACAAGCCGTCTAGCTTGGTGTTTGCAATGTTTCCATATCCTGTCATTAACTGTCAAGGCTTGTGAAATCTCCTTGGATTATTGGCTGTTCGCTTGAATGAACTTGAAACGGCTCCCATTTACAAAAACAAAATTGTTTTTTTTTTTAAATGGGTTATCTTCATCGCGTTTGGATGTTAACAAATAACATGAACTGCCACTAAATAAAAATATTAGTCTGGTCAAAAATTTATACTGACAATTCACCGGCATTTTACTGGGATTACCCGAAAGAAAGGATCTGGGGAGCTTCGAAGCACTTATAATAAACTTGTCGAAGAAATGTCGCGTAGGTTTGAGCAGCCGCGAAAAAATTCAAGCACTTTGAGGAACACACATTACTTACCGGATAAAATAGCTTTAAACTCAAAACTGCTTCGCTTATAGTTACTTAAGAGCGACTGACTGTAAATATCGAGAAGTCAGCGTCAAAACTGAAAAATCTAATTTCTTCATATTTGGCCAGGTCAAACCCTTTGGTGAACTGTTTACGAAACTTACAATCAAAGTTTCCAAAAAAATTTTGTTTTCAAGAAATCCGGCAAAACGTGAAATGCGGTGTTCGCGTAAAAGTCGCCATTTAATTTTGCCGAGAATTGGCGTACTTTCAAATCGCTCGTGAAGAAAGACGGCTGGACGGATCAAAACTACCTTTCGCATTTAAAAAGGGTAACCAAATTACAACATGGAAATCTAAAAACATTGTGAGACGATGCATTTTTTCATGTCGTTTTAAGAGCCCAAAGATTCCTATTTTTAGCACTGTGGCAAACACTTGAAAATGAGGAAACTTTGCAGGCAAAAATCTTGTCCTGGTACATCGAAATTTATAATAAAAGTTATATTAACAAAAAGTGCTATTATTGTTCTGTAACATATGAAAAATCCAGCTTGGGTAATTAAAAAGCCACCCGTTAAGAGTAGTAAACGCGTAGGGAATTTTTCATGTAATTACCTCGCCGTCAGGACGGGGTCTAGTAATACCCGGTTTTTTTTTTACCCCGCCGTCAGGACGGGGTCTAGTAATACCCATTTTTTTCCGTTGTTTTTTTTTGGTGGTCACTTGCCCCAGACCTCCGGTTTTCGCTCGGCCAAACAAATACTCGTCGTGTCTTTCGCTACACAGGCAAGGGCTTTTATCTTGAGTGACCGTAACTATTTTACACCCGGGGGGGGGGGAGGGGGGAGAACAACGGCGGGGTCTAATGCCCCTGGGGCTTTTCTTGTTTTTTTTTTGTCGTGGTCACTTGCCCCAGACCTCCGCTCGGTCAAAACAATACTTGCCGGTAATCTTGGTTCGTTTAGCGTTATTTCGCCAGAATTTTCATGAAAGTTGGTGTAGAAAATTACTGGCGATTTAATGGCATGAAAACCCCTTCGATGAAAGCAAGAACGAAGGTGCTAGCGAGCTTTGAAGCTGGCATGAATTCGCCAAACTTGCCCTGGCACGTAAACTTTACATCACTGAAACACAAAAGGCGATTCGGGGAAGTCCCTTGCTTTCGCCAAGTTGAATAATTCAACAGTAAAATGCAAGCATTTTTTGGCAGTTTTGCTTTGCTTCACCAAAATCTTTAGGGAAAGTTGTGTAGAAAAGTACAAGGAATTCAATGGAGTTGACTTCTCTTCGATGAGAGCAAGGAAGATGGTGCTAGCGAGCTTTGAAGCTGGCATGAATTCACCTAAACTTGCCGTAACACGTAAACATTACGTCATTGAAAGACAGAAGCCGATTCGGGGAATTGTTTGCTTTCGCTAAAGCATTTATCGAATCATGGCCTAAAAGTAGACCTTTACGTTTCATTTTTCAGTGGATAACCGTTCCCTTTCGATTTAAGGATGATTTTTCTTCATCAATAAATCTGTTTAAATTTCCGTGCCCTTGTTTAATATTTAGAATTACGCTGAGATGTCATTTCGTTAAAAAATTGACGTAACTAAGTCACGCCATGGTCAAAACTATTTCGTCACGTTCTTCTTCGCGAGTGCTAGAAGAGGTGGATGACCAAGGAATGAGGGAAGGGGAAGGTATTCATACTATAAGGGATCCATGATATCACAAGGAGAAGGGTGCAGAGAAGACGTTGGGGGGGGGGGGATGGCAGCACACACGTCAAACGTTAGAAAAATCACCAACTTCAAAACTTTATACCACTTGGGCACATATCTTGAGTGACCGTAATGTATTTGCACCCCGAAGGAGGGGGGGGGGGGGGGAAACAGCGGGGTCCAATGCCCCTGGGGCTTTTCTTGTTCCTTCAAAAATTGCAACGGTCACGCAAGCACAAGTAAGCCTATTTCAAATATATTTAAGAAGTATGTTTTATTTTCGGTCAAGTAGGATAGAGTTTTAATTCGAACACAAGCTCTAATGTTGTCAGTGAGGTTTGTTTTGTTCTATCTTTCTCGAGAAATGAATTCTAGAGTAGTTAATATAAATTAAATCGCAACGAAAGAAATTAAAAGGTCATGTGTCGTGTTATGATTTTCAGTCGCGCTAATGTCAACAACATGACTAAAAAAGAAATTCAGCTATCCCAACCGAGTATTTCTAGAGGCCTATAGTTTTTAACCAAGTGCTACTAGAGTCTTGGTTCGAACACAAGCTCTGGTGTACTAAGGGTATTATAATGAGTTTTTGTTTTGCTCTATATTCCTTGAAATGAGTTGTAGAGTTGGTGATAATTGGCGGAACCGCAGGAATTTAAAGGTCAAGTGTCTTGTCACGTTTTCCCCTTACGATTACGTCGATAACATAAAAGAAATTCAAATAACATTGATCCCAACTGAGCACACCTCGAAGGTTCTCATTTTTTGGCCCCGTGCTTCTTGTAGTTTCAATAAATTACTTACCGTTTATCGTGAATATCACGTTTGGTTCTGTTAGGGTCTTTGACCAGTTTCAGCAGTTCGGATTCTCTTCACGTGATGATATGAACACGCATCGATGATTTGGCCCTACTACCACCTCATAAACCATTTCCTTTACTGTTGATAAGCGCTTTCGAAAATAATCCACACTATTTTGCCAGGCGATAATTTTGTTTATATAGTACAGAACGAGTAATTGGATGTACTACTATTTATGACCAATGACGTAACATGCCTGTCATTTGCGGAGGTCGAAAAATAAACAAGGTAGTTCTAATTTTGAAGTAGTTTACTTCAGAATATCGAAAGTACTGGTGTTCCATCGTTTTTTCGGTATTTGTTTTTGCCTGCAACGATGGCATCGTGCTCATTTTCGTCCTTGATAGACGACACCTCCAGTTGCGGTCAGAGTTCCGACTCTTCTTCCACGGCGGTAACTTGCGTTTCTCTGACCGAATGCCAAAAAGACGTTTCGCAACACCTTAGGACGATGAAAGTGTTTGCGGACGAAAGAACTGACAGTGAGATGAAGTTAATCCTCGCTCGCGCAGGTTAGTGAAGTTATCGATATTTAAACTTATTGCTATTTTAAGCCACTTCTATTGTAATAGTGATTGAACACACCATGGAGTAGATAATCTCACACTGATAAGAAACAATTTTAAAACTTTTATTGTAGGATTATTCCAAGAGGATGATTTTCACAAACAGTTGACGATCTGTCCGCGGCACCGGGAAGCTTATGGCCTTCGCTGGCGCTGCAATAAAAGAATCTGCGCTGTTCCAGATGAAATGGCCGCCCACAATGTCAAAGACAACAAAAGGCGACCGGGGAATAGACTTTGCTCAGTCAGCAATAATATTTCACTGTTCCCGCACCCTCGTCTCCATTGGAAGTCGTAAGTACATAACTGTCTCTAGCCAGCTTACCTGTGTATACTGCGTAACCTTCGCAAGCACGCATCTCTTAGGGCATGGAGAAAGCACGAAGAAGTATTTGACGCTGTTTCTCTCCGCCGGAGAGAAAGGACAGTCGGAAATACGTCTGCGTTCGCAGGCTACAATGCTCTCAACGGGATACTTTTTTCTTCCCCTCCCTCCCACGACTCGCGCGCCGCGACCCTCGCTCAGGCTACGCGCTCGCAGTAAGTTTCTGGTTCCCCCTGCAATTTCGGATTAAGAAGTTTTCGGGCGGAATTAGATAGAAACGTCCGTACACAGGAGTCTAACTTTCCCTTCTACTTTTGTAGCTGTTTGCAGACAATGTAGGCAGTATATTTCACAACTCTGGAATACGATGGAAATGGAAAGGCAGCTGACGTTCGCTTCCGGTGGGGAGAGCCAATCAGTTGACCAACCCGAGGGAAGCCCAAGTTTTCCTCCACCACCATGCTTGAACCGGCCGGACCAGACCAAAGTGAAGTCAAGCAGATCGGAACTTTGGGAAAGGTTTGCATTTTTTTATTTCTTAGCACCCCTGAGTGACTTGAATAATCTTGGCGTGAACTCCCTTGTACGAAAGTTATTCTTGCGTATCCTTATTTGGTTGAGTTCCCTCGAAATTTACATCAATACAATTAAAACATTTTTTACAAAAAATTTTCTTTAATTTCGGAGGGAGGCACTTGACCTATGTTTGGGTATAGGGCGGCTGGTAAGGATCTGAATCCCTAACCCTGTTTAGGACAAATGACAAAATACACACCCTGTTTAAGACACACACATAAGGTTATACCCTGTTTAGGACAAAGAGGTCAAAAACCGTACCCTGTCCAGCGGCACGTTCCTGTATAAACATTTAAGGGAGTATCTTCCTACGGGGCTTAAATTTCCGTGATAATTTTTAACGGGCGGTGCGCTGTCAGTTCTAACATGTCCTCTGTTTGTTTGTTTCTCTTTTACCAGGAAAGCGACAGCAATGGAAGCATCTCAGATGACATCGCTAAAATGCTTCAGGACCTGACCTTAGCTAGTCATGATACGAGCTATCTGCCTAGTTCAGAAACAGCCAGCACAGCCTTTTCAGTCGGGAGAACGGACGAGACTGACGATCAGATATCAAAATTAAACGAATTTCTGGTGTCCTGTAAACTAAAGCCACTGGGAACCAAAAGTTGGTTAGAATGGTCAAGTGCCAGCGAATCCACACAAAGACGTTACCTCGACTATGCAGGTGATACCGTTGCAGCTCTACTAAAAGTCCTCTCGGGTGTGAACGCTAGCCATCTTTGGAAGGCTCTGCAAACATCAAAAGTGGTAAACGAAAACCTCAACATCGATTCACGTTCTCTGCCATCAGAGAGAGCATACCTCGAGGCGCTTGCAGAGTCGTACAAAATCGCTAGCAGTTGGGACACACGACGACAGATTTTATCCATAATTGCAGGGGTTGCAAGTTACAAAGCTGCCTGCGAATTTATCCCTGGCCTCACTTCCTATCGGTACACCGTTGCCAATCTTCACCGCCTTCAGTCCGGCTGTGGAGCTCCTGTCCCGGTAGAGCACAGTACCCGCCTCCGCATCGAAAGAGACCAACTAGATCATTTCCTGGGTTTTATAACCAGTCCCCATCTGGTTCAAGACCTGCCCTTTGGAGAGAGGACCCTTGTCTTGTCCACGGGTGATACCGTCACAGTACCAAACGTGATAAGGACAATGATCCCACAACGAATTGCACAACAATACACGATGTTCTGCCAGGAAACTAATTTTAAACCATTTAGCGAGAGAACGATGCTACGAATTCTGTCTGCTTGTACGGCTTCCGTTCGAACGTCCCTACAAGGCCTGGATTATTTCGCTTCAGATGGTTCTAAAGCATTTGAAGACCTCACTCAAATGGCAAAAAGTGTTTCTGCTTTGGGGCCTGGGCAAGAGTGGGAGAAGAGCATTCAAGAGTCTTTAAAGGCAGGAAAGATGTACCTAAAGGGGGACTACAAGGTAATTCATCTCTCTCAATTACTTTGTGCAGCTTATTGCATGTTTAGACGTAGTGTACTTCCGCAAGTTTCTCTTATAATGTTTGTATGCTATGTGCCCGTTTACGCGCGTGCGCAAACAAATGTTTTTAATATTGGATGCATTCTCGTCCCCAGAGGCCGCGATCCTTGTGTTCAGCGCCACGGATCGAGACCCCTGGCAGGGACCGAAGCAGGAAGTCCGCGAAGCACGGACTTCTGGCTTTTGTGCGCAGCCTCAGAAATTTGAAACAATAACGGTTACCATCGGTTACAAAAATGGGCAGCTCTTGCGCTTGCGCGTTACCTGGCCCCTGCCAGAGGTCTCGATCCCTGGCGCAGACAAAAAGGATCGTGGGCTCTGGGGACGAGAATGTATTGAATGGATATAGTATGAAAAGAATTAGTAAAATTACTTCCAGTAATGTTTACTATTCAACCATCAAATTTGCATTTCCTTAGAATTAGGAATTTTCAAATAGTAGAAAAACTATTTCAAAAGAGCCAGTTGCCAACTCAAATATTTGACCTTAAGTTAAGGTAGGTACACAGGACGCTCGTTACCAAGCTCTTTTCTCTCTTCTTGTTCACTAAGGTCCACATCAGCGACAACTCGTGTGTCCCCGATCAATGCAGTGTTTACGCCTTGAGTGATCCCGGCGACAAGTCCATGAAACAAAACTGTGACCACGCCCATACCGAGCGCTGCGGTCAGTGCGAAGCTTTGGAGGAGCTCCTGGACTCTATTCAGCATGCCATTCAGGAGGCTGAGTTCTCTGCGGCAGACGATCGAGATGAGGCTCTGTACCTCATCATGCCAGAGAGGCAATAAATCTCTGGAAGTGCCATCAAATACGGACTGTAAGGCAAGACCAGGCTCGACTAGACGTTCTGGACCGCCTCGACGAGCAAACGTGTCTCATAACAAATGACTGGGCGATTAAATTTTTGCCGCAACGCTACAGGGAGACCCAGAGCGACTGGTTTGGGAAGCGCGGGATATCGTGGCACATAAGTGTTGTAGTACGACGAGTCAGCGGGCAGCTTCAAACTCAGACTTTTGTGCACATCCTACAGTCAAGTAACCAGGGAAGTTCTACTATCGTCCTCCTTCTGGAGCACGTGCTACGAAGTCTGAAGACTGAAATTCCAGAGATCCAGCATGCGTATTTCCGACAAGACAATGCCGGGTGCTACCACAGTGCCACGACGATCCTCGCTATACCTGCCATCCAGTCGTCATCTGGAGTGTCTGTCCTTGCAGTGGACTTTCCAGACCCCCAGGGAGGAAAGGGTCCAGCCGACCGTATGTCAGCCACCTGCAAAAATCACATCAGAAGGTGCATTAACGAGGGACACGACGTAACGACCGCGCAACACATAAAAGATGCGATCCTTTCTCATGGTGGAGTCGAAGGCGTTAGAGTTGCAGTAGTGGAGGCTGCCATCTGCGAAACACCGGAACAAAGAAAGATTCCTGGAATCAACAAGCTCAATAACTTTGAGTTTCGAAATAAGAGTGTCTTTGCCAGACGAGCTTATGGAATCGGTGAAGGAAGCCAAATTATTACGACGGAAGGACATGGAGGTTCGTAAGTCAGGGCTGCTCGGTTTCCATAAGAACGTAAAATGACTTGCAGTTACTACAAATGATTTCTGCTAGCTATTGCTGAAATAGGTATCTGCGAAACTTAGATTTTCGATTTTTAGTAAGAGTATTTGTGTGTATGAAGGGAGACGGATTCAGGCTACTTTCGCGGAATCATATTAGCCAGAAGGAGACAAATAGTATAGAAATCCTCTTTTTATTAACATTAAAGCTGACCTTATTCAGAAACAAATAACAAAAGCTGACAATTAAAGCTATAAATATTATCTTTCAGATTCAACCCGCTGTTGGCTAACGGCTACTTTTTCTGACGGCGGTTTCAAGTACCTTGAAAAGCCAACAAAACCGCGTGTAGTGAGACCTGAAAAAATCGCTGCTGAAGAAACTACGCAAGAAACAGCACCGAAGTCAACCTACAGCTGCCCTCAAGACGGCTGTACACGTGTATTTCAGCGCCATGCAGCATTAGAGAAGCACGTATCATATGAGAGATGCTCAAAATCAGCGGAAAGAGCTAGCCTTCTTGATCTCGCCAAAGTTGGAAACGCTGAACGACTGTTAGAGGGAGCTGACAAAATTCCAGTACTGCCTGAAATAACGGTGAGTTCTACAGCAAAACAACGGCTAAAAGAAGGTTGGGCTTTAAAGCCAATGAAGAAGCCGTATCGCTTCAGTGAAAAACAAAAATCGTATCTGGTTGGAAAATTTAACATCGGGCAGGATTCAGGACGCAAAATGGATCCTGAAATGGTTGCAAAAGAAATGCGCCGAGAAAAGGATTCAAATGGGGTTCGTTTATTTTTAATGTCTGAATTTCTTAGCCCACTCCAAGTCTCCTCGTTCTTTTCACGGCTGGCTGCAAAAATCCGACAGCAACCAGTGGGCCAAGAAGTCGAAGAGGAGGATATGAGAGCTGCTACAGACGAGGCAAACTTTGCCAATGCTAGAGAGTCTGTTTTGGCCACTCTACAGCTGGGTCATCCAATTGTCTGTGGCCAACAAAATTTGTACGATATGGTTAAAGCAGACTCACTTTCAAAGCAGAAATTGGGGCAACTGCAATTCTTTTGTAGTGAACTTGGCCTAGATGTTCCTACTCCACCAGTGAGGAAGAAAGCCCCTTATGTGACCCTTTTGCAAGATTTAGTTCTTGGATGTTCTTGCATGGTGTCAGGGACAAGCTAGTCTGTTATCTTGACCCTGAATCCATGTCAGTAGGAATATGTGGTAAGAGCAGACTTTTTAATCCTGGGCGGTGGAAGTACAAAATGATTGCCGACCATTTTTCAATTTGCGCAAGAATTTTTTGTCTGTTTTTACTTTTTGTTTCTCATTCTTGTAGCTCAGGCAGAACATTGTTTTCTTTTTATTGCACGTGCCCCCCCCCTCCCTGCGTCACATGGCGTAGCTTAAGGGTTCAAAGCAATGGCGCAGCTTCTCTCAAACTCTCCCCAGTGTCTGCGCAATCACATTTCTTATCTGCGTGACCGACTCATAATGCGTTACGTTCAACATAAATGGGGCGAAATAATTTCGTTTATACTATCTGGATGTATCGTGAATAGAGACTGTGAAAGGAGTAGTGGATGTCATTTTTCGGTATGTTATCATTGGAGCTTTTATGCCTGTTTCAACGCTGTAGTTGAAATGTTAGACTAGCTTGAAATTTGTGTTTGTTTTGTTTATAAAAAAATGCTATGCAATATATATCATTTATGATATTTTAATATTTACTGATTTAGCCAAGCTTTTCGTATTCTTTCTAGGTTTTGACATGAAATAATGATTTATATGTTATATCTAGTCGAGTATCTGAAAACCTAAAAAGAAAAGAAAGTTAAATGCAATTTCTTTATCCTTCAATTAACTGTAATTGTCTTTTCAGCTCGTCGGCCAAATTCATCGGTGCTTGTTAATGCGTAACATTATGAATGACAAGAAAGAATCTCCAGCCAGAAAACCTTACAGAGCCAAGCACGATTAGTAATATAGTTTGTAATATATTGAGATCACTAGTAGCACTTGGTTAAAAAACTATAGGCCTCGAGAAATACTCGGTTGGGATAGCTGAATTTCTTTTAGTCATGTTGTTGACATGAGCGCGAGTGAAAATCGTGACACGACACATGACCTTTTAATTTCACCCGTTGCGATTTAATTTATATCAACTACTCTAGAATTCATTTCTCGAGAAATATAGAACAAAACAAACCTCACTGAGAACGTTAGAGCTTGTGTTCCAACCAAAACTCTATCCAACTTGACCGAAAATAACACATACTTCTTAAATATATTTGAAATGGGCTTACTTGTGCTTGCGTGACCGTTGCAATTTTGAAGGAATTACATGAAAAATTCCCTATGCGTTTACTGCTCTTAACGGGTGGGTTTTTAATTACCCAAGCTGGATTTTTCATATGTTACAGACCAATAATAGCACTTTTCGTTAATATAACGTTTATTATAAATTTCGATGTACCAGGACAAGATTTTTGCCTGCAAAGTTTCCTCATTTTCAAGTGTTTGCCAAAGAGCTAAGAATAGGAATATTTGGGCTTTCAAAACGACATGAAAAAAAACATCGTCTCACAATATTTGTAGATTTCCATGTTGTAATTTGGTCACCCTTCTGAAATGCGAAAGGTAGTTTTGATCCGTCCAGCCGTCTTTCTTCACGAGCGATTTGAAAGTACGCCAATTCTCGGCAAAATTAAATGGCGACTTTTACGCGAACACGGCATTTCACGTTTTGCCGGATTCCTTGAAAACGAAATTATTTTGGAAACTTTGATTGTAATTTTCGTAAATAGTTCACCAAAGGGTTTGTCCTGGCCAAATGAGAAGAAATTCGATTTTTTAGTTTTGACGCTGACTTCTCGATATTTACAGTCAGCCGCTCTTAAGTAACCCTTATATTTTGTTCTCTAACTTGAGACCATCGAGATTGAAAACAAACAAGCAAACACCGTCCTAACATTCTTAACTCTGTGGCATAAGTTTTGCGGCTGCAAATTGTCTGAAATTCGAGCGCTTTTAAAAATGCACAGAACTGTTTTTGGAAGCTTTTCGGATATAATAGGTTTAAACCGACAACAGCTTCGCTTATAGTTTTTCAAATAATTGTTATATTTCATTCTCTAACTAGAGACCATCAAGATTCAAAACAAAGAAACGCCAAACACGCTTTAATTAAATTATTATTATGCCGGCATAAGTTCTGCGGATGCGAAGTAAGCCCATAAAGTTAGGCGCTTTGAGGAACGCACAAAACTGTTTTCGGAAGCTTTTGGGATAAAATAGCTTTAAACCGACAACTGCTTCGCTTAAAAGATTATTACTATTGAAAACTTCTAGGACAAGAAAATCGACAGTTGCACAAAGAGATAGACCGGACAGTCAAAATTGAAAGCAAATCTTGTGCAGTTGTCTTGCGGCTCTGCTTAGACCTACTGTTATGAATAAACAAACACAAAATAATGGACAGAGAAATCATTTTTGAAAAAAGTTTATTCGAAAACCCGTAAGTTTATACTTAAAGGCAATTCGCATTACACTTCCAAAATCGTAGGTCGGTCCACGCGACTGAAGTCGGCTAAGCGTGGCAAAATATTCAAGAATCTGTCACAAATCTGAGAGCGTTTTCTAATAATTTTTTAAAGTCAAAAGTAAATGACACATTTCTAATGGCATAAATCAAATTTGCATTTCAAAACGTAATTTCTTTCATCGTAATACTCGAAATCATGTACCTTAGACCCTTTAAAAACTTTACTTACTCGGTTGTGTTTCAGAACAGGGCAAACTCTCCGCCGTGAAGAAAACAAAGCGATGAAGTCCTTTGAATGCAGCTTTCGTAACTTGAACTTTTCGCCTTCTACCAGTATTCTTTTGAACTTTTTCTTTCCATTTATTGATATTAGATGTTTTTTTTTGTCAAGTATAAAACTTCAGTACTCTCGAGCAATCGTTAAATGCTAAAGAAGCTTAAGCTTTTAAAGAAACCTCTTTTTCAAAAGCGACGATGGTCATGCGATTTCCCGCCAAGAAAAACGCCGGTTGCCCATAAGCACCGCGCGATTTGCCCCCAAGAAAAGATGGCATTCTCTACCCCCGTCGGGTTGTCTTGGGACTCCCCTCCCCCTCCCACAGAGTCTGTGCGGACGGACGTACGAATGTACGTACGTACGGACGGACGGTCACGTGACTATTACGTCACAACCAAAATTTCTCGGACTGATAGGTTACCAAATTTCCTTAGCAATGGAGCTCCGCTGGCGGGCTTTGCCCGCAGGCTCCGCTACAATTACAGGTAGCTGTGCCATTTACAGGATTTATTAATTAAGACAAAACAAATAAAAAAAGAAACACTCTTACGTTCATTCTTTTTTTATCCTTCCCAAAATCTTCACTCGTTCGTCGTCTGTTTCTCCATCTGCTGTATACATTTTAGGTTCAAGTCTTTGTGTCACTGAGTCATGAAGAAACGCCCGTTGTTCATTCGCCTTAGGCGTTTTGGACGGAATCTATAAACAAAGCCGGATATAAGCTGTGTTCACGTAAAACAGGCTCCACAAATGCCTCTGGAATAATTAACTGGGTTGCGTTTCAAGACCAACAGGAGATGACACATGGAAACGTTACTTTTAGTGGAGTATGGACAACAGAAACAAAGTGTGAAAAAGTCACCTTTTCTCGGGTGAGGTATTTCACTTGTTATTAGGTATAAAATCCACTAGGTTGAGAGAACTTTATCTTGAATGCTCTATCGACGGGCGTATGGCGCCTAAAACTTTTCCAGATCCCTTCTTTTAAATGGTCCTTCCTCCAATTCTAAACAAACTCTTTCTCCCAAAGTCAATACTCAATGCATTTTCCACAGTGAGTCAATGTGTCCTTGACCGCAAACATGTCACTGTGAAATGTGAGATATTATTTAGCCAGCGGTGGCTGCTTATACAGAGTTACGAGGTCGGTGAGGTGATCCCAAGCAGCCACTCTTTTTCTAGCTAGTCGTTCTAGAGATCCATTTTTTGCTTTGCCTTTGTTTTTAATGCCTGTAGGCAGGTATTTGTATTGCTGTTAACTCAAGAACTAATCTCAGAATTACAAGAACTGATCTCAGAATTACATACTCTGAGTTTGCCAAAGAAATAGTCTCCAATTCAGTTGTAGTTTAGTTGAATCTGTCAAAGTGAATTTTGTCATAATGACGTGCCGGAGAAAGAAACGATGCTTTTTTCCCCATACATCCTACCGTTTTTAGTCAGTTCACCTTCTCTATCATTGAAACGCGGAAAGGTCATAACAAGACTAACCTCTTGATGTCACTGAAGGAACAACGTGATTATCTGAGCCGAGAAAAGGCGTTGAGCGCACTCCAGTATGATCTTACTAGTTTGTTCAAAACCCTGGTTGGTGGGATTTAACCCCGCGTCCCCAAACTCTGCGGACTTGCGCTCTACCGACAGAGGTAACGACAGGGCGCAGAGATTTTTAACGTGCCCATCGATCTTGTGGAAGCTTAAAACGTGACCAACGGAACATGGTGCTATTCTTGGGTTCTATCTGTGAGGGGAAAACTGGGGGTGAAAACGACACAAAGGACGCCCAAATCGAATGGATCGTCGCCCTGACCCAAGGGTGCCGAGAAGCCTTTCCAACAAGGCATAAAGTGCCATTCAGTGAGTTTTTTTTTGTTATTTATTTTGCCACACCACAGACAACAATACAAAGATGGTGAGTAGAGAAAAAAACAAAGAAAGACGAAGGAATGATCGTAACAGTGGCAAGGAGGCCTAAAGGAAACTATGAAGCTTATGTTAATTTATATAAAGGCCTCCTCAATTACAATGTTACAGTTGAAATTGAAATTACAGGTACAACGACGGATGCCAACACAGTTTTACCAGAATACAGCTCATTACAAAATTAAAAGGTGAAAGTTACTGAATATTTTTCAAGAACAATCTGAGGCAAAAGTAGACACATAACTAAGAATTACTCATAGTTATTACAAATAAATGCCTTAAGTGATTTCTTAAAGGATGCTGGAGAGGTCGAGCTTAGCTGAGACAATGCAGTCGGAGGCTGTAGTTGCTTCATTCCCCTGTATTCTGGGGGGATTTCCTTTTGTTTGTTTTGCGTGTATTACAGTTGCTAATTGACCTTTGGCTAAGTGTTCCATGAAAGGCCACGAGTAAATCCACCAGCACACTGGAAACGGTCGGCACAAAACCTCCCCTCCGATTAAGTTGTTTACGCAACCGGCCGCGCGGTCTAGTTTCACTGAGGGTGTGGTTTCCGCCCATCTAACCAAAATAGTAATGCAAAAATATTTGTTGATATATCATTCAGTGAACTTTTTTGAAAAGCTCGGGGGATCTTCTTTGATTTTCAAATGGACTATGTTATGGGATTTTGCTGGTGTTCTCTTACAGCTAGGAACAAAATCCATTTCCATCCCAGCATCCGTGGCCAATGACACTTGTCAATAGTTTTACTGTGCTAGTATGGCGTGTTTGAAAAAACGTGGGCCATTGCTTTTGTAAATGTGACATATTCCCTTCAGTCAGTAAACAAATTTATCGACGTTTGGCTGGTGTTCGTTTTTTCCTTAAAATTGGGCTCCCTGGATTTGTAAGTATACTGGAATTTGATGACTTAATATTTTGTGAACACTTTGTTTTGATCTTAAAAATGTGACAGGAAAACCCACGTTCTAGACAAGGTACTTTTAAAATTATAATAATTCAGTATTATCATATGGGTTTCTGAACCATTGCAGAGCTTTGGTGAAAGGCCTTCTGTGTTTGTCACGGTCAAGTACGCTCGTACTAGCAAACTTAATGACGCCATGTACGTTTGGTTGGAGAATATAAATTTTCGGGATTTTGAGGTTTGCATCAGAGAATTCCTAGCATTTGATGGGAAACACCAAGATACAATTGTGGTGAGTAACTCGTAAAGCAAAAAGCAAATACTGGACATTCATTATATTAATCCCCATCGCAGCTAGTAATTTACAGAATGCATTTCAAACTTTCTTTGGAAGGGTATTGAGGTTATCCCCACTGAATAACAGTTAACCTAGAAACACACACGAACAGGCAACAGATCTAGAAAAATTTCATCATTTAACAGCGATGTTACCACATTTGAACTAAACGTAAAAGTTGCCTGGCGTGAGTCTCTGGTGATGTCGCAAGTCTTAGCTCGTGATTTGACTTGCGTTTATTGCAATCTTTTTTTTGCGAGTCGCATAACATGACTTGCATGTTGCAAGTGTTGCATGAGGCAAAGTGCGTGTTACTGGTTATTAGGCTAAGTGTCTCGGGTGCTTTGTATTACGCACTGCAAGAAAGTCGTATTTCTCGTTTGAAATATCTTGCAGCTCCTTAACGTGAGCACCATAATTATCATATCACTGAAGAAAGAACTGTACTTCTGGGTAGTGACAATAAAAAACCAAATCTGCTATTGTTGTTAAGTTCATCCATCTCAATTTTCTACAGGACTGGTTTGCTTTTCCCGGCAATGGCTCTGATCTCAATTTTACCATAACAGGCGAAGCATTTTTCCCCAACAGTGGCGCTCCTTCACCTGAGGACGACTACGGCTTTTGTCAGGTAACTGGCAGTAACTAAGAATCAGTAGACCAACCTTTTCAGCTACGTTTTCTCTTCTACATTCTTACACACTGCATGTTATTTGTGAATCGTTAATTCCCAACTCTGGCGAGCGTCTATGTTATCTCTAAAGTAAAATTCAACAACAAAACGGTGTTGAGAAGAAAATTATCTCAACGAAAACTAAAAGTCAGTAGATCTACATTAAAATAACAATTTGGAAAAATAAGGAAAATCAAAGTTTACAAAGAATACACTGGAACTAACTTCCGAATGAAAACTATTTCCAACATCACCTGATTGTCTGATTGCTACGCTTATTGAAGAACATCCATTTATTGCTTATTTATCTATCTGCCTGTTTGCTTGTTTGTTGTTTGCAGGAAGTGCCTTTCAATACTACTTTATATGCGACACCAGTCGTCCTTCTTTCTGTACATCACCAGTATGATCGTCAAACCAAAAAATACCTCGTTCCTCCTGAAAACAACATAATAACAGCATGGGTGGAGGTAGGATATTAATGTAGACCCTTGCGCACAAAAGCAGGGACTTAAAAGACCTTCCATTATTTCCTCATTGTGCAGTTGACTACTGTTATGGTATGAAAATTTAAATGGTTTACTGGAAAATTGCACCTGGGGATACAGGCAAATAAGTTGATTATCGGACCTTTCGTTTCCCGCTTGATGAACAAGTTCAACCAGCAAAATATGGCCATTTTTGAATACATATCTTTTCCCCAAGCCTTACGGGGTAAACCAATCCAGCTCTTTGCAAAATTGGACACACTGGTGGGAATATTTCCTTATCAATTTGTCTTCAAATACGATGAAAAAGAACAAAACCACGAACAACAACAAACCCAACAAACAAAAGCAAAACCATACATACCCGACAGAACAGTGTTTAGATCTAAAACGGGTAACACTTTTCTAGGAAACTCTCAAAGAAAAGCCGTGTCATTGGTCGCCGAAGCACTCATCTAAATGATTGCAATTTTTCGATAGGAAGTTAGTTTAAAAAACATGACGATTTGTGTGAAGGACTTGAGAGGGACACTCAGTGGACACGACCCTCTTTCTGTTGGCTATGCTGTGATTGGAGGTTGGTTTTTATTTATATACCAAGGTTACACTTAAAGATTTCGTGTCAAAATCTTAGTATGAACTTGTAGGACTCGTACAGTTGCATTTAAAAAGTCGACGAGGTGGGACGAAGTGGAGACCACCGAAAAAAAAAAAACGAAGAAGAAGAGGAAGAAGAACACCACGACGAAGAGGAAGAAGACGAAACTGAAAAAGGAAAAGAAGAATAAGAAAGAAGAACAAAATTGTCAATAGCTGTTTGTACAATTACAGCCAACGCTATATACTTAATTTAGACAAGTTCTTTTTTAATTGTCAGTTCATTTTGCTCTGAGGAAATCCTTGTAATATTTGGGTACAAATATCTCTGATTTTCTTTTGCAACAGACGTGGATCCTTGCATCGGCGTGCATTGTCCGCGGTTTGGAGTCTGCAAAACGTACAGTGCACATGATGCCCTTTGTGAGTGTTTTGACCAATGCCCCTCCTATCAGGATCCAGTGTGCACTGCGAATGGAACAACATACGACAACAAATGCTGGCACGAGTTAAGCTACTGTAGGGGATTGGAGAATAACCTTGTCTATCACCCAGGAGCCTGTGAAGGTAAGGGAAATACCCTTTTCGTAATATTAACTCAACTACAGCATGCAATAATGTCCTAGAAAGACTGTTACGCACTCACGGACGTTTTTCTGTTACAGCCAGACTTAAACGTCTTGGAAAAAGCTTGTTAACGGGGGAATAATTTGTATTGAGTTGGGTAATGAGATGCCCTGTTTATGAATGCCCCGTTATCTTATGATATTGGAACGTGATCTTCAAATAGCACATTATAGTCTAATGCATGGTCAATGACCTTCTCGGATTACTGCAAACCACTCTACAGTCGTCTTTTTTTTTACTTTTATTTTACAAGTTTTTTGATAAAAAATAAAACGATTTATGCTATAATTCAAAATCCTGCTTCTACGAACACCAAATGGTGACCGTATCAGAGTCATCCTTAGGCAATACTAAATAAATAGTTAATTGCTACACTGAAAATCCAAAGCCACTGAAATAATTCAGTGGCATAGGTGGGACTCGAACCCACGACCTTCGGGTTACTAGACCACTGCTCTACCATCTGAGCTACAAAACCACGATGGGAACAGCGCGTGGATGAATCCCATTTGATCTTACATGCGCACAGGAAATACCTGTGTCTAACATGCGTAGCATGTATTACATGCAAGAAAAAAATAAAGCAGGATAACAATGTTTCGATTCTATATCAGAATCATCCTCAGGTAATACTAAGGCAATACTAAATAAATAGTAGACAGTAAATATTTCCTGTGCACATGTAAGATCAAATGGGATTCATTCACGCGCTGTTCCCATCGTGGTTTTGTAGCTCAGATGGTAGAGCAGTGGTCTAGTAAACCGAAGGTCGTGGGTTTGAGTCCCACCTAAGCCACTGAATTTTTTCAGTGGCTTTGGATTTTCAGTGTAGCAATTTACTATTTAATAAATGGTGACTGCTTCTGTCAAGTAGAGGAGATCCCAGTGTCGGATTTCTAAATACAGTAAATGTTTCACAAATGTAATTTAATAAACCCTTTCAACTGATGAATTGTGTGCGTCCAACTTGTTAAATAGGCTTCCCATTTGTTCGTGGCCGAGTAGAACTTCTGCGAGTTCCAAAATGGTACGATTCTAGCTGCCAGACAGTCCCATTTCCGCCATACCGCTTTTATCCGGATAAACAGGTTCACGTCCAAGTCACCGTTAATCACATGAACCTGAACGACTCTGTGACAGTTCACGACGCTGTTACTTCATGGACGGAAAATGTCAACAGGAGGAACTTCACAGCTTGTGTGATGCGAACTGGCAGGAAGGCAAATTATTTTTATCCATTCGCGACCCTTGATTGGATCGCTTACCAGGGAGCACCACCTAAAGGGCTGACGGGAATTATTAAGATGCAAGAATGGTGGTCTGGGACAAAGTGCGCAGACGTAACGTTTCCCAAGGTATGATAAAAAAATGCGTCCTTCATTTCTGTATCTTTTTAGTTCATAAAAAGGGAAAGGTTTTTTTTTCAGTTGATATTTAAGAAGCAGAACAACTGCCTTTGATCACTAAGTCACTAGAATAAGACTCCTACCAACCTTTCATTTGGATTCAAACCTCTAAAAATGTATTATTTCCTTCAAGGTAATTGCGAAAAGCACCTTTAATAAAAAAAATCCATACTTTCCAGGTTTTTGCAAAGTTCTCTGGAACTAGATCTGGTAAACAGCCCATTTTACAGTTATGTGCTCAGTTCCCTGGTCTTTGCGCGGAATCAAGGCGCTTCTGGAGTTAACTCTGTTTTGTTACAAGCCTTTTGGCTTTTTTTATGTAAATTGGGAGTTCTTGTCACAAGAACAGGAAGGTTTGTATCAAGGTCACTTCCACGTGAAGACCACGAATTAATTTTGAAAGCAAATGAAGTTCTGTTTGGTCAGCTTATAGTGGGTACAAAAAAGTTTAATCTTCGTTTTCAAGCAAAGGTTACGCTGAATTTCACTGGTCATGCAAAATGGCTCGTTATTTTTCCAATCCTCCAGGAGAAGTTTCCTGAAGCGCCTGTAGTTCTTGTGACGTCAGAGCATCTAAGGACTGGTAAGGAGTATGATTCTTCTCTTCTTTGGACAGAGGATGTTGGCAAGCTCACATTTAAAGTCTGTCTTCGCGAGCTGCAAAACTTTGATGGAAAGCATGAAGATATTAGTGTGGTATGTGTGTAAGAAATACTACTTTCTTGAATTATGCATTTGAAAATTGCCATTGTCAAATGACATAGTTAACGACCGTCCTCTTATAAGACCAGAGGAACAAAAATCATTCAAATGCGCATTGTCTAAGAAACAGTCACCGGCAAGAGACGATGAAAGGAGAGAGCAAGTCCTCTATACATGGGCGTCTTCCGATGAAAATTATTCGAAATCTATTTTTGGCTCTGTGTCATACTGCGTGGTTATTTTAAGGACGACACCTCATTGGTCAGTTAGAATGATGACATGTAATTTTAGATTGTTGACATGGGAACAATAGATAAAGATAACATTCGCAGCATGGGTGCGAACTAATAATAAATTTCAAATAATTATGGTGGGACAAGGGGGCTCACCCTCTTACTTCATCCTCTCTTGTTATCGGCAAACCCTTTAGCCAAGGCAAGAATTAATTGAGTCAGTGCAGACAAAGACGAAAAGCATATTTCTACCTTCTCAAAATACGAATAGAGGTTTTCGCATTGTTCTACACAGTGATAGGAAATTTGTTTTCAAAACAAATATCACCTTAGCCGCTGACAACTTTCAAAATTGACAACTATGAGAACGGCTGTTATTTGTGTTCACAGAACTGGTTCGCCTTCTTTAAACTACACAAACCCCTCTTTGCGGAACATGGAGCTATTGAGTTTCGTAATACAAACCCGCCAACAGATGAAAACAACAACGCTTACTGCGAGGTAAGTAAAAAACGTCATTTAAATCAACCTTGCAAAGTTGGAGTCGTGGGTCATAGCACGACAAGCATAGAGTCCTGGAACGTTGCCATAATGCAACTATGCATTCCTGTGGTGACCCTCGCAAATGTAGGGTCGGCTTAAATAATTTGCCTTTCTTTAAACGCAAGTTTGGTTTTACTTAAGAACGTCCATAAAAAGGTAGATATGAGAGAAAAAGGTCTTGAAAAAGAGAGGACCAAGAATAAAAAAAAGAACTGAAAACAGATAGATGCAGAAGAACGTCTAGAGAACAAGGAATAGCTTGTAAAATTATTGAAAAAGTAGTTCACGCTCAGCTAAGTCAGCATTTAAATCACAATAAATTCCTATATCATCACCAGTATGGATTTAGACGTGGTCATAGTACTGTTCAAGCAGTAGCTCAGCTCAATAATTGGACTTTACAGTATATGGATCAAGGCAAAGTTGTTGGGTCGTTGTTTGTGGACATATCCAAAGCTTTTGACTCGTTAAATCATAAGATATTGCTTGGTAAGCTAGATTCTCTAGGGGTATCTAGTCAATCACTACGCTGGTTCAAATCGTATCTTTCAGAACGTAAGCAAAGTGTTGTTATCAATGGCTCGGTTTCAGATCCACGTTCCATCCAACTAGGTGTTCCCCAGGGTAGTATCTTGGGGCCGCTACTATTTAACATCTACATCAACAGTTTGCCCAACGCTATTAATGATGCCAAGATGATTCTTTACGCCGACGATGCTGTATTGCTATGTGCGGCATCAACTGCAGCTGAACTCAAAGAGTCCCTTGATATTGGTTTTACACAGATCTGTACTTGGTATTGTGAGAACAAGCTATCATTGAACGTCAAGAAAACTAAACTGATGTTGTCTGGAAGTAAGAACACATTAACTGCATTTGAGAATTTTGAATTTATATCTGACAGTGTGGTTATTGATCGCGTGAAATCTTTTAAATATCTGGGAGTGACAACCGATGAAAAATGGAGCTGGAAACCCCATATAAGGAACTTAGTTAAGAAATTGGGACATCGAATTAGTGTTTTTAATCGTATCTTACATATGCTCGATCAAAAGTCTCGCCTGGCATATTACAATGGTTTGGTCCTGCCATATTTAGACTACGCAGATATAGTCTGGGGGGACCAGCCTGGGTTGAAATCTGAGATGGACCAATTACAGGGCTTTCAAAATAAGTTTGCCAAAAAGGTTTTAAGGAAGAACGTTTCTTCCAAAGAAGCTTTAAAAACTCTAAAGTGGTTGCCACTGGAATGTCGTCGACGTGGGCATCGTTGTGAATTAGTTCAAAATGCTATTAAGGGAAATATCCCTGAACATTTTGACAACTTTCGATCGCCACTCAACTCTTCTCACGGCTATAATACCAGGAATGGCTATCTGCCCAGACTACCTAAAGTTAAGTCTGATTGGGGTAGACGCGTCACCTCATTCCAAGCCTTTAACGACTGGATGGCTCTTCCCATGGACTTGAGGAGGCCCATGCCATGCAATACATTTAAAAGGCTCTTGAACATCTTTTTATCAAATCAAATTATATGATTCAATAGTTTTAGCAATATATGTATATATATTTTAAGGACCTTTGATCTATTTTTACCATATTTGTACTTTTTATATTTTTAGTTTTAGCTTGTATCTATTATAATGTTTAGTTTTATTTTATTCTTTTGTTATAGAGGACCTCCCTGAAAACCACTCAACGTGATGGGAGTATCCTCTTTAAAGATTAATTATTATTATTATTATTATGTCCATAATACTGACATTTTTTTTACATTTTACAGTTTGTTTTATTCGCAAGAAACTACAGCACAACACCGACAGTTCTTATATCAGCCAATCACAGCACAAAGGAAAGTGGAAACTCGGCACCAGCTCACAACGGTATTACCACGTGGATCGAGGTAAAACCTGCTTAAGAGCTATTTATCGTACAGGGGATTTCGTTAGACAATATTTCAATAGATCAACCCAAACCTGTAAAAAAGTTGGAAAATATTTTAACTTTTTTTTTTTTTACAACAGATTGCATTGTATCAGAGTACTGTGTTCTCTTTCTTTTCCAAATTGGTATCGAAACATATTTTAACCATTACAAACCTTTAGTTATATATTGAACACTGTTAAATGCATATTTCAGCCAAAGAGGAGATACATGATTGATCGGAAGAGCACGTTGACCTATAATTTTTTCGCAAATTTTACGTTTATTAGTCACCTTCTTTAAGTGTACACCGATTATACACCAATTTTCATTACAGGAAATTAGTAATCACTGGAAAGTAACGTGAACAGATATATATCTTTTTATTTGATTTTGAAACGAGTTATAAGGTATTTCTCGTTTATCATATCTCTTTCGCGGGCATCGTGATCCATTCTGTTTTTATTTATTTATTTTGAAACATTACTTTGCAGTGCTCAATCAAAGCAAGTTTCTATAGTTTTTTCTATTTCAACTTTTCTCTCCGGCGATGAAATTACCTTAAATCATTTTCCAGTCAGTCTTTGCATTCATCCCACACTAATCCTGTTGGCAGGACCCACCTAACCCCATGGCTTTAAAGGCGCTAAACACTGGATGTGATTGGTTGAGCCCTGCATTTTCCGCTTTTTTGTCATCATAGTCAGGCCCTATGAGATTCCACAAGTTCTCCAAGTAGTTAACGCAACTCAAACAACGCAATGACCTGTTTTTTGGAGCTAAAGTATTTTGAAATAAAATCTCGTAATTTGTTTCCTTTAGTCCTAGGGTAAGTTTAGTGTATAGGAATTGTCAATTCTTGACTTACGTTTGTCGCAACACCTGTAATACGATGTGAAGCTGTTTTGCAGATAACTGCTGGAAATGTAGCAAGCGAGTTAATGCGGGTGTAGCGCTTGCATTTTATTTAATTGAATCTCCTTAAATCTAGATTTAAAAAAAAACTCGGTAGTTTACCAGTTCTTTAAACCACTTTCGAAAACTTATTTTTCTGGCCGTAAATAGCTTGAAGGTGTGTTCCTAGAGGCAAAAATTAAAGGTTACAACTTCACATTAATTATTTTGACATTATTTCGTTCTGAAGACTTTT
Organism: Siderastrea siderea; assembly: GCA_964030785.1. Classification (NCBI taxonomy): domain Eukaryota; kingdom Metazoa; phylum Cnidaria; class Anthozoa; order Scleractinia; family Rhizangiidae; genus Siderastrea; species Siderastrea siderea. The sequence continues at coordinate 32,587,380 of OZ034973.1, forward strand.
CGTCGTAAAAACCTGTTATTCGCAAAAAAATAATGGTTCAAAGGAGTATTGTTCTCTCTTCAACTGGAGGAAACAGTTGCACATGTTAAAGCGAAAAATCCGGTATTCTGAAAAGCCGCACCAGCTTTAGGTTTGAACCTGTTGGTATATTAGGCTTAGGTGAGTTCTGGCAACAGGAATGTACACACAGTTGCAGTCCTTGTACGAACTAAAAATAGTAAAGAAAATAAAGCTTCTTGACGTGCTAATATGAAACAAATTTATTCCTGTTGCCAGGAGCCACCCCATACCATTATGATAGCGCGGTTTTCAATTCAGTGTCGAAAGTAATTCGTGTTCTGCTTTGGTTTTGCTTTACTTCGCTCTGTGATTGGTTAAAACCTTTCGCGCCACTTTCTCGACCAATCAAGAGTAAAACTCAAACCAATCAGTCGCGACTTGCTCGCGCTCGCACGCTTTTTCCCGCGCTTGACGCCTGTTACATGTACTTGCTTCGAGTTCTGATTGGTTCATTGGATAATTTGTGTTTGTTGTGGTTGGCTGGGGTAATTAATTTGGTTTTGGTTTTACAACACTCATTTGAAAAGCGCTCTAGCACTTATTGGCAAATGGTATAAGATTTCTAGCCCTTAATTTATGCATAATGCCAAAAAGACTGTAACCGCAGCTAGTCAGCATAAATCACGTCTTCTTTATACTTCTAGAACATGAATGCCTCTGGATTTAGAGCCTGTGTGAAGGAATTGTATGGAACCAGATATGATCCCTTATCTGTGAGTTATGCAGTCCTTACAGGTCAGTTAAACTTAACATTACTTATTTTCAAGCGATTTGCGTGATTGAGAAAACTGGGCAAAGTTTGGACGGTCCATTACACGTACTAACGGCTGTTTTTAATGCGATTTTACTTCTGATGGCGATTTTACAGCGATTTGATGCGATGTGAGCATAAAGTACGCCAAAGTCCCTTTAAGGCAGCTAATTGATCCAGAAAAAGTGCGCGCTTAGATCTTATCACAACATGAAATATGAATCAAGTTGCCGGTAGTCAGGTGATTTGAAATCCAACGGAAAATATCTGTAATATCTCCGCAAAATTGACCTTAAAAATTTATTGTCTAAGTGGCCTTTAAGACTGGCAAGAAAATAACCGAAAGGACTGCTGTACAGGCATTTGTTTATGCTTCACATTCATTCACAGCGTGTAAATTTTGGAACAGCTTTTTCGATCATAAGCATTCGATGTACAATTTGCATTCATTTCGAATTATCTCTCAATCGTTTCAGTGCAGAATAAAGTAGTTAAGTTAGTTTTCCTTTTCTCCTGCCTTTCTCTCGTTGAGGTTGGTGATCGATGCTCTCGTTTCTTTATAGCAATGGCTCAGGAGCAAAAAATTTGAGTTACCTGAACCACGTCCCGATACTCCGTTAGATCCTACATTAAAAGATGTTCGTGGTTCAATGTTCTTTGGCTTACGTTTCCTACAATTCGGCCAATTTATTAATTCCTACAAAAAGTAGCTGTTGCCAGCTATCGGTTTTAGTCAAAGGGTAATTTGCTGATGGTACTTTTTTCCAGCAATAAAACGTAGATTTTTACTTAGAATAAGAAGAGAAAGGTTAATTCTGATACGGATCTTGATTTCCTTTCAGGTTTCCTCATCACAAAAATTCTCTCATTTTCTCTCATTTTTCTTTATGTGAAGTAAATCGCATAATAATCTTCATTCTATAAGATGATTTATTGCAGCTAGAGAGGTTAATGATCTCCTTTTGAGTGTGGATTTTTCCCAAGAGAGTCTATTCTGTTTAAACTGGTATTTTGCAGAAATCTGTGATCCTGGCTGGAGTTACTTTAATGGTTTTTGCTATTATATAAGTAACACGTGCACAAATTGGACCACAGCGCTAAAAGATTGTCGTCAAAAGTACTCAGTTCTTGTTGACGTGGAAAATAATGAAGAAAATGTTTATTTGCAACGCCGCCATAATGGAGAAAAATCCTGGCTGGGATTAAATGACATCTCCAGCGAGGGTCACTTCACTTGGGCGGATGGGGGAAATGGAAACTTTACAGCTTGGGCCAAGAACCAACCAAACAATTTTGGGGAACAGGATTGTGTGCATGCGCTTGGTGTGAAACACAACTACGAATGGAATGACGTCAAGTGCAGTGATTGTCATCAGTATACTTGTAAGAAAGGTAAGATATAGAATGGAACATTGTTCGTAGAATGCGATAAAGGAGAAGTTGTTTTCTTTTAGTTATTTATTTTAATTAATTTTTTATTTAATCAAATTCCAAATTACATTTAATTGCACAAGACAATCCAGTGAATCTGAGGTCAGCCTAAAACAGAATACGAGAATCCTTGGCAGTAAGCCGCCTAATTATCATAGGAGTCAGTTATGGAGACATTAAGGTGATTATCTGAGTCTGTGGATGAAATCCTATAGTGTCACCATTCAAATGAAACCTCTCCAGCAGTACTTTCACAAGACACTATTTATATTTAAGTATTTAAAAAAATGAAATTTGGGATTCGTCTTGAACTTTGATTTTAGGCACTCTTGGGAGTGAAAGGGTTAAATAACTAGTTGTATAAAAAACATAGAACGAAATTAAATTAAATTAAGAACAACTAATTACGACTGTGATAACCCCCGTACTTTTAAAACCATATGTCTTAAATGTAACCGTTCTCGTAGCCTTATTCGTCCTGTAAAATGTTGTCGTTACGTGTCTCTCCACTTTAGCTTTTTTAATGTTTTTTTTTTCATTTATTTAAAGCGGGCCCACAGTAATTGGCTACTCGCTGTTGTGGTTATCCCGCAGGGGGCGCGGACAATCTGTTTGGAATTCGAAGGATTTGTATGGTAATATTACAAGCTTCGTATTTAAAGCAAAATATCGGGGGTAATGTTCATATTTTTCTTCAAAATAAGCGTAAACTAACCGCAGTTGTTGTGGTTTGTCGTCCTTGTAGCTGTAAATGGCGAAATTGGCGATTTTGAAGGTTTAGCGTTGACGGCGTTGACCTGAGCGTAATAAGAGAAAGACAAGCGAGGAGAACTTCTGAGAACCAGGGGTATAGAATGGTAAAATCCGAGACTCGCCGAGACGCCGAGACCCAGTTTTTAAAATGCGAGCCCGAGATTTCCGTCTGTTTGTAAAATCCGAGCCCGAGACTGGGTCCTCCGAAAATACGAGCCCGAGACACGCTGAATCAAAAATCCGAACTCGATAATCTGATAGAAAGCAATAAAAGCGGCTATCACGCGCTTGCAGGCTTTCGGAACTCACAGAAGCTCGAACCTGGTGTTTTATTAAAGTTATTAACTTATAGTAAAGCGAAGTACCCAACCGGCGCAGTTATTGCATAACGTACCACTACTTATTAGCCAGGCTAGTTACTTATAAACTAATGATTCGATTGCCTGGTCTGGTCTGTCTGGTCTGTTTCTTATAACTCCGGTGGGAAACATAAAGAAAGCTTAGGAAGTTTGGCGTTCTGCTTTTGTGGTCTTTTTGTGAAAGAGACGGCTGGCTTCGGTCCAAGGAACACGCGTGGGCGTTATAATGGAAGAAGAAAGCGGTGCGGAGTTAAAGCGGCGAAAGCGCAAATACGGTGAGTAAATCTATAGTAGCTTATTACTGCAGTGTATTTATAGCCGCTAGCTTTTCTGGTTTTATTATTCAATTATTGATGGTTATTTTAGGTGCTGCAATATTGGTCACATCGTTTTTCTGTTTGTATATTGAAATGATCCATAAATTGGAAGGTTGGAAAGCTATGAACAAAACTAAAGTCAACTAAAGAGAATACCTGGTCTAACACTCAACAGGAAATTTGGCGACAAGCCACAGGAATAGCGAGGAATGTTACACATTGATGTTAGTTTAGCGTTTGCACTAAAAGTAGCCTGCGTAGCAAGCGTTTCCGTAAGGTTTTCCGCACGTTCGAGGCATTTTTTGTTTTTTAGCCGCGCAAAAATTGGGGCGAGCGCAAAAAAGTGCGTGACGGGGGAGGGGAAGGGACGCACTTTTTTGTGCCCGCCCCAAATTTCCCGTGGCCAAAAACGCGAAAAGTGCATCGAACGTGGGGAAAGCCTTACCGAAACGCTTGCTACGCAGGCTACACTAAAAGTTCCAAGTTTACTCTGTTTGTAACCATCATGTACTCGAAGATTGTGATTGCATGAGTCTTATAACTGAAATAATAAACGGCTAGCTATACAGTTATACCTTTATGACCTTTTATAGCTTTATACTGTGCGGCTCAATGATCTGTGAAAAGAGCAACATGCACACGTGGAACTGTGCGAGTGAAGCTGTAAACAAATGACATCTCCGGAAATGATCCTGCGCCGCAAATGATGCCATTGAAAATCAGGAATCACGTGGGGTTTTATCATTCAAAGAGAACAAAGTGAATAATTGTGTAATCATATGAAGTGTTTTAGAGGACCTACAACGCTAACAAAGTTCAGGATCTGAAATAGATGATTTGGCATATTCTTGGCACTAGTAGTTTTGGCACTAGCCTATAAGGTTATAAGCTCTAGCCTACAAAGCAGGCATTTATTTAAGACCTGTTATACAGACTAATACGGTAATCTCTTAGAACTTACGTAAAGCTAAATATAAGCGGGAGGGGGTGGTATAAGGGTTGGCAAATATCATGCGAAACAAAATTGGCGGGAAAATGACTTACTAAACCTGAGGGAAAGGTGTATAACCTCAAAAAGCTAGACAGCAGTAAAGAATAATTTGACTATGTTCTATTTGGCCTAAAAAAATTATAGAAGAGGATAGCACTGATGTAAGCACAGATGATGAAACTGTTAATAGGAAATCGAAGAAAAAACGTCACGGAAAGAGCAGCGTGCAGAGGGTAACTTTAATTGCGCGTGAATGTCCGCATAGAAAGCTTTATTAATAAAAGAATACGAATACTTTTTGCTGCTTTAAAATGGCACAGTGGAACCCACTAAAGCGCGTCGCTTTAGTGCCCGTATCATTCGTCTTAACTAAGGAGAAGCTCAACTCTCGGTCAACACATCCGCAATTATTTGCTCCAAAGCATATGTTCATTTTGAAACGTGCACAACTCGGCTCAATAGTCTCAATGTAATTTATTAAAAAAAAAAATGAAAACGGATAGAAAAATAAAAACGTACCGTGTGAAGATAACCAGTGTGCATAAAGCCACTTAACTTTGTATATGAGCGTGTCACTTGAGTCAGAGAGAAGTGTGCGTATTAATCGGCAAATACTGTATTTCAAGTTAATCAATATTTTGCACAAAAGCCTTACAAATTCTGTCTCAAAAGCGGGTATTAAAAAGAAATGAATTCGTTGGCTACAGGAAAGGGAATTAGAAAGACCAAAAGAAATGGAAAAAAGAAAAAGACAGTAAAACATGTCAGAGTCAGCGAGAGTAGCGAGACGTCTCGTGACGTCTCATGGCCTGCGTGGCCTGGTTAGGAAAGAGAAATCTGTACAGGAGGTAGCCATGAGAAGTGACGTGTGGTCTTATTTGGATGATGATTCTCACGTTGAAGCGATGAATTATATCATCATTGCCTGGCTCTGGTTTGCGACAAAGGTACCGCAAACACCGAAAAGTTTGCCTGGTTCCCACAAGGAAAACTGATAAAGGCCGCACTGTTCGACTCCCTCACAGATTCCGGGAGTAAAACAATGAACATTTGCAACTTTTTACCCGTTCTAGTGACATAAGACTATCTTATCAAGAGGGATAACCCTCTGGTAATGAATTTGAAATACCTTCAACGCACCGGCATAACCTAACGTCAGCGTCGGTACTACAGCGGACGTATGAGGAAATAGGTCCTAACAGTAAAAAGATTCCGCAATCTCAACCAGGTAACGTGCTATATGTGGTCACACATTTATAAACAGTCGACTAGCTATACAGACTAAGCAGTCACCTTCGTGACTACATCTCGTGCGACAAACAATATACAGCCAAAGAGGAACAAAGTGTGTTATCTAAGGCTGTAAAACAAAAGGGGGGACTTGTGACTTACTAAGTACGTACTATGCCATCGTGCTTTCACATAAATGTTTCCATGACATGAAGCAGCTGTAGGTGCCTGTACTGTTACTAGAAAGATGGCAGTCGAGGCCATCCGTTATTAAATCTTTCTCTAAAAATTCGTCGGTACAAAATGTACACTTGGGTGGAGAGACAACAAGGAGCATGGTTTCTTAGCTAAGGCCGGTCAAGAGGCAGCGCCATAGGAGGGATAGGTAATAACCAATCAAAACTCAGTGGAAAAGGGCAGAGGTGGTGAAATTTACTAACAAAGTGAGAACGGTATGCAACTATTTTGTTGGCCTTTAACAGCGTGAGATAGCTTGGTTTGGGCAAACGTCGGTAGAGCTCAAAGATTCAAAGCAGCTGAGCCCGGAGAAAATTGTTTGTCGATAAAACGTTCAGCTAAATTTCCCAACTTGCGTCTAATTTATCTATTAGCAGTTATCTTGTATTTAATTGTACAAAAATACATCAAAGGAAACGTCAGTTGTTTAAAAGGCAGTATATGAATCGCTCAGTTAGAAGCATGTTTAGCTCGATGTTTAAAACAAATGGGACACACCAGTGCTTAGCGCCGAAGGACTGAACGATAATGGGTAGTCTGCAACGTTGTCAGCAAAGCCTTGAACTAAGTAAATCATGTGTAATAAAAAGGGCAATGTAGATCTTCCTAATAACTGATTTAGCTTAAATATGTACGGATGTTCTCATTCATTACGGGTTGGTTATGTGTCGCTGCAAACAGAAATAGACTTAGCACTTGCTTTGCTTGCTCGTTGAACTGTAAACTCCGTGCTAATATAGCTTAATATCGGGTGCAATTTTCGAGATTCTGAGATCCAAATTATAAAAATTCGAGACTTCGAGACGGTTCAACGTGTAGCGAGCCCGAGATTCCGAGACTCTTATTTTGAATGCCGAGATTTCGAGACTCGACTGATATTTTCCGAGACGCTTCATTTTGGATAGACCATTCTATACCCCTAGAACCGCTCCAGCGCCAAGCCGATTTTCACCCCGAAATTCGCATTGCCCCGCTTCTAAATCAAGATCCAAGCAAAACTGAGATGTTTAGGATTCTTCTCGTACCATTCGCGTGAAAACCCTCCAATGACCAAGCGCTAGTCGACGAATAAAACACATATAGAGTTTGAGGACGGCACACGAAAATTTGCCAGGGATCATTTGAACTCTGTATGTGTTTTATTCGTCATATTCCCTTCCCTGGTAGCAGAGATCTCTCACGGCGAGAGAAAAATGTTTTTTCTCTCGCCGTGAGAGACCTCTGCTACCAGGGAAAATATTCCCATATAAATCCTTCAAATTTCAAACAGATTGTCTGGGCCCCCAAGCCTGTAGTTACCCTGTCGTATTTATTCGAGGTCTGTGTTTTGCTTTGTTTACTGTGGTAGTTTTATAAGTAATTTATTTAACTTCCTTTTCTTGATCTTCTCTTTGTTTTCTTTAGGGCGAAGCTAATAAAAAAAAATAATTATATATCCACAAAAAGAAGTAATTGCAATAAAAAATTTTCATTAAATTTATCATAACAGAAGGCAATCAAGTTTCTAAAGAAAGACTGACAAGGTGTTCGACTCCCTCATTGTATTGAGAGGTAGTTCATTCCATTGGCGGCAAACCCGAACAACAAGGAATTCTTAAAAGCTTCAGTCCTACTTAAAGGGACATCGAGTGTTAAATGATCAACGTTTTTCAGCGGCTTGTCGCAAGAGCGAAACGATACATAATCTCTTTCTGGATGACGAACTCTTGGTTTTTGTGGTCTTTTCAACAAACGAGTAGGGACATCCTTCAGGGAAAAGAAATAATGAAAACATTTTTTTTTCCGTAGTGATAACTGACTAAGGGAGTGTTCATCAGAAAACCAGGCAGTACCAGGCACAGGAGGTGACAATACTGAAGTCACCGATTTGGCTCAAATTTGGCACGGCTCAAACGTGTGCTTTCTTGCGCAATTAAGCAATGTCATTATGTCGTTTCTTGTTTTAGATGTCGATGAATGTGCTGACAGCTCGCATGACTGTGACGTTAATGCAGATTGTACCAACACCCACGGATCATACAATTGTACGTGCAAGCCAGGATACACGGGAGACGGAAAAAGCTGCGTTACAAAAACTAGTCACCGTAAGTTTCATGCTCATTAGTTGACGTTACTTGTTTTTTACGCGAAAGAATTCGTTCTGGAGGTATGATCCGTCGTGTGGACTCGTGTGGGTAAAATGTTTCACTAAACACAAGATAGGCAAGTGGTTGCTTTTGGTTTAATTCCTGTTGATTCAGTTATTTCCTTGGCTTGGATTTGATTTGTGATCGAATTTCAATGTCAATGCTGACGTTTTTCGTTTTGCCACGTACCTAGGACTGCGTGCTGTAGAGGCTTGTTACTCAGGCCTGGAACCCGAAGTGGGAGGTCGTCTCGACCCCCTGTGCGACTAGATTTGTAATTTAACCACCCTCCCCTGGACAGTTTGTTGCCTTAGTATTATGGGGTGTCAGACCAAGTGCTTTTATCGGAAAACCCTTGTAGTCAAGTCTGTAATTTGTTCGCGATGCAGTGCAGTTAAAGCGGATTGTTTGCCTTTAAATTGTGGAGAAAATTGATCTTTCAGTTGGAACTCAACACTTGTGACTATAGCCAAGACATCCTGGGAGATTGAAAACAAGATCAAATTTCTTTATTGACCAACGTTGTATTTTGGGTTCCCTCGTCCATTTTTCACACGGTATTGATCAGTTAATAAAAATCACACCCAAAAGCCAGGATCCATCAAAAGATTTCTGCACTCACATAGCAAAGTGAAGCAACCACTAAACAATACCAATTCCGTGTATTAAGGTGGCTCGATCGGGTTTCTGAGTGACGATGCCTTTCAACTTTGAGCAACTAGTGTATCACAGTGAACAATCCAATAAATGATGTACCGAAATTTACAATTGCACGCCTATTTGAAACAATGGAAATGCATAATGAGAGCAACAAGCCATAGGCGTGAAAATCAGTGCATTATGTCCTGAGTTTAGACTCAAAATTGACAGCCCTACAACGTTTCAATGAATTTTAAACTCGGGGATTTTATTGAATATTGATCATTTTCCTTTTTAATTCATAATCCTTTACATAGGTGTAGGGTCAATGTTTGATAAGAAAAGCCGAGTAACACTCTAAACCAGTTCAAATTCAAGCCAACTTTTCTAAAAATTCAAAAAAACGATCCCTGAAATTTTCACACATAGTAGTTAGATGGTGTAACATTCATTTAAAACCAAAATGTTATTTCATCAAGCCGTTGTGGACATACTTTTCAATACATTGTAACAGTCCAAATTTCCTTGGTTTTTGGACACACCCTAAATTAAAGGGGCGATAGAAGGGGTTGCACACTCATTTGGCATTGTGGAAGCACAGATTAAATGATACCAACGCTGTACGAGGGCACGATATAAACGTTGTGAAAGAACAGGGTCATGTAAAGAACCAAAAGCAAACAAGTGAAGGCTTTGAGAACATAAACAACAGTCGCCTTGGCCATGGTTAAAAATATAAATCACGATCTGAGAAGATATGAAAATTAGACTACTCTTAAAATAAACATGTACTGATTCATGGAGCTATGACAGCTCGCACAATGCGCAATATATTAAGCTGCCCCGCTCAATCTGCGATCTCGTAATGTTTACGTTAGCCATATAGCTTCATATTAACAAATTAATTTACACTCAGAGAGGAAAAGATGACGCCTGGATACCACACAAGGAATATTTGGTACGAAATACATTTTTAAGGCTAGCTTGATAAATTCAATCGAAGTAGAACTCATACAGCCTGCGAGTAGGTCCTGCGATCGACGAAATAGAAATCGGAGCCACGTGGAAGACAGCGGAGTTTGTAAATGAACCCCGTATGAACCCAATAAATCCAAAAGCTTATCACTGCACCCACTTTTAAAAATAACGCTATCAGGGGGGAAAACGGGGTAACTTGTTGGAATGTTTTACCGAAGAGAGTAGAAAAACTTTTCTCGTAAACTGGTCCTTGTGATGGCAAGTCAAAAAAGGATTTATCAGTTAAGGGATGGTGCCTTTATATATTGCTCCGGCTTCTGTACCTAGTACCAATCGCACCCATCCTCGGAGACCCAGGGGCAGCTAGTTGGGGCGACGGGATTTTCACGGGAGAAAGTTTACAACAAGAACGGGAGAGCCCCTGGGCATTTACTCTTACCGAACAAGTTCCAGAAGCGTTTGAAATCCCGCTCGCTGATTGGCCAGAAAAATGTTCTGGCCCATCAGAAGGCGGAATTTCAAACTCTTCTGGAACTCGTTCGGTAAGAGTAAATGCCCAGGGGCTCTCCCGTTCTTGTTGTAAACTTTCGCCCGTGAAAATACCGTCGCCCCAACTAGCTGCCCCTGGGTCTCCGAGGATGATGAGCACCACGCCTCGATATAACTATTCTTTTTGTCTTTCGATCAGACGGCCTCAGTGCGTCAAATATTCTTGGCCTTAATAAGAAGTACCTTGACCAGTTGACATCGTATCTGAAACCAGTCCTCCAGAGTTCGTCCAGTAGCAGGTTTATGAGATGTTGGCATGCTAAGACAGATGGTTGGGCGGCATCAACATTTCACAGACAGTGTGATAACAAGGGTCCTACTGTCACCATCATTAAAGTCAACGATTACATCTTTGGCGGATACACTGACGTGTCTTGGTCTAGTAAGCATCATTTATTACAGCACGACTTTTACAGAGTTAATTGTAATTGCTAAATAGCAACTAAAGGCAGGTGACAAAGCAAATCAGATTCATGGATTTGTATCTTTCCAAATAAAACGTATTTACTTTTTTTTAGCTGTTTATTGCACTATGGCGTTATGTTCCCTCACAAACGGGTTAAGGTCACTCAATCGAAATAAATGACGCGCTCTATGCCTCTCTAAGAACTCTAATAACATGGTCATTTCTTACTCGATTGTCTTGAAACTTTCGCATTTTACACAATAATACGAAGATGTACTGTTCGTTAATTTTGCGTGATTTTGCTTTTTATTGAACACTACTTTTTTGATAAAATTGCTATTCTAACAAAACTGAGCTCTACGATTTGGTTTAAACTTCTAGAATCAGCTTATAATAACATCTTACCTTGACTCTTCAAGTTTCCGCAAAATCGTAGGAACAGAAATCCCGGTACAATGTGAACGTCAAAATAACAACCCCAGACGGACTTCAAAGTTTGGACCGCTCTAGCGCTTTCCAAATTTGACTGAAAAGCGTAATAATTCCAGATAAAGTACGTTCAATGTATCGTTATAGTTAGTTCCAAACCGCATTTGGCTATCCGGAACGATGAAAAAGTTTGGGCGGCTATTATAAACTCACTTTCTGCACCAAAATATAACGAAGTCGCCAAATTCACGTTTTCCTGAATTATATGAAAACTAACCGGAACATGAAACTGAATCTTTTACACATACTTTGCGTTATTTTACTTTGCTGGGGCGGTCTTGGTTTGGACAATATATTTTTTGAAAGTAATGCACTATCGAAACTCTGTTCTGTGTACGGCTTTGTTGGATCATGTCTAAAAGTACACACGAGTGACCACGATTGACCACGAATGACCACGAATGACCACGAGTGACCATGAGTAGACCACGAGTGACCACGAGTGACCACGAGTGACCACGAGTGAGAATGCATCGAAATATTTCGCTGATGTCATGATTACGTCATCATTACATCATTTTATCAAATAATCACTATTTCACGGTAAACTGACCATTTCTTGAGACCTTAATACCTGGATTCGACATTTTCGCCACTTCTGACTGAATGGGGGAGGGGCAAGGGGACGGACTGGGAGGGGGATGGGGATACAAACTTCCCGTCACCAGCACCCTTTAACCCCGGTTCCCGCCACGTTTCTTAACTTTTTCTTCCCGCGCTTTTTTTTCCGCCTCCCGTACACCTCCCTCCCTCTTTTCTACCCGGAGTCCCAAATTCTGTCCACCTCCCTCCCTTCGCCCCCTCTTCGAAGGATACCAGTGACTAAGGGCGAAAAAAGGAAAGAAAGTGAAAATGACAAATATAAAAATTAACAAAAAGGTTTTTTGTGAAAGTACGTGATTTAAGGAAATATTTTAACAAGAAAAAACCAAGCCTGGAGAAAAGCACAGAATTGACAGGTAGTGAATGACAATTTGAACAATCTTTAATGCCTTATGATTCTTATATGTGAGAGCCCAATTTTCCCCTGTAATATGACATAATTCGTTTAATAGTTAGAATTTGGGAACCCGGTTAGAAAAGAGGGAGGGAGGTGTACGGGAGGCGGAAAAAGCGCGGGAAGAAAAAAGTTAAGAAAAGTGGCGGGAACCGAGATTAAAGGGTGCGGGTGACAGGAAGTTTGTACCCCCCATCCCCCTCCCTGTCTGTTCCCTTTCCCCTCCCTCATTCAGTCAGAAGTGGCGAAAATGTCGAATCCAGGTATTAAGGTCTCAAGAAAGGGTCAGTTTGCCGTGAAATGGTGATTATTTGATAAAATGATGTAATGATGACGTCATCATGACATCAGCAAATAATTTTGATGCATTCTCACTCGTGGTCACTCGAAGTCACTCGTGGTCACTCGAAGTCACTCGTGGTCACTCGTGGTCTACTCGTGGTCACTCGTGGTCACTCGTGTGTACTTTTAGACACGATCGCTTTGTTGTTATCTGAATTCCGCAGGTAGCGCTATATGCAAATTTCCTTTCGTTTGATGAGAATTTGAGGAATTTACACATTGGCTAGGGGGGTGCATTGACAGTGTGTGGTCGCTACACGCTTTGGTGGTTTTACGTGTTTGTTCTATAATTTCATGATCATGCTAATTGAAAGTAAAGGAACAATTATTATCCTATGAAATCCTATGTTGATATCAGGCGACACACTTTTTTTATATCTCAAAAGGACGATTTTAACCTTCACTGGCATGACATTATAGACACGTAAAACCACTAAAGCGTGTAGCGACCAAACATCGTCAATACACCCCCTAGCCAATGTGTAAATTCCTCAAATTCTCATCAAATGAAAGGAAATTTGCATAGCGCAACTGTGGAATTCAGATAACAACAAAGTTGTGTACAGAACAGAGTTTCGATAGTGCATCACTTTCAAAAAATATATTGTCCAAACCAAGACCGCCCTAGCAAAGTAAAATAGCGCAAAGTATGTGTAAAAGATTCAGTTTTATGTTCCGGTAGTTTTATTCAGTTCGTCCGGTCAGTTTTCATATAATTCAGAAAAACGTGAATTTGGCGACTTCGTTATATTTTGGTGCAGAAAGTGAGTGTATAATAGCCGCCCAAACTTTTTCATCGTTGCGGATAGCCAAATGCAGTTTGGAACTAACTATAACGATACATTGACCGTACTTTATCTGGAGTTATTACGCTTTTCAGTCAAATTTGGAAAGCGCTGGAGCGGTCCAAACTTTGAAGTCCGTCTGGGGTTGTTATTTTGACGTTCACATTGTACCGGGATTTCTGTTCCTACGATTTTGCGGAAACTTGAAGAGTCAAGGTAAGATGTTATTATAAGCTGATTCTAGAAGTTTAAACCAAATCGTAGCGCTCAGTTTTGTTAGAATAGCAATTTTATCAAAAAAGTAGTGTTCAATAAAAGCAAAATCACGCAAAATTAACGAACAGTACATCTTCGTGTTGACATACGTATTATTTTTCGATAAATTGTGTGTAAAATGCGAAAATTTCAAGGCAATCGAGTAAGAAATGCCGATGTTATTAGAGTTTTTAGAGAGGCATAGAGCGCGCCATTTATTTGGATCGAGTCACCTTAACTCAACATAGAGCTGAAAAATTCCGTATTTATTATTCCATTACTCCCGGATCTGGTTAGCGTCACGTCATAGTTATGGAGTTAACCTGCTCATTACTTAGAAAACTTAGAAGTCCTGCTTAGTAGAGCGCATGTCCGGTCTTCTTTTGAGAAGTGTGCCTATCTTGCTAGCGGGTTTACTTGTTAGCAGCAAAGGACTGGAAAAAGTAGTCGGCTAATTCACGTCGCTTGGGTTTCTTTGCCTAGACAGCACAGTGATTTGACCCTCTTGAAAGCTCTCCAAATTACAGGAGGGTAAAGAAGGAAGGGAATAGACTAAAAGCGGATGCTCGTTTGCCACGCGGAGCCGAGCGCCCGCGAAAAGGGACTGGATAGAGAGTGAAAACAATTACCTGCCGTCTTAGTCTCTTGGTACTTGATGCATCATAATAGAACGTTATCTGTCTATTTCCTTTCGAAGGTAATTATTTGTCCAAGATTTCTGTAGTTATTCCTTAACATGTAAAGTTTGACTATGTAAAAATAAATTTATTCAGTTGTATGAGTTTGTTATTTTGTAAACGTGTAATTACTTTTCCAAATATGCATTTTTGCAGCTTTATAATGTGTTGTTTTCTTCCCCTAGGTTCTGGTGGTTATGCTTCATCCAGTAAATCGTTTATTTACTCTCTATACAACATCAATGGCTACGCTCCTGTTAAGCTACAGATCAAGTCAAGGGGTAAACAATACGCTATATACAGAGGCTCTAGTTACGGACCAACGTTTGGTAACGGAGACATCTACATATCGAACAACGCTGCGAGCAACAGGCAGTCCCACACCTATTGTGGCTTCACTTACCCCCTCCCCCCAGGGTATTCTTCATCTTATTCTTCCTGTACATTTTATGCAGGAAGCTACAAGTTCACTCCCACTGACATTGAAGTATTCTACGAGACAACAACTTAAACCAAGCAAGCAAAATAATGTGAACTCTGGTTACCCAACCATCTCTATTTTTCCATACCCTAGTAAATTTTCTAGGGTACGTTAAAAGTAGTGACAACCCTTTGGCTGACATGACATTTTCTACTATTTGCAGCTTTGATGTCTCCTTAATTGTTAATTGTTTCTGAGTTTTTACCTTTTTGGGAACTTAACAAATGTTACAATTCTGACGACATTTCTTAACAAGTTCTTGTTACAGTAAATCGTAGACTAACCCTTCCACTTAGATTGGAATCACGATATTTTTTGGTGTGGTCTCAGGGAAGGGTTATCTGGTTATTACTATTTTTTAATTGCATATCTTATGTTTTTCGGACAGAAAAGAAATAATTAAAAAAGGAAAATGATATAAATACCGGATGCCAGCGCGTCGTGGAACCACAGACTTGGACCGGCCCCCTCCCCTCCCCACACGGTAATAAGTATGGAGTTACAATAAATTGTTGTTCAGTGGATTCCCACTGTCTTGATCTTTAAAAAGAAATGCAAAATTGCTCGAGAAAGAGGGGTTGTTAAATTTTCTACTTTTTAGACCTATACATAGGTCTCTGTGCATTATACCGGCTGGCTGACCATACTGTTTACTACTTCAGTGTGTCATTCAACAAACATGTTAACCCCCATAATGTTCTATTGTAGGCGAATATCATCACTTTAAGATTGAATTCTTCCTAGTTATGACAAACTCCATTGCAATTGTGCAACTAATTTTTTAACCCTTTTTCTGTAAAGTTAACATATTCATAACTACTTCAGTTGGAGATGAGCGGTGTTAGTTTAGGCCACAGAAAGCCATCAGCTGATTTGTTCGAGATATAGCGGGATCGAATTCGAGATAACCGAGTTCAAGATCGATAGGCCGGACTAAATACGGAATAGAAAGCGCGGGGGTCTAGTCTATTTGCTTTGATTTTCTTTATAAACAAGGTTATTAACTGGAATACTAGTTCAATTAGCAGCTAGTTATTAATATTACAATAATTTATTTCTAATATATAAAGTAAAACTGATGCTCGTTCACTTTGACGACCGTATGAGTTTACTTGTAAATGTAAAATTTAATGAATTATAACTTAGTAGTAGTAGTAATAATAATAATAATAATAATAATAATAATAGTAATAATAATAATAATAATCATTGTGTTAACTTAAGGAAGTTGAGCATGTGAGATGAATCCTTTACAGTCGGTAAGATGGAATATAGTGGAATATAATGTACTGTACCCTACTTAGTTTCTTACATTTGAAGATTCCATGTAACCGACGTTAAATTAATGCTTAATCACGCTCTGTTGTGTAAGAAGAAATTTTTCTGGCCTTACTTTGTGGGTAAGCTGGGCGCAAAGGCTAAAATCATTGTAAACGCCAGCAGTAGGTTAATTCAATTTTTTCAACAAATTATTTCAGTTGCCTAATCCAAAACTAACAGCTCAAGTACAATAGCTGGCTGTACTATATAGCCATCATTTATGACAATTCTTATTGAACTATACGACTGTAATAATATAACTGAATGCTTAGCTTTGTAAGCAGATGCGTTGTTGTAGGTTAAAGGTGGCGTGATTAAAATTTCGTATTGAGCACCGAAGCATTTTCACTCCCAGAGTCAGTTTTGGAGACATTAAGGTGATTCTAACTCCCGAGACTGTGGATGAAATCCTATGGTGTGACCATTCAAATGAAACCTCGTCTGCAGTACTTTCACATGGTACTATCAACATCTGAGGGTTTTTTTACAAAATGAAATTTGAGATTTGTCTTGGACTGTGATTTTAGGCACTCTTGAAAAATGCAGCAAATACGTTTTAATTGCCATAAATGCGAAATTATTCACAATAATGAATGGTTCACCTTGTTTCTGTGTTATATCACTTGCTATTTAATGGCTTTTTGGGGTGATTTGAAGCGTTTTGACCGAGAATAAGCGTACTTGATTATTTGTACCTAACACTTAATAAGCGAAGCGAAAGGTAGCCTCCCACGCAGTCGTTTTTAGGGGAGTCGTATTACCCTTCTCCCCACTAGGGTAATACGACTCCCCTAAAAACGACTGCGTGGGGGCTAAGCGAAAGGTAACACACTATTGGCCGTCACGTGACCGATTCAAAGTTATTTATTTGCTGTAAATCTCGAATTTTGGCACCCCACTCCAAAATTCTTTAATTAAGAGACCACTGGCCTTATATCATAACAACAAATACATACCAAAAAAGTCCAACATTCGCGTCCTTTCCCTTATCAAAATCGCCATTTTCAATCTCTCCACCACATCGAACCATCCGTGTGACGAACTGTTCGCGAATGCAAATTTCTGAGCCTTTTCATTAGAAGACTTGCACAATAGGCGCTCAGGACAAAAATATCCCTTGTATGGGAGGTGTATTTGACAAATTACATGCAAAATTTGAAAGTCGCACGTGAAGCGTGGTGGAAACGGCCGATTACTTTTTACTTTTAAAAGTTTAAAAACCCTTGCTGATAATACTGAAAAACATCGAAATTTATTTACGTGCTACACATAATGACATTTCGAATATCAACCTTCAATGCTATCAGAGGGAGTCAAAAAAGACCTCCGTTTAGCTTTTTAGTGTTCAAGATAAAATTACAAAAGTAAATGTGTCTTTTTATTGAATTTATTTAACCACAGGCAGCCCAAGCTTAAGCTAACATTGAGAGCTGCGCATAAATTAGCCTGTTTTTTTTCCCATGCTATGCACAATAATGACATCGGCAACATTTAAGAGTTTGTATGGAAATGCTACAAAACCCCTCAAATGGCCACAAATCAGAAAGAAGTCAAAATAAAAATAATTTGCCTTATTTCATTGTTGCATTGGTCATTATTTGAGGGCTTCCTGGGCTGGTTTGAAGCTTTTTAGGCGAGAAATTGAGGTTTTTATTTTTCTTGTTTGCCGAATCTTAAGAATTAATTAAAGGTAGGAAACAGTTTCACACTGCACCTCACTTGAGGTTCGATAAATTCCATCACAATAAACGAATCGCCCTAAAACTTCAAAGGTGTATTCTTGGGTCTTGCGCATACCTCTGTTCGTTCTCGTGGGTTCCAGATCCTATTTTAAACCGTCGAAAATCCCTCTTAAATACGAAACTCGCCTTTCCTGGTATGCGTTTTCATTTGAAGTGCATCAATGAATCATTGCGAGCCGCGTTTCGAGGACAAAATGGCCCTCAGCCGGGGAGAGGCTGAGTGAATTGTCCACAAGCAAAAGGCGACACTGCGGAGTCCAGAGAAGTCGGTTTAACCGGAACTAGAGAAATATTAGAACAGCCGTGAAATTTACTTGCCTCACTTGACTTGGAAAACCATAATTTTGTTTTAGGGACGACTGAAGGACTATCTTTTGCTGCACTCTAATCAATCCATTCGATGATTTTATGCCGAGTATTTGGCGCAAGTGACCCTGCTCACTGCCCGCAAATCAACCTCATTATTTAATTCCGATATATAGGGTTGCCTTGCCCTAAAAAAATATTGCTGTGACCGTGGAAAAGTACCCACCACAATTTCCATTCCTTTGAAAACCGGTGCAATTTGTTTTCTAGGTGGAAACTGCTCCTTGCTCTGCTTCTAAATTTCGACAACAATTTTTTGCGGTAAACAGGTAAATGTGACGGAACAAATCACTATGCTAAAATATTGTCGCACGAAGACATTAAAGCGTGCTCGTGGCGTAAGTGAGGCGAGGCGAACTAAATTTCACGGGTGTGCTGATAGTTCTCCATTCCCGTCAAACCGACCTCTCTGGACTTCGCAGTGTCGCCTTTTGCTTGTGGACAATCTCACTCAGCCTCTCCCCGGCTGAGGGCCATTTTGTCCTCGAAACGCGGCTCGCAATGATTCATGTGTGCACTTCAAATGAAAACGCATACCAGGAAAGGCGAGTTTCGTATTTAAGAAGGATTTTTGACGGCTTAAAATAGAGAACTAACAGAAGTATGCACAAGACCCAAGAATACGCCTTTGAAGTTTTAGGGCAATTCGTTTATTGTGATGGAATTTATCGAACCTCAAGTAAGGTGCAGTGTGAAACTGTTTCCTGCCTTTAATTAATTCTAAAGATTCAGCAAACATGAAAAATAAAAACCTCAATTTCTCGCCTAAAAAGCTTCAAACCAGCCCAGGAAGCCCTCAAATAATGACCAATACAACAATGAAATAAGGCAAATTATTTTTATTTTGACTTCTTTCTGATTTGTGGCCATTTGAGACGTTTTGTAGCATTTCTATACAAACTCTTAAATGTTGCCGATGTCATTGTTATGCATAGCATGGAAAAAACAGTCTAATTTATGCACAGCTCTCAACCTTAGCTTGGGCTGCCTGTGATTTAACCACGTGTGGTTTTTCCCGATAAGGTCAAGGTGCTAAAACTGGCGTAAATCACAAGTTCGCATTTCGCACGCTTCCCGTGCGATTTTTAAATTTCGTATGTATTTGTCAAATACACTTCCCATACACGGGATATTTTTGTCCTGAGCGCCTATTGTGCAAGTCTTCCAATGAAAAGAGCTCGGAAATTTGTTTCCTATGCAAGAAAAATGGATCCACGGGAGGCAATTGCTCCGGATGGAAATATACTTGACGCTGAAGGGTAGAAGTTAAATATTTCTTCTCTTACATATATGTTAAAACAAGGTAACGGCTTTGTTCACGAGTTGTTCATATTTTCACAAATGGCTTCTCGGGGCTTTGGAGAAACGCACCCCTGGTTTGTTTCCTATGTAAGAAAAATGGAACCACGTGAGGTAATTTCTCCGCACAGAAACATACTTGACGCTGAAGAGTAGAGATAAGGGACACACCAGGCGATTTCATAGGCTTGCCGCAACGAATTTTGATAAAAACAAACGGTGAACGGAAAGTTCGTTGGTGATGCGTGACACTGCAATTGTGTAAATTATGGGATTAGTGGGGGGGGGGGGGACAGGGGGGCGGGAGACCGGGAGAAAAGGGGGCGGGAGGTGTACGGGAGGCGGGAGAAGAGGGCGCGGGAAGCGGGATTCCCAAGGTGGCGGGAAGCGGGAGAAAAAGGGAAAAAATTACGCAACGTTGCACAATATTTCGCAATCGAAAAAATGCAAAGGGGCGGGAGCCAAAAAATACAGGGCGGGAACCGGGATTAAAGGGTACGGGAAGCGGGAGGTTTAAACCCCCCCTGTCCCCCGCCCCCAGGATTAATATTGTAGGTTAAATATCAACAAGTGCCAAAATGTTTCTTACAAACAGACGTTTCGGGTATATAGCCCTTCTTCAGTGCGGAAAAAACTGTCCAATTATTAGTATTTTGGACGGTCCAACGGCGAATTTTGACCCACCCACCTTCCGACGCTATCCACTAAACCAGTTACACCACTCTGAATAAATCTTGAATTATTTTATGAATGTACGTTGTAAAGGAAAGCTCAGGCACAATTTAATGCACCGATCAATTCGAAAGTTCAACATCCCCCCCCCCCGGGCAACTCCCCGGGCATTTGAACTTTTGAAGATTGGCTTGTTCAAATTCCCTCCCCTCGGGGCAAAAAAGCCGTTCAAATGCCCCATCAATTACTACTAAAATACCTCTACTCAAAGACAAATTTCGTCTTCAATCAAACACTTTACACGCTTTTCAGGGAGATATGCCGTAATGACACCTTCAAACTTCTTTTAAAGACTCTTTTGAAAGAGATTTTCACTAACAAAGGCGAAATTCTATCTTGTAAATCCGTCAAACTCTGCAAAAACCAAAAAAAAACCCGGGTGGATTACGTCAAAACAAGAGATAAATCCGGTTCAAATTCCACACCCTTCCAATGCAACGTTCAAATTCCCCCCTCCCCGGGCACGATGCACGGACAAATGCCCGGGGTATGCCCGGGGGGGGAGGATGTTGAAGTTTCTAATTGATCGGCGCATAAGGGAACCAATACCCCTTCTAAATTACACGTTATTTCAGTAGTTCATAAATATGGACTCTGCCTGTTTTGAACTTTCAAACAGGCTTTCGTTTACAAAAAGTTACGGTTCAAGACAGCTTTTATTGTTTATTTTGTACTTTATTCAAATCCCTTTCACCTCGGCGCTGGTTTAGTGGCTCACCAACAGCAACAATCGGTATTTCTTTTCAAATATTGACTTCAAAATAATATTCACTAACTCCCTTCAATAAACCCACTATAAGATTTTGTACTTCCTAATTCTTGAACATGACAATTCTTTTCAGTTATGTCTGTCCACAGAGGAACTACTGCCGATCCACTTTTTAAAACTAGAAAGATATTTTTCACTTCGTGTGACATAAGCACAGGGTTCACACAGAAACTGGGAAAGAAAATTTCATGACTTTTAAAAATGCCCACCTGGCTGAACGTTTGGATGCATGACACAAAGTTTCCTGCATTTCTTTACTTTCCACCCATCAACTAAAAACAATTCTGGAAAAAATCTGAAATTCCTTGACTTTTCCAGGCCTGGAATGCAAATCTCAAATTCCACGATTCTCCATGACCTCTCCATGACCGTGTAAGCCCTGAAGCAGCTTAAAATAGATCTAGTTTTCGAATCTGCTTCTAAGTTGACTCTGATACAATGATCTGTGCTAATTCTGCAAATGAATACCAGGAGTGATAACAAACAGACACGTCCATAGACAAGAAATTTGTAGCCACAAAAACATGCATTTGGCAAGTTTATTGTGGAGTTTGGTTTAGGTTAAAGATAACACTGATGTTTGCTAGCTCAGGATTTTCACTCTGTAGATGAGTGATCCATGATCTTAGAATATCTTCACTGGCATCAGCATGGCTCATGCAAATTGCAATAATATTTCCTGAAAGAAAGCAGAGAGACAGTTATGCAAGAGTGAAAACGGCGAAAACACTGAGCTGAGGAATCATACACAGTTATTTTTATGAGAAACTGTATTCACACAAGAAGGCCAAAGAAGGCTAAAGCAACTGCACAACAAGAAATTGTTTTGTCTTATCTCCTTGACCTTTTGCAATCAATTTCCACAAGCTAAAATATTACTCCTATGTGGCCACCCTCTTTTCAGAGGCCAGTTGTCAGAGTCCTGGCAATATTGTACATAAAGCCGCGGCTACACGAGCGACTTTTTGCTTGCGATGGTGATGCGATCTTTTAAAAAAATTGTCGTGTCGCCGGCGCAGTGGTGGCTACACTTGGTGAGTCCGTGATTTTGTCCCAAGAAATTCAACTCATTGAAATTCTCGCGATGTTTTCCTGTGATTTTCCAGCTATCGAATCACCTGTGCGAGGGTGGCTACACATGCGATTTTTGTAGCACGCTGGCGACGCGACAATTTTAAAAAAATCGCATCACCATGGCAAGGAAAAAAATCGCTCGTGTAGCTGCAGCTTAAGATTCTGTAAAAAAAAAAAAACCTCTGTTTAATGACCACTTCTAGTTAGCTGTCATGGGGCCCACTGTGCCATCCAGCCACATAACCAAATTATCCTTACTGATCACCATACAGTTTGTGGAGTTCTCCTTGGCAGAACTTGTTTAAACATCAAGACAATTCACCTTTGGCCATCATTTCCTTAATTCTCTTGACCTGCATATGTTATCTCATTATACTGCACTGATTTGATGAGGAGAAATTTGGTGCCGATCACTACTGGGGCTTTCAAAAATGATTGGCATCAAATTTCTCCTCCT
This sequence comes from Siderastrea siderea, assembly GCA_964030785.1. Lineage (NCBI taxonomy): Eukaryota > Metazoa > Cnidaria > Anthozoa > Scleractinia > Rhizangiidae > Siderastrea > Siderastrea siderea. The sequence goes on from OZ034973.1 coordinate 32,609,992, forward strand.
CATAAAGGTTAAATGGCCAGCACAATTTTAAGTTTGGCTTTTTTGTTATCCCACTAAGACTGATGAAAGGAAAGAGTCCGAGACATAGCGTATGTGAATAGATTTATGTCACATGCACATTTTTCTGTTATCACAATAAGGCACTTATAGATGCTGATCTTGTTTTGTTGAAACTTGTTTTAACCAGCACATCAGTAAAACACTTGAAAAAGAGTGATAATTGTTTTTCAGAGAAAGATCAGAAAAGGATTTTGTAGCTATTGCGTTTGCAAAGAAAATGCAAGCATGCATTTTAATTATAATAAAGTGAAGTTTTCACCGCATCTAATGCTGGTTTTTGGCAGTCCTGTATTACATGTAAGTGAGCGTTTGCTTTTTCCCTGAGGGTGGCCGGTTTAGAAAGGTTTGACTGTAAATGAAGCCTAGTTTAGGAATTCCTTACATTCTCAAAGTATTTTCCATATCGCACTAAATAAAAAAAATATCATTTTATAACAAAATCTGGGCAATGACACAGAAAAGACATGAAAATTGAAAAGTCAAGGTCTGGACAATCATGGTTTGACTGTTCTGCGTGTCTTACCTTCACCATTTTCCTCATCAAACTCTGCATCAGTTCTCAGGGTGAAGAAGTATCTCTGGAGCCGCCGTACCCAAATGAAGAAAGGACCCTCCACATACAAAGGTTTGTCAGCCTTGTATCTCTTCAAAATTTTCTTCTGCTCTTTTGTTTGTGCACCAACCAAAAACTCAAGTTCCATGTCTTCAGAATTGTCCTAAGAAATGATAGAAAACATGAAATTAAATTTTTGCAGCAGATGAAGTAACTTGTGGATGCAAATTTTGACGTGCAGGGTCAAATAATGTCCTTCTTTGGTCCTTAATAGTGAATAATCATTTTTGTGGGATCTCAAGAGTGAGGTCCTTCCAGGTGGTGCATATCTGACATGTCTGCTGTCTGCTAGGAGCCTTTAACCCGCAGAGTGCAATTGCCTTATATTTGTGTCATGGCATTTTCACAGACCAGCTTATTTTTAGATTGAATTTCCCGTGAATTCAGTCTCCCAAAGGAGCTTGCTAGCCAATCGCAAGCTTTGCATAATTAATCACCAGGCTTGGGTTATGCCTTGTGTTATGAATCAGGCATTTTAGAAAGGAACAAACCATTGATGGCTACCATGTTTAGGGGGATGCAGACTTTTGTGGACTGAAACTGAAAGGGCTAAAACTGGACTGAAAGATTACCTTGTAGACTGTAATAATTTGTTCATCTTTAGTCATTCTAGTAAGTACAAGCTTGCACAGCTCTGTGTCCCTTTTAGGCAGCTCCTTGGGGTAAGGATTGGGAAACATCTCCTCCATCTTATGATACCAATAAATCAACCTACGACACTTTTGCAGTGGTTGACTGGCATGGCCAAAGATTTCATACAAAATGTCATAAGTGTTCTCATTGGGCAAGAGCCAGTAATCTTCCATTTGTGTCAAGATTTCCAAAGCTAGTTCCGCTTGAGGATGTTTCTTTGCCCAGATGGCATCAAAGAGCGTCCTGTTATCGTATCTCCCCCTAGGGAACACGTCCAGCATTCTGTTATAAGCCTCAACATCCTTTTCCACACCAAACTCCTCCATATAGGTCATGGCGGTTTTCAGAAACTCCATGTGTCCCCTCCTTGTGCGATCTTTAGCAAGAAAGGTGTCAATCACACTAAAAAAGCTCTCTTTTGATTTTTCGAGCGAAGCAGCTCTTTCGAACGTAGCAACGTGCTTGGATAACGCTGCCTCAACAGCTTTTACTTCGCTGGGTTTCACCTTCATGTGAATTATTTTATTTCTTGCTGCGTCTTCCGCTCTTATTTTAGCAAGTCTATCTCCTTCATCCTTTACTGTCTTATGGTCTTCCTCTGATCTATCAAGTAAAGGCGCGGTACAACAAATCTGCCTCCGTGGAGGCAAGCGTTGTTGTGTCATAGGTCTGCATGAAGCAACAACAACGGGATCACTGCAAATTCTCCTTGCTGTCTTTGTCAAATTCCAAGCGCGATGCATCTTTTCTTCCTTCTCTTTGCTTACAACACCGTAAAATCTTACAACCTGAGGGATGAAACCAGAGAAACAGTTGAAAAAGACAGCTCTGCGTCGCAGACTCCGCGATGTTCATATCTGGTCACCTTCATCCTCCATTTTGAATTTTAGGCGACTAATACGATCTTTAGCAGGGAAGGGTAAGCAATATTTATTCATTTACTCATTGTGTCTGCAACAATTTATCCCCTTTCCTACCCCTCCCTTTCTTTATCTGGAAATGCCCTTCGAAATCAAATGGTCCACCCCTACAGTGATGTTACTAGTACCACGTGGTTTCCCTCGTTCGTTCTCTTTTCTTCCAGCCCTCGTTGGCTTTTGCGAGAGTAAGAATTTGTCTTGTAATCTTCCCTATTTATTTATGCAGTTTAGTATCTTCCTTTGTTGAAAACCTTTCATACGTGTATGTCATTGATTCAACTCCATGTTTGTAGTAAGTTAAGTCCTAATGGATGCTGCGATGTGTCAAAAATTGACCCTGAAGTAAGCCTGGACTGAAATGCTACATCAGAACACGAGAGTTGGATTTATGACGGGTTTATATTCTTCCACTTACTATCAAATGATTCATAATAATCATAACTTCGGGTTATTTCTGGTGTCAAAAATACACATTTTTGGCAAATATTTAGGGGAGCTCTAAATGTGTGCTTTGAAGCTAAGGTTAGAAAACTAAAATGAGAGTGAATCACCAACGTATACTCGGAAATTGACAAAGGGTGTTGCGGCCGAACTCTTTTCTCCAAAATACAGTGATCTAGAAATTTGAAAAAATTCCATGAAAACCATGGCTGTTATTCATAGATAAAGGAAAAGTTTTATCTGCTGCCAACAAAGTACACCAATTCATGGCTCATGAGAATATCTGTAGCTTGTTAGTGACGCATATTTATGTACTAGTCAACTTGAAGCTTCATACACGCCCCCCCCCCCCCCCCCTGGGCATTTGAACTTTTGACAATTGGCTTGTTCAATTTCCCTCCCGTTGGGGCAAAAAAGGTGTTCAAATGCCCAACCAATTAATACTGAAATGCCTCTCCTCAAAGACAAATTTCGTCTTCAATCAAACACTGTTCACGCTTTTCAGAGAGAGATATGCTGAAATGATACCTTCAAATGTCTTTTAAAGACCTTTTGAGAGAGTTATTCACCAACAGAGGCGAAATTCTAGCTTGGAAATCCGTCAAACCCTGCAAAAACCGACAAAACTCACAGGCGTATTATGCTAGAACAAAATATAAATCTGGTTTAAATTCTCCACGCTTCCAAGGCAATGCTCAAATTGCCCCCTCCCCGGGCCACGATGCACAGTCAAATGCCCGAGGTATGCCCGGGGGAGGGGTGGATTAGAAATACCAACGAATTCTTTGGGGCACTGTCATTGGCACTGACTTCTAGCAGTGCAGTAGTTTGCCAGTCTTCCTTGGTTTGACACTTAATATTTTTTTTTGTGGGTATGCAAAGCTTAAGATGTTTCAGTTAATGGTTAAGCCTTCTGTAGTTTGGTAATTGAATGGTGCAAATCACCAGGAAGGCACTTTTCATTTATGACTTTTCAGACTCTCTGGGAACAACCACATTGCCAGAATGCTGGGAATGACAATACCAGAGGACAACAAATCTTGGCCATCGCAAAAACTTGTGCTACGTTTTTTGTTGAAAATGTCAACATAGTGCTTTTTTTTTTTCTTAAATCTCACACAGCAACATTCAGCTTGCAAACTGATGATCTAAGCCTCAGCCAAAATGTCTTTAGCGATACAACAAAATCCAGTTGTTACTTTTCTACACTTCACTTTTCTGTTACAATATAATTCTTAACTTAAACAAACATAAAGAACTGTCCAAGCACTATCTGTACTCTACAGATAGTGTAATTGTAATTTTAGATGTTTAATTGTAATTTTAATCTTAAATTTAAATACATGACCCCACAAGCTTTTAGCTTTTATTATTATCGTGTTAAAATAAAGTTTTATCTATCTATCTATCTACTGGAAAATGCTGCTGCCATAACTTGATATAAGTTAAATACATAACTTTCATTTAGAGTGCCGCAGCTGACATTTATTTCGTGTATACCAGGTTGTTCCGTCGTTACTCTTTTTGGCACAGCCAAGCATAATGTCTGGGGGCATTGACGCTCTACAGTTGAAGGAAGAAGATGTTGTAAAGCTACTTGCTGCAGGAGTTCACCTTGGTGCTAGCAATGTAGACTTTCAAATGGAAAATTATGTTTACAAACGAAAACCTGATGGTAAGATGCTAAAAAAGTCCAGTCTGAATAGGGTTATGCAAGAATAATTGAATATCTTTTGAATCAGTTCTAGTTCAATCACCGTATTTACCAGGCTTGCAAAAAAAGTCTTGTCTGTCACACTTACAGTACATTATATTGCAATCCAGTATGGTATATGTACAGTACAACACATTTACAATACAAGTATTATTCTATTTAACATTGATCAGGTGGGGATTGGCTGCCCAATCTAGACCAAACACTAGATCATAAACAAAATAAGTAAATCAAAATAAATTTTAAAAGGTATGCTATTTACTCAACCAACTATTATTATACAGCCAATGGAAATTGATATTACATTAATAGATAAAAAGGTCCTAAAGCTATATTTTCAATACTACATAATTGGGCAGTGTCTTAACTAGCAACTGTAGAGCCTGCTATTTCAAAGTGAAACTTGTTTCCCTTGGTTGATGTCACTCAGTTATTTACTATTAACTATCTTGTACTTTTGTTGTCTCGAACAATTTTTGGTTTGCCTTGAGTGTTGGAGATACCTGGTGTCTCTAATATTTAATCTACTGTGTAAACAAAAGATTTAATTAGGGTCACTCCTGAGCAAGCATCAAATACAATGTAGACTTGCCTTTGCTTAACACTGTTTAAAAAGTCACCCTCTCCCATAATTGTTGGTCTTTCCCGAGGTCCATTTCTCGAAACTCCCGATGACTTTTCAGGCCCGAAAACTATTTTAGGTGCACAATTTGCTCCAATGGCTATACAAATTTTATTGATTTTGAAAGCTAAATTTTAATCTTAAGTAATGGTCCACGTAAAAACTAGGCAGCTTTTAATTATTAAATTCAATTAAGTCCGTGAATCTGATTGGTCGATATCAAGAAATCGCCAAAAAATACAAGAAAAACGTGACAAAAACAGCATTTTTTGGCTTAGTTTTCCCCATTCCCCCGTGTTGTTCCTCACGGCCAAAATTCAGCATTGTTCTATGCGCCAACACGCGCGATCTTCATGCGACACCATGTTGGATCTGCGATCAGAGAGTTGAGCTAACTGGCCTTTAATGGACTCGTATTTGAGTATCTTGGCCCCTAAGATCTTGCGATTGTGGCTGCAGTTTGCCTAACATTCAAGCGATTTGTATTATTTTGAAGGAAGGAAACGGACTGCACAGACATTTTTAGTGTGAAAGAATCATCTCACCTTGGCTGACACGTAGGAGACACGGGAAGACTTGTTTATCACAAAGTGCCGCAAAGAGGCTATACAAAATCGACTTGTCTGCAACATGCATTTCTTCTAGCTGCTTCAGAGGAATGAATTTTATGACTGCTTTCCTTTGCCAAGCGACTGCAGATGTCGAAGATACCAGGTTGTAAGGAGTAATTTCGCGAAGGACATGTTCGTGCGAAGCTAAATCGTCGTTGAGGAGCATTAGTACACATATAAACATTACGCCTAACGAAGAGTTCAGCCTTTTCGCTATCGCTTGTTTCTGTTCACTGAACAGTCTTTTGCAATAACAGGGGACTAATATTCTGAAGAGATTGTATTTTTTGAGAGACCTTCCCACAATCACGGCGTAGAGACAGTGGACAGCAATTATTTAGTATTTTGATGCAGTGGATATTGTTTCAGTATTTCATATTATTGGAAATACCTGCCCGTCGCACGTAAGAGGTAATGTAAGATAGATGCAAGTAAAATTCTCTGACAATTACAGCGAGGTATTTTATTTATCTGTTCTGTTGCAGTTTTCATAGCGCAGCACAGAGAGATGGCTCGTAACTCTAGCGCATTCTACGTAAGTGAGCGCGATTTGTTGCTGTTTTCGATCACCAATTTGACAGTTCCTTTGTGAAAGCTGGGCTAAATAATTTTCATGCAGTCGCTGACTGATGTATCACTGTACTGATCCTGATGTAATTTTATACAAGTTTAACTTCCTCGCTTTTGGGGAATAGAAATTTCCAAAATTTAGATATGTTACATTTTTGAATGTATTGAATTCGTAGCCGAAATAAAACGTTGTATGAATGGATTACAAACTCTCTTATTTGAAATTCAAATTTCACACTTTTTGCTGTATTGGCCAATCAGATCATTCAGATTTAATTTGATTAGAGCAATTAGTGCCTGAAAAATAACTGCCGCTATTGCAGCGGCCTATTGTTCTTTTGCCTAGTTTTTACGCGGACCATTGCTTAATAATTTCGTGAAGCATATCGCTTAGTTTGCGCCAATAATTACCATTAGGTGATAAATAAATGACCGCGAAAAAATACTTACCGGGCCCGGAAAGTTATCGGGAGTTTCGAGAAACGGGCCCCTGGTCCAGCACACAGTTACATACAAACATTTAGCAAAAATTTGTGTGTTGCACAACTGAACTAGTATATTTTGAGGTATGCAATTATATTCATCTTTTATGTACGTTGTAGGTGTTCACATCATCAACATAAAGAAGACATGGGAGAAGTTGCTTCTTGCCGCTCGTATCATCGTAAGCATTGAAAATCCCTCTGACGTCTGTGTGATTTCTGCAAGGCCTTACGGACAGGTAAAATTCCATTCAACTAGTTTGGGGATCAGTTATGATTTCATAATCCGTCAACAGAAATAATATTGAATTTCCCCAACCAATCGATCACCGATTCTAATAGGATAAATCCTGTGTGGATTTCCTGGTCTGCAGCCCCCATGTTGAAATTGACATAGGCAACACTGAGAGAGGACCCTGGGAATGAGTTTGTGATGAGGATCTTTTTTTTTTTGTGAGCAAGCTGAGAATTGGGTTGGCTCTTTGGTCTGTTTTGCTTTCATTCCCTGTATTGATTGATGTCTGCTGATAAATTTGGCTTTTTGTAAGACTATCTGAAAGTGTTTTAGCTGTAATTTAGGTTCAATGTAAATACATATTTAAGAAGACTGCAGGGTCAACGCATGACATTTCAAAAAGTCATTCTTCTCCAAAAAGTATGGAAATGGACCATGTATTAAATGCAAATTTGCCATTTCCTGCCCCAAAGAAGACAACAGACAAGACACACCAGGATTTCTTGCATTGTTTTATTCAGTTTTGGCGACAATCGATTATGCATAAAGCGTAATCGATTGTCACAAGAGTTTTTGATTAATAATTGATCAAAAACTCTTGTGACAATCGATTATTATTACACCCAGGCCAGTATGAACTTAACCCACTATGAAGAGCGAAAAGTACCCTGTGAAGACTATTAGGTCAGACCAACATAGGTATACAAATCTTTGTTTCTGGCTACATGAGGTGGACTTGAACATTTATCTTAAAAGGGTAAATCTCAAACTGGTATGACTCTTTCCCTAATTATATTGGAAATCTACCAGGTCATCCCTGAAATGAGACAGGCATATGTTGAGATGAATTTTTGAACTGGCCTTATGTATTCATAAACAAGATGTCTATGAGAAATGGTCTGAACTTGTGCCACTTTGAGTTTGTACCTGTCTTGTGTAATCACCATCTCAGGGCATTTTGGACACTTCAGAACATCAATAGGCAGTTTGTTATCAACAGGGGTACGATAACCCTTTTCACTTTTGGGAAGGATGCAATTCAGCTGTTACCCAAAACATTTTCATTCTATTTTCTAAAAGTGATGGCCTTGAATGTTGCTCTTCTTTCCCCCTTTCCTCTCCATGCCCCCCTCCCACCTTTCCAAGTTTCAGGCATTGGAGAAAATGACAATTGCGCCACCTGTTGATTTATCCAAATAGTAGGGAGAACATTGATTGGAGATCCAGCTATACTTGAACTTGGCCTCTGCGACTGAAGTGTTTTGGATCACATATGATTCAATGTTCCAAGTCAAACTTAGTTTCTTCAGTTAGAAATGAGGCGGAAGTTGACCTGCTCAACCCAAGATTTTGCTAAGTGAAGCATAAAGCAATTTTGTTTTTTTTTTCCTTGTATTTGATAGCGTGCAATTCTGAAGTTTGCAAGCCACACTGGGGCTACTCCTATCGCTGGCCGTTTCACTCCAGGTACCTTCACCAATCAGATCCAGGCAGCTTTCAGGGAACCACGACTGCTAGTTGTGTGTGATCCACGCACTGACCACCAGGTAAAAAAGTACATTTGTGTGTTATTTTGTTACTCCTGAGAGAACCATTGTGGCCAGTTTACATATACAGTATCACCACATATTTGACAATACTCCATTATGGTGCTTTCCATTATGCCAAGATTTCCAGAAATTTTGCTCTAAACATAAATGGAATGCTTTGGTCCAGGTGGTAATTTTCCAGAAAAAGTGGTCCACTTCCAGAGGTCGTCCTTTTTTACCGCTCAGTCCAGTCTGACTGAAGCGTGCTGTTCCATTTTCAAAAGTTCTCATATCCAGTCCCACTTCACTGAGAAGTAATCAAAATTTTAGTTGAAATGTAAGTGGAACAGATTGGTCCAGTTGGAAATTTTTCTTCTATCGAAAAGGATGGCAGGGAGTGGGATTCCCCTGGTGGCGGGGAGCTGGAGAAACAGGAACAAATTTTTGCCATCTAAAAAGGGCTAAGAGATGGGAGCCATCAAAAGTGGGATGGGAACCGGGATTATGTGGGTAGTCCAGTGTTCCTAACAACCTCAATTTTTTCACAGTCCGTGACTGAAGCATCCTATGTGAACATCCCAGTTATTGCATTCTGCAATACAGACTCTCCACTGCGCCATGTGGATGTAGCAATCCCCTGCAACAACAAGGGTGCACATTCAGTTGGTCTGATGTGGTGGCTGCTGGCAAGGGAGGTACTCCGCATGCGTGGCAGCATCAGCCGCCAGCACCCGTGGGAGATTATGCCCGATCTGTACTTCTACAGAGATCCCGAAGAGGTAACAAGCCATTTATTTTGTTTTTTCATGAATTATTAATTGGCGAATTGGCTTTTTTGTGGTAGCATTGTAGTGATTGTGTGTCGTAATGGATGCCTTTGGGATCACAAGGCTCCCGTGAAAGCAGTGGCTTTTTCCCAGCAGTTCATTAGTTTTTGACATGCCTTTATGGGGAGAGTTGACTTGACTTGGGTTTGAGACTAACAAGGTTTCCAGAAGCTTACCTTATTGAAAGCATCCCTGATAAATATGGAGATATTACCTTTACAGCTATTGCAAGAAATTTTTGTGACTTGAACTTACCATGGTTTTTTTCAATCATTATTTTAAAATCCTGAAATTAAGATGTTGTGAGTTTGTTGTTTTTGCTTATTTATTTGTAGAAAATACTAACGAATTCCCCAAATTCATAAAAATTTAAAGTGCTACTATGATCAAAAAATCACTTTTATTTTTTCTTCGGATTTCGAAACTATGTTTGTTAAACACTCCCCAAGCGAAATTATAAGCGTTAATTTTGAGAAGAAGACCGTTAATTTAAACTGCAATTTTCCGGTTTAATGGTCCGCCATTATTACACCAGAAAGGATACAATGACGTCATACACTCAAGAGTTGTAAAATGTAGTGTGTGAACGCAGCTTACAAATTATGCAAAACACGAGTTGGAGAGTGTGAGAGCTCAAAACTCCCGTGCTGCATACTAAATAAGGCACTTTCACACACACTGCATTCTACATCTCTTGAGTGTATGACGTCATTGTATCCTTTCTGGTGTAATAATGGTGGACCATTAAAACGGAAAATTGCAGTTTAAATTAACGGTCTTCTTCTCAAAATTAAGGCTTATAATTTCGCTTGGGGAGTGTTTAATAAACATAGTTTCGAAATCCGAAGAAAAAATAATAGTGATTTTTTGATCATAGTAGCACTTTAATGCTCCTAACTTCTAGTGATAGTGGGGGCCCGGTGGCGTAGTGGTTAGTGCATTGGACTTCAGGTTGGAAGGTTGGTGCAGGGTCCGAAATTGCGACCAGCTGGTCGCCAATGCGACTGAAAATTGAGTGTTGGCGACCAGAATTTCAAGGCTAGTCACCAGGAGGCGACTAACTTTCAGCGCCTTGTTAATGTTTTGAACCGCCGCTCAAGGAATTAATTTCGTTTTAAATGGAAAAATTCTCGTTTGATTTCCAGCAGAAACTTACCCCTTGTCTTTTCGAAGTTTTTAATCTCCGTAGAAAATAATTTAGATCAAAAACGAAGGTAAGATTCCTGTTAAATGACCTCCACAACAGTTGTAATCCGCGCAATGTAATCGACGTTTAGTGGCCGCCATGTTTTCAGCAGTTTCATCTGACAACCATACCGTGGGCGCATCGCATAAACACAGGCTTTCCTTTCGCCATTGAATATTCAACGAAACCCTCTACAGATTTTTCGATAACACTTTACAGCGGAAGAAGTAGCATCATGTTCAGTCTTCAAACTAAGAGAGCTATGTATTTAACAAAAACTCCTTTTCAACTACAATGTAAGCTACACGATCGCCTTTTTTTCATGGCAGTCTGACTCTTGCGATTGTTCACGAGTAAGATTATGTTTTGAGCGAAGAAATGTCTTTAAAAGCTTCGTGTTTCGCTGTGAAGCAACAGTTTTATGGACACTTTTTGGCGACCAGAATTTTCCATCTGGCGACTGAAAAAAAAATTTCACTCACCACTGGCGCTCGCATAAAAAAGTTAATTTCGGACCCTGTTGGTGGTTGGATGCCCAGTGCCTGCCATTGTGTTGTTTCCTTAGACAAGAAACTTAACCCCACATTGTCGTTCTTCACCCAGGTGTATAAATGGGTACTGGCGACATACTGCTGGGGGTAACCCTACAATGGCCTAGCATCCGATCCAGCGGGGAGTAGCAATACTCTCAGTTGCTCCATGCTACAGAAACCAGGATAAGCTCCAGCCACATGGGCCTCCTTGGCTCATGTGTGACTAACCTTTACCTAACTTCTAGTGATGCTTCTAACTGCTTCTTGCCACCAAAAGTGGGCTCAAGCACTGGTCCTGATGAACCTTCTCTAGATCTCTTGTTACTTGATATACTTTTATCTCTTATCTGCTTTTGTCACTTAGTTTCTTGCCTTTCCTTTTTTTTTATCAGGCTATGAAAGAAGAACAGGCAGATATTCAACGTGCTGCCGATGAGCAGCAGCCAACCTATCCTGCTGTGGGTGAGTGGGGAGGTACCGCTGAACCGCCCACTGTTGGCGAGGTCAGTATCAACTATTCACAAAAATGTCATTTTATTTTACTTGAAGCTTTTACAGTGGCTCCCCAATATAACATAGTGCCAAGGATTGGGAAAATGGGTTTGGTATTGCAGGGGTTCGTTAGAACGAATTTCTGCAAAAAACATCAAAGACTTCATTTGTTGGGGTTTGACTAATAATTATTTTGTTGTAAATATTAAAAAGAGTTCCGTTAGAACCACTCAGCAGTAGTTGCTATCCAGATTTGAATGATTAGAGGAAATTCATGATTAAGGTTCTCCATCTGTTAAGCATTCAACTTCATTTGCGTGATGACGTTTATGAATTTTGTTATGCTTAGGTAAATTTTAATTTGAGCTTCTGGATTGTGTTCGTTATTTTGGAGATTTAGTTATACCTTATATCAAGGTTCTGTTCCATACATTTAACTGTAACTTTGGCCAGGCTGCAAGAAATCATTCATTGTAGCAGGGACTTCATTATATCAGGGTTGCACTGTAATGCAGTAAAGGTGCAGTGTTTCACTGCTGGCTGAAAATTGGATTTGGTTGGATGACCACAATCTAAGGATCTTTGCTCCAGTTATTTAGGCAAAATTGCATTTTCAGTTAACAAATTTTTCGCCAACTTTTCTCCCCCGGTATGACAGGTGCAGACGCTCATTTCTATCACATAACTGTGGTAATTGATGACATCAATGAGTAGTCAATAAAAATTATGGTTAATTAGCTGATAAGTCATTATTATTTCCAATGATCAGTGAATGATAGTTGACTGACCATTCCAGTGAGCTACTGTCAAAATTTTTATTCATTGATTCCCCTGATCAGTCGTCAGTTTGACCCTTTTAGCAGTGACAAAAATGAAATTTCTCTCATTATCAATACTTGTCCAAGCAGGAGATGAGAATAAAGAAAGTGATCACCAAGGATGAGGTGTCTTGACATTAAGACAAATTCTCCTTACTAGTCCCATAAGAAATGTATGGAGAACAGTAAGGAGAATATGCAGTTTTATGTCAGGGCTTAAAGGGTTAACTGAGTAGTCTTCAATGCTCGAAATTAACTTTTGGGTCTGGTCTTCCGTAGGACCGGTAGAATGAAAATGTATTGATCCCAGGGGCAAACTCACTGGTCACTTGTATCGGATTTTGATTTCAAACCGGACTGATCTGACTGTGTCAGCATACTTTTAGTTTAAGTATGGTAAAACTAGACCATTAAAGAACGCAATGCGAGATTGATTGTCCAAGATATTGAAGATGCGATTTAATACAGAAATTCAGTGACCTAGTTTTTTTTAAACAAATTGTTGATACGCGGCTTCAAGCTCCACTAAACATCCGTCATAACTCTAAGATGTTTGAATAACTGCACACGATCAATTTCCGTGCCGTCCAGATGCAATTCAAAATCTTCAAATAAGGAGAGCATTGTTTTGCCTCCAGTCAGTGTCAATTTGGTCTATTTGACATTTAAAGTTAGCTCATTGTCAGAGTACCATTTACAACACTGAAGAGTCCGCCATATATTGCATACCACAGTACATTTCAGGACAAGTCGAACCCAGGCCTTTAACTGCCATGACCAAATAACGCCAAGCGTTTTCTGCTTTCGTTCTCGCAAATTTCCTCTTTCATTTCGGCGCTTTTTGTTCTTCCTTGTGGGACGAAAACAGAGTGTTGTCATCGACAATGGTACGTCTACTCGTCCATAGGACGAGTGGAGGAAAAAGTTACTCGTTTTTGGCGTTTTCTCTGGACGACCGTTAATTAAAAGCGACTCATTGTTGTCATCTTGTGGCAGTCAATCAAATTCGGAAATAAAAATTAACCTCTTAGTTGTTTTGGTATAATTAGAACTTCAGCTCTTTGATAGGAATACCATAAATTTCTTTCCCGTGTAATGGCTGTGACAAGTAATCAGTGTGTTAGAGCGATTTTCAGATAAGTGTCGTAGAACCAAAACCAAAGGAATTATTCAAACCAACAGGAACAAAACACAAAATGAACCAATCAGAAAGAAATCAAAGCAAATACAAGTAATTAGCACTTAGCGCGGGAAAACGCGCTCGAGCACGATTGGTCTTGGTTTTACATCTGATTGGCTGAGAAAGTGACGCGAGCTTTCTTAACCAATCGGGGAGCCAAAGAAAGTAATGCCACAGCAAACACAACGTTAACTTTCGACACAATTGAAAACTGCTCTAACATCGATAAGAAGTCATTAACGACAGTAATCCATGGCATTGAGTAGATCGCTAGTCCAGTAACCATCGACATTAGCATCCTCGGAGACCCAGGGGCAGATAGTCGGGGCGAGAGGCAGATAAAACGGGCGAAATAGGTGCGAGCTGAAGCCTGGTGCGAGCGAAAGTTTCAAGACGGGCGGGAACAGCCCCTGGGAGGATACATTTAACGGACTAGTTCAAAAGCCCATTTGCGTTCTTGCTTCTGATTGCGCGCAAATCTTGAGGCATTGTAGTTTTTGTGCCCAATCAGCGATCAGCTTTTCACCGTTCCCATCGTGACGTCTTGTACAGCGGCATTAGTTGACTACCCATAAAATTACTTATAGATTGCTCACTAATTTCTTTGTAGTCAGCAGTTGGTCATTTTCTCTTGCGTTTATTTCCAGTGGGGTGCTGATCACCTGGGACCTCCTGCTGTTCCACCTACTGCGGATGAGGGTTGGGGCTCCACTGGGCAGTGGGACGCTCCAGCATCTACTGCCCAATCCAAGGTGGAGAGCTGGGGAGATGAGCCAACAGCGTCAGCACCCAAAGTGACGGACTGGGCAGCTGATGAACCTACCAGTGATTGGGGTACATCTGTCACCATGCAGCCGAGTGCAGACTGGTCTTAAACTGTGGCTGATTAGTTTACTCAATGTAACACCTTGACTGAGAGATAAATAAAAACTTCCAGTGTCCTGCATCTCTTGTTTGAATTTATCCACTCAGCAAATTCAACCTGTTAGGGGCCTGTGGTTGGAAGCTGAATTTTGACTGGGCGAGTGTCTTCTGTCGTGAATTTTAATAACGTCCTGAATTGTAATAACTCTTGTCGTAATTTATAACAACGTACCTATCGCAAATTGTAATAACGTGTTGTCGTAATTTTGATTACCCGACCTGTCGTAAATTGTAATAACACATTGTCGTGTTTTGTAGTAAGTCTTAAAAATTTTACAGTTAGCCTGATTTATCCATAAAACCCGTGTTTAACTCATTTCTGTCACGCTTGTAACGTTTGGGTATATATATACCCAAAAAAGAAAAAAATTCGCAAAAAATTGCGTTACATCCGATTCCCTCCATATTTGGAGAACAGGGAGGTTATAGATTTAGCCAATCACCAAGCGATTTTGGGCCAAGACACTTGAATGTGCCTTACATGACGATTTTTGCAGAAGTAGAGTTCTTGGAGCAAGATGGCGGACTCAGTCGAACGAACTTTAATAGGTTTTAAAAGCCTGTGAAGATGGTTTTTGAGAGGGACGATGATCCAAAAGGTTTTGCGAGTGTCAGAGAAAGTAATTTGGACAGTTGGCTCGAAATTAGAAGCGAAAAATTGAGGTAAATGATCTTTCATGTTGCTTCGCACGTGTTTTGGTCTGTTCGCGATATGAACACATGTTTGTCAAAATGCGATTAAATACTCTTCGGATCGCCATTTTTACATTAAGAATCTCAGCTATATCATAAATAATGTGTCTTTCATGATTTTTTCGAAATATAAAGCTCAAATACTTTGTTTAAACCTGTTTTGTAGCGATTTTGTAAATGTTAGAAGGGACGCGAAACTCAAGCTCTGTCCAGCCGTTGCCATGGTTACTGAGATGCAATCCTTGTGTTTACGCAGGAAAAATAATTCGTAGTTAATTCCAGATTCAGTCGTTTTTTTTCGGTTTTCAGGATAGTTTTCATCTTAGAACAAGGAAAATATTCTCTTAGACCTCAAAATTTGTACAATAGAGCATTTCTGCACTATTTCAGTTTTGCCAAAGTTTTGTGACTTATTTTTACTAATTTCTTGTGATTGAAATTTTTGTTTTTGAGACGTTGTAAGTTTTCATGAAGCAAATGTGTTTCTCTTAGAAAGCAAATTTTCTGCCCTTTCAAATGAGATATTGAAGCCTTCATTGCTGTAAAAACCGTTTGAGTTATTTAATAAAACGTGCAACATGGTCAATTTGTATATTTTTTGTTGTGACAGAAATGAGTTAAATAACTTTTTTCTCTGTTGGCCATTATAACGACGGCTGATACAGTCAGTAAAACTCCCTGTTTTGTCAATTCCGCAGCAGTAAATTAGATGTACTGCGCGGGAACAGTTGAAGAAAATACGAGATAACATTTACAAGCACTGCGATTCCCAGTTCTCGTTAGTCCTCAAGAAAGTGTATTTACAACAGAGTAAGTTTATTTTGCACACTTTAAATCAACACGCCTGCGTGGCTGGAAAATAGAGACTTTCCCAAAATGTATTTTTCTTCTTTGCAGGCTTGGTACGTTTTTGGCTCTTTCATTCGCAAGCAAAAACACGTAGATCAAGCACATATTGCACTTAGTCTGCGTTTGAGAGTTCTATAGTGAACTGCGATGGCCGGTTGCCGTTTCAAAATGGTGACCATTAGTCGACGGATGAAAAAAAAAATAGACTTTGACCACAGCCACCTTCCGCTTAGACAAGACCGTGAATTGTTAAAAGTTGTTTTCTTTTTTCTGATAAAAACGTTAATCGGCGGCCATCTTGAAGTGGAAGTAAATACAAAACTTGGCTAGAACTGGACCGGTATGCGAACTCGCGTGAAAGTCGGACGCCGAGTAGAAATTCGAAGTGCGTGACGTGCATCAAGTTTCCACGCTAAAGCGTAAGCGTGCACTGATGGGACTATCCATGCTTATTAGCTTTGCTCATTAGATCTGCGATGTCTTCAAAAACCCCACTTCTCTATCTCTCTTTCTAATGTAGAAGATACGCTGTGAATATTGTACATAGCACTTCTTTACGATTGTTCCTTTCCGGAAAAACGCGTCATTTGGAGGGAATACTTCCTCTCCTGTGTGGTCGGTAGCGGACTAAAACCTCATCACCAGGTTTGTATGCTGGAGTCTTGTGAAGACGTGCGTGTCGATTAACCATTCCTCTATTTATTCTTTCTTGAAGTCACTGAAAGGGCTCTGATAATCCTTCCTTTTTGGGGCCTCAATGATGCACATGATTATCCATCTGACGTGAGCTTCTTCTTCCTCTGAGGCTGTCTTGACAAGAATATTTGATTTCCGACCAAAGTAAGGCTCGAATGGACTTCTCCGTTACTATGAAACCAGATTAGACGCCCAGTTTCTTTCCGAGGCCTACCTCCGGTTGACTACTGTAGCTCATAAATGATTTTTGTTCTGATCATGTCTAATCTCCTGTGTGATCGCTCTACCTTTCCCTGAGATAGGGGGGGGGGGGGGTTATAGTACAACGCTAAATTTTGGCGTGCTCCCATTGGTGTAAATCGATCACGTGACGCGATAGTGTCTCTCCTCAGCGGGTGCCTATCAGCGGATAGTGCCCGTCTTGGCAATTTTCGCTCAAACTTCATATAAGCCCTCGAACTACGTTCTCGGGCTAATATGTGTTGTGAACATCAAATTTCCTCGGCAACCTATCACACAATAGTGCCTTCGACAGAAGAACTCTATTGTTTAATTAAGGTCTTGACTGATTTTATCATTTCAGTGTGTTTATCTTACAGTTTACCGAAAGACCGCAGTTTTCCTTCAAATTCGAGTCTACGTCACTCCGAAGTCGGTCTCAGGGGGGACCATGTTCATCATAAATTGGTTGCAATGCTCGAACAACCTGGCTGCTTGACTTACATTCCATTGGAACTAGCCATATAAAGCGGCTAGATACGTCGATTAGTGATAAGATGTACTAACACACCTTGCCATCGTGATTAGATCAATCTGCTGCTGCTGCTGTGATTGTACATGCTTTGCTGTAACGGGTTTAGGAGTCGCCTTGTTTGACGACTTGTTCGTAAACCTCGACTTGTGGACTCGGTATTTCAATTTATTGTTTGTTACTTTGAGTACTTTTTCCTCGCTTAAACCAGCAACACTGTACCCTGGGTGCCAGAAGCGGCCGACGCGACTCGGCTTCCGTGCGCTTCCGCCCGACGCTAGCGAGAAAAAACCCTCTGGCACCCAGGGTAGCAAAACTGCTGGCAGCTCGATTTCGTATAGTACCTTTTTGGAGTCTCCAGATTTCGGCTCGTCAAAGGTATTTCCAACGACTAGACTGCGAGTAGTCTCTAATTTTGGCGATGGCGATTGTGGGGCGGGCGAAATACACACGCGCGCGCGCGCGAAATTTCGAGGCGACGCGACGCGAAGGGAGCGCCGAAAAGTCTACCAACGACGGTTGATATGGACGACTTCTTTACAACCTTTTTTTCCTAAGAAATATAATGTAGGAGTCCTCTCTTTCCCGAAGATGAAATCGCTTTTTTCTTCTCCAAAATCGAACTACAGCATTATTTTGGACATGCGTGCGTATGTTTACCGGTACATCCACAGGCAGCCCAAACTCACGGACTAATTAAGCTTACAAGCGTTATGTGAGTCGGAACGTGACCTTTGAGTAAAGCGGTATTGGGTTATCGGGCGACCGTTGAGAATTTGAGCACAGGTACCCCAAGCTCAGTATAAGAATCAGTTACGTGTTACTGTTTTCCGCTTTTTTGCGCTTTTCGATCGCAAAATAGTCCTTCTGGTTGGTCGAAACGAAATTCCCTCGCGTTACAACAATCAGAAACACTACCTAGATCTGGGTAGAGACACGTCATCAGTATGGAATTTCTGCGCTCGTTACTCAGACGTCGTTCTGCGAGGGCTCAAGAATCGTCAGCTATTTTCTCAGGCTACTCATTTAAATATGAATGTATGAGAAAATCATATATTTGAACTGCGGATAAAGATAGAATTATACGAAGATCACCGCAGTGAAGGTGTTTCAACTTAAGCAGTTGAAAAGAAGAAACCTGAAAAAATTCAGGATTGAACAGGAATCGAACCCATGACCTCTGCGATACCGGTGCAGCGCTCTAACCAACTGAGCTATCAAGCCAATTTGGAGCTGGTCAGTTGTGAGCTGAATATCACTTTTCGACACTAGTGGTCGCACAATACACATGTAACGCAATTCTATAAAACGCATCCATTTATTACCTCTCTCCTCCGCAGAGGCTCCTGTTAGTAAACACCAGTGAAAGAAAAAAGAGGGAAGCGAGAGCGTTGAAAGAAAAAAGAGGGAGGCGGGAGCGTTCCTCGCGCTCTTTAATTTTTCCCTCTTTCCAGCCTCCGCGCGTTTCTACCCAGCGTGATTGTAGGAGGCCTCTGCGAGATTTATTACTGCTGCAAAATAGTGAAAATACAAGGGTTGTAGGAGAATTCAAAGGTTTGATTCTAGCAACTACTTTCTGGTTTAAACTGTTTGCGGGTTTTATTTTTGCGATACGTAGCAAAATTTTATTTACAATACCTAATAAAAAAGAATTCAAAAAACGCTAAGACTTGTAGATTTATCGTTCATGAACCCAGGATTTCTTGTTTTTGAGAAAAAACCGCTTTCTAACCTGATCATCTCATCGCGGAAAATATCGCGAAACTTGAAGGTTCTTGTGCGACTCGTACATTGCTGCACGTCTTGTGACTAGTTGATCATGCAACACAAACAAACGAAGAAGTAAACTGACAACGCAGGGGACTGACATAGGACCCAAGTGAACCAGGCTGCAAGTGAACGCAAGTTTTTCACCGTTTGGCCACCCAACGCAAGTCGCCGCAAGTTGGTCTCACTGCGGGGGCGCGCGTAAGGCTATACTGAAAGGGCTTTCTGGCAAATTGTGTTGAGCTAGCGTGTACTTGCGAGTCCGTTTGGCCACCCAGTCTCAAGTCTGAGTACGCAAGTTGATATTTCTAAACTTTCGTTGGACTTGCGACTCCGTTTGGCCAGCGCTTGAGATACACGGTACTTGAGATGGCGCCAGGATATGTGTGGCAAGTGCAATAAGATTTTCCGGATGCTACGTAGGGTTGTAAGCAGTTGTCCTTTTTTCCCCAGAAATGCAAAGATTATACAAAAGAACAGTAGCTTGTGAACGGAAGCTCGAAGAAGCTCCTTTGTTAAGAATTGGGCGACAAGCGCTTGGCTTGATTGTTTCTTGTGCTGTAAGGAGCCTGTTCACAGGCATCTATGAAGAATAGTGGGAACTTCTCATATCATACAAAAATAGGGGAAGGAAGAGACTGTCGAGTTTAACAGCTAATGCGCCGATCAATTCGAAACTTCAATACCCCCCCCCCCCCCCCACTCCGAGCATAGCCCCGGCATT
This sequence comes from Siderastrea siderea, assembly GCA_964030785.1. Taxonomy (NCBI): domain Eukaryota; kingdom Metazoa; phylum Cnidaria; class Anthozoa; order Scleractinia; family Rhizangiidae; genus Siderastrea; species Siderastrea siderea. Next base: position 32,629,862 of record OZ034973.1, read on the forward strand.
TGACTGTGGGAGGGGGGAATTTCAACGTTGCGTTGGAAGGGTGGGGAATTTGAACCGGATTTATCTCTTGTTCTGCGCCCGTGAGTTTTTTCGGTTTTTGCAGGGCTTCACGGACTTACAAAATAGAATTTCGCCTTTGTTAGTGAATAACTCTTTCAAAAGGGTCTTTAAAAGAAGTTTCAAGGTGCCATTACGGCATATCCCTCTCTGAAAGGCGTGTAAAGTGTTTGATTGAAGACGAAATTGGTCTATGAGGAGAGGTAGTTCAGTACTAACTGGTGGGGAATTTGAACGGCTTTTTTGCCCCAGGGGAGGGAATTTGAACAACCCAATCTTCAACAGTTCAAATGCCCGTGGGGAGGGGGGATGTTGAACTTTCGAATTGATCGGCGCATAAGTAGCGGTTGGACCTGAGCATGTTGATAAAATAAATTTGTCAAAATGCTAAGTTCCAATTGCTGCTTCGGCTTCTATTTGAACTGACATCGTTAAACTGGGGTTTTGGTGGGGGAGAATTCCGGTTTGAATCAAATTAAACATGAATAAGTTTTACTTTTCAATAGAGGTGGCACCCTTCTTGGGGATGATTTTTGTCTTGTATGTGGTTGACTAATATCCGAGATTGTATCCGAGATCTCAATACTCAATCCAAAAGTCCAAAGTTTGGAAATTTCTTGAAGCTGGAGTTCTGAAGGCTTCTGGCTTCTAAATCTCACACAAGTCGACCACACTATAAATAACAAAATGATTGGTGTTTGAGTTATTAGTAGCTAGTTTGGGTGGGCAACCGCTTGTGCACCATTTTGGATTGGAAAAATATTACGTCTGGGAGAAAGGAGGGAACAAGGATGGTAGGGGGGGGGGGTGGGGGTGGGGGCACCAATCCCATCTGTCTTCCAAATCCAAGAGGGCAGTTTGAGAAACCACAATCATGAAAATAAAATTTTTTGCCACAAGGTGAATGGACCATTTTATTAAAATTGATAACACCCATTAAATGACATAAAAAACCCAAACTATAGGAGGTTAAAGTAAAACTCGGAAAAAAATGCTACGTGAGCCCAAGTTAGCCTAACTGAGGTTAAAAATAATGGCAAAAGGAAGTGCAAGGATGTTATTAACTGGAGCCGCATCAGAGGAGCCAGCCTTACAATTTGGGGGTACTGGGCCCATGTCAACTCCTTGGGTAGTGTCATCTACTGGGCTCTAGATACCCTCGGGCAAGTCTTTGAAGTTTAAGACCTGCAGAGCTTAAGGTGATTCCATTCAATTGCATTGCGCATCATTTCTGCGCATCAATTCTTGCGTGATTAGCGCAGGCACGAGTACGCGCGCGTTCGAAACTTGGTCGGTTTTCTATGAAAACTGAGCTGTCGAGAGAAATGAGTTGTCGTTTTCTCCAAAACGAACTCGGTGACCCCTCTTTTTTATTCCATTTATTTGAAGAAAACACGACTCTGCATGATATATCCAAATTTTTAGAATTTTTCATTATTCACTTTACAAATATTCTGATTAATTCATTATTACAATCTGATTTTAGGCATTTCACTGGAAGCGTGCATGTGCTTGATTTGCTTATTATTTCATTACTTTTATTTTTAAGGCAACTTTAAGGCCTTTTACTGTAATATTGGTTTGCTATCACAAAAATAATGCTTATATTTTATTGCTAGTGATAACTTTCTTAAAGTAGTGGGTGTCTCTGGTACAAGGAAAGGCTTTTTAATATTGCTGTCGATAGCTAGCAAGGTACCTATATACTACAGCCCTGTAGCGTGAAATCAGACACAGTGACCCCCTCTTTATATTTTATTTTTTCAATGTACTAGGTGTAATTAATAACTGTGCGAAGTTTCGACAAATTCTCATTACAACTTCTTTTTCGATGGAATCACCTTAAGACTGCTGGTAGTCAAGAATTATGGGGCCCTTTGTAGGCAATGCCTTGAGGTGTAAGCCTTGAAGGGGTTGAGACATCTGATAGTCAACATCTAATATTTGTAGCCAGGAACAAGTAACAACTAGGGTGTAACTGCTCAGGTTTTTCATTTTCTTCAGCTAATTCGGCTACATAAAAAGAGAGAAGACTACAGTATTGGTTTCAAGTTTCAAATTAACCCTTTAAGCCCCAATATCAACATGTATATTCTCCTTACTGTTCGCCATATATTTCTTATGTTACTAGTTGAGAGAATTTGATTAAACATCAACACATTTCATGTCTGGTGATCATTTGCTTTGTTCTCATGGCCCATATACAATGGCCCATGACCCATATTTGATCAACTAGTGATACTGTAAGGAGAAATTAGAAGCTTGTCCCTCTTGGGGCTTAAAGGGTTAAACTATAAAAAATAGTAATGGGTTTCCTGAATGCAAGAAGAAGAGAAAGCTGCCTGACAGGAACAATGGATGAAGGAAAACACCAGTTATTCCAGGTTAGATCTATAGCATTTCATCCATACTTTCCACCTTGAACAGGTTTAAGCACGTCTGATCAAACTTTCACTCTCCTTCTACGTTTGTGACAATATACAACTGTAGATTGAAAACATTTTGGCCAATAAAATCTGACACAACAGGAGACACTAGGTTGTTAGTCTCAAGCCCTAGTAAGCTACATAATTTTAAAATAGAGAACTTATTTTCCTCTGATCCAAGCTTGTTTCAGCACAGTAGCGCTCTTGGGGGGTCTATAGCTGGGCTGAAAAGACTTCTTAGAAGCCACAGGCAATGATGGAAAATCGATCTCAGATACACTACCACTTTGTGTTCCTGCATTCCCAGCTGTGTCGTCACTTTGCCATACCCCTGGTGAAGGAGGCTTTCTGTTTGTTTTTCCACCCTTACTGTTGTTACTACCCTGGTGCTTTGCAGAAATTTTGGCATCTTGGTGAGCAGACAACAGTTCTTTTTGCCTCTCTTCGTCAGGTAACAAATCCACAAGCTCTGAAAAAACTTGTCGGAAATTTGCCCCGAAAAGATCGCAACAATGTGCATAATATTCTTTTGCTGAACAAGTACCCTTGCGAAACCCTCCAGACAAAGTCTTAAATTCATCAAACTTGGACTTGTCGTTCCCCAGTAATCTCCTTATCTTCTCAACTAGCACTTGGTTTCTCTCTTGTGCACTGCTGTTCATTTTAACCTCTGGTTTAGGTGCTGGCAATTCCTGTGTGGGTGCAACATTTTCTTTTACCTTTTCTTTTACAGCTGCACCTAAGGGTGTCTGAAAACCAGGAGGAGGCTTAGTCCGAAAAGTCTGCTGCGATACAGCTAATGAAGGAGGCTGACGAGCAGCCACAGCAAACCCAGGAGGAACAGCTTGAGATTGTCCTGGTATTTGAGCAGATGCAGCTAAAGCAGGAAAATCATCTTCAGAGTGCAAAGATGTGGTATTCACAGCTTTTCCATAAGAATTAGATTTATTAGGTCTTTTTGTGTCCTGCACCTTATCAACTGTACTTGTATGCTCCTGAGAACCAGGAAGGGCAGGAAAATGAGAAAGTGCATCAACATCATTTGCAGGAATATCTTCAGCATTGCCAGTTTCTTCAGGTTTATACTTTTTAGGTTCTTGTGGTTTGGATGAAGGTGAAGGTAGCCCGGAAGGATCCTGTTCACTCAGCGAAAGTGCCAATGCAGTCTGCACGTCAAGTTTTTCACTTCTAGAATAAGAAAAAAAAAGAAAAAAAGAGAAGGCATGTAATGTAAAAATCATTTACTTATGTAAGTTATTTAGTAATTAGTACTTAGGTGAGTATTGCAAAGATTGACAGGTAAGAAACAATCACAGATGAGCTGCAAACTAAGTTTAGAAGATCAAAAACCCGACAAAGCTGGCAACATGACCAGACAAAATAAATAATCAACTTGAGAAGATTTGAAGAGATCCACATCTACATGTATTGACCCCTCAAAATTCCTTATTGACCCTCTGCCTTTATAAGTTATCTGGAACACTGATTAAGTTATATGTAGATTAGATTTGTGCTTCATTAAATGTCACCTCATCTGTAGAGTGTACATGTATGAGTAGTTCAAAGCAGACGAACAGTATAAAAGTCTCAAGGGAGACATCTAGGTATGGCCACATTACAAAAATTGTGACCTTATGATAATTTGGTACCAAGCATAACATGCTTTGTCACTGACCATTTGAAGATTTGAACTTCTGCAGCCAGATACATGTATGTTTTCTAGTGTTTTAGTTGTGGCTAAGGTTAACACTTAAAGCATTCAAGTTAACAGTGGGTAAGTGCAGTTTCATACAAAATTTCTTTAATCAAACATCACACAATGGCTAGACTGATTTCAAGTGTTTGTTGACATAATGTGTAACATTTGATTCAAATTAAATCATTTGGTTTCTTCTGGTGACTAACAGCACTGCTGTTATTTAAAGAAAGTCGGTTTTCAGAGGAAATTCTACAAGGCAACAAACTACAAGTGGACAGGCATGTGATAAGAAGACTGGACTCTTTCATATGAGAATTTACGGAACCTTAGATGTAAGAGTAGGTGAATTCAGTCTCAAGAGATTTCATTAGAATATTGAGACCGCTGGAGCCACTGCAACTAACTAAGCTCAATACATTTTTTCTGGGTTGCAGGTGACAATAATGATATTTCCAAAACAAACCTGTTCTTCGTCAAAGCTCCTCCTCTATTACCACCCTTTTCTCTTTTCCCATTCCTTTGTTCTGAGGACCTCACTTCCACAAAATCTCTGCCTGTGATAACAGCCCCTTGATTTGTTTGAGGTCTTGGACGTGGTGCAAAAGTGATATCAACATCAAGCTGGCGAGCTTGGCGTGCCTGTGCCTTTGTTAGGTTCCCAGAATGCTTTGCAGCACGATGGGCTTGAAGGTCAACTTTTGTGCGGAAGACAGAGGTGAATTTTTCATGGATACAGTCTCCCTCTTCACAAAGGAAGTGGACATCCCGAAAGTGGACTCGAAGGTTTGGATAGTTGGCAAAATAATCCTGACTGCCGTCACGTTCACAAAAATGACACCAAAAATGATCTTTCCGCAGATGTTTATGCAGCTCATCATTATCCAGGTAACGCTGATCACAAAACTCACACAAAGGATGCCCCTTGTGTGATTTGTCATCATTGTCACCAACTCTACGATGCCGTGCCAGTTCCGGTCGGGTGTATACTTTGAACTCCCAACTAAACTTCCGCAAATGGGCAACACAGATATCACAATAAAACTTTTCATGTTCCCGCTTCACATGGTCACGAAGACGGTCAAAATATCTATCTGGTGCACGGTCTGGACAGAATGGACAGCGGTGTTCCAGCAGCTGTTTCACGTTAACTTGGATGTCTTTTCGCCGATAAAAGATACCCTGCTGTCTATCAGAAACAAAAGATCTCCTTCTACCTGCAAGCTTTTCATAGCTGGTTTTATCATCTGTCAGAAACACCTTAGTAGGTAGAAAAAACAACGAAAACAATGAAGGTAACAATGGAAACAATAAAGAAAACTATGAAGGTAGGTAGAGGTAGCGAAAACAATGAATCAACTTGAGGACAATTGAGAAATATCAGTACCAGTGCTAAGTACTGCTCAGTAGCTTTAATTGGAATGGCAGTCCTGTACGTAGAGATTTTACCTCGAGTCGAAAGGTAGAGCTACAATGTACAACATAACAAATGGAACTACACAAAAGTGCTGCTCAATTCTACTTCTATTTTAATGGTAACACTTTTCAATAGCTTTCATTTACATACCATAAAACAAAGCAATGACCCTTGGTACTTCAGGATTTGCCAGCCTCTTTCTAAGTTCAGTGGACTAGAGCTTTGATTTTGTTGATTAAATTAGGCAAGACACAATTTCTATTGCTCAAACATACACCCTGTTTGAAAACTACCTGCTTCATACACTCAACTTGTTATTAGTTATTACAGGCAGTTTTCTCTGTCCAGGTCCACGCATTTTCCCTCAAATTAATCCACTTAATGTGGCCACCTCATTACTACCCACAGTGATCCTACTGTAACTTCATCACCTACAACTTTGATTTTCACTGGATATGTCAGATATCTATTGAAAGGGCTTTGATGTCTGAACTGTTCTGCTCTAAAGTAATCTGTTCTGATCAGTTACAAGATTAAACTGATGTAGTTCTTTTCACAAATACGTGTAATCTTATAAAGCTCACATATTCGTTAGTTCATTACCAAGTAAAACAACCTAGAATGTTTAGTCAGCAAAATTTGGAAACTCTAGATTTCTCCCCTTTTCTAACATAGAGCTTTTCACTTTTATTCTTGAAAAATAGAGCTGAACAGGACGGCTATAAGTTGATACAAAGCTCGTTTTCAAAATCGAAAGCGATTAATTTCCTGGTTAGCTGTATAACCTAAATCACCACATACCAGTAGTCACTTTTGCAGGGATATTTTAATGCTACATGGAAGTTTCTGTTATTCATTTAAACCCTCTTACCTGCTGCAATTCAGTTCGACAAACAGGGCAATAAGTTTCCTTTCCCAATACACGCATTCGAACACAACACTTGTGGCAAACTGGATGGTCACAAACTCCAATGGCGTAAAACTCGACGTCTTCGCAACACACAACGCAAAGGCAAACGGAATCCTTTCGAGCAAGTGTAGAACTCATCTTTCTTCAGAATAAAGTACGATTAGAATGGCAAAGAAGAAGAAAAAAAGCGCTCTAAAAATGCCGATCAAAAGCCGATCCAAAATGGCCGCTTGGTCAAAGGATAATGCCCAAATATATATTTAGGATTGCGTCACAATCACGACAGACCGGAAGTGCGCGCGCGTGTAATCTAGTGAGCAGGCGTTATTTTTGAGCAGCGGATTTTTGCTGAGAAGTATTATGGTCTACACTTACCCGGCTCCCTGAAAAAGCGTAGAAATCAGAGACGAAAGAGGGGTGAAAATGCTGCCTTTATGGAGGAGTGTACCATCAGTTTCGAGGAGTTTGAGTTGTAGAACATCACCCGTGGTTAGTAAATACCATTTCTCGCTGTTATTGTCCACCATTTTCGAATTTTATAGACTTTTAGCCTAAGTATAATCTGATAGTCCCAGTCCCTTGTGTGATATTACTTACCCAACACTTTGATGTTGTGCTGAAGTTTCCTCGAGTAAGCCCACGGCTGTGGTTTTATTTATTATAGAAGAGATTGTATGCGTATGCAGCTTCACCTCTGAATGAACCATTGTCGGATTTCCAAACGGGAAATGCGGACGTAGCTGATTTTGCTCGACAACCAGTCCAGGTTTGTGAAACAAGAAATGACAAGATAAACCTACCCACCATAGGATAAAGTTCTCTCAAGTTAAAGTCTTTTTTAATTAAGTGTATATTTGATAGTTGGTGACCTATTGTTCGACCGATTGTTTCTCCACCTCCCCAAAAACGTTGTGTTATATCTGGAGGGGAAGACAAGGGATGGGTAATTTTAGTGATGGTTACATAACGTGGTAAAATGTTTCAGTGCAGGAACCTCAGTTGTCAGTGTAGTGTGATAGTCTGGATGAGGTTAGTTCTTAAAGGACTCATTAGGGAGCTTAAGCAAACACGACAGCAACGGCTAACGGGAACATCTCAAAACAAAAGCTTTAATTAGCAAAACGATGACTCTGCATGTGTGTTGTACTGTTTGGTGCATTTCCTTGTTGTTTTGTGCACAACTGCAACATGAAATGACCAAATTAAAAGTTTCGTGTAGAAGGTGAACACACGATGTTGAATTTTCATTTTTGTTCCTGAACTATAACACCTTTCTAACAAATTCAGCTCCTAGATAGTTCAGCTACATTAGACAGATTAAACGAGTCTGAATAATCACAAAGAAGCTTAAAAGATTGTGAAGTCATTTTATAGTGACGTTTTCCTTCAGGTTGCCACCATCGTTGCTTAAGCTCGTCATTGTCCACACTAATGCATTTGTGTTTGAAAACACATATATTATAAGCATTTTTGCCAGTGGTTCATTCTAAGATGACCAAAACTGAAGATGGAGACTTTTGAAAATGGAAGTTCACATGGGGCATGTTTAAACAACGAAATGCCAAAATGCTGAAATGGCGAAATAATAAAAAGTAAAGTTATAAATAATATAATTTGTCTAACGGATCCATTGTGATCACATTTCTTTTTCTACAGCACAGACCATGCAGTGGTCAGTGTCATGCAATCGTCTTCCTGATCTGCTGCAAAAAAAATAATAAATCATACTTTTGATGGTTCTTAAAACCATCAAAATTGGAAGGATATGCTTGTGCCTAATCGAAATTACCTCAGACTTTAACGCCTTGATGTCGCTCTCAACAAATGTGTTAATGTGTTCTCAGCTGGTTTACCGTTAAAATTGTTGGCATGTGTTAAATTATTGTTTACAAGTTTCTTGCAATGTTTTTGGAAATACCGTCAAGCTGTTGAAACTATCCCTTCACCATAATCCCGGAACCAAAACAGAAAGTGTTTCGTTGATTGAATCTTTGCGGTAGTTCACAAGAAAAGAATTTATAAAATTGTGTTTTTTTAAGCTTACCTTTAGAAGAATTGGCTGATAAAAAACACAGCTCGTTGCAAACTGTTTCGATTTCTTTTCATAAACAGCGTTTTTATGTGTGCACACTTCAGGGAAACCAGTCGGCTGTACTCCTTAAACCAAATCAGAAAAGAATTCTTTTATCCTATCATTTGCTTTGCTTTTCTCTGATAGTTAACTGCCTTTTCTTTATGTCATTTTATTTGATGTGTCAATTTTGAAAAATGTTGTTCGTTTCACCCAGCGAATTGTTATCGCTTGACGCATTGAAGATTATAATCCGTTCAGCACTATTACGTGACGTTCTTGATTATGCTCACTTGTATGCCTCGTTTTCTTGCCAAGGCAAAAGACATGAAGAGACCAACATTTCCCATTTCGTGTTTTAAACACGCCCATTCATATGTATCATTTTGGGGTGTACAGCAAAAACAGAGTTATTAAATTCAGAACCCAGTTTCCTGCAGTTCAGAGGAGTTTCTCTTTGTATCATAGGGCTGTCATTAAGTTTTGAAGTAGAAGGCTGATAAGAAATAGCAGGCATGAGTGCTCTAGGCATGAGCCTCCAGAGTGTCTGGGGACGTGCTCTGCCAGAGAGGTTTGAAATCTGAATGCTGGCAATGCCATTTCCAGCATTTTCCATAAGGTATTTCCCCAGCTAAAAAGACAACCAATATCAGGCACAAAATACTTGAATAATTAAATAATTATTAGTCTACATTTACCAGTAACAGAAAGTTTATCAGTTCTTCTATTCAAGACAAAACTCATCTACATGATTGTATTTTCAGTGGAATGCAATTAAGCATTGAAAGACCTAACAGTTGCTTGCAATCATTGTGCAACTAACCCTAATCAAATATTTAATTGCAATCAGCTGCTGACTAGTTTTTGAGTGTGGGATTGCATGCAATTACCTAATACAACCAGTAGTACCCACTAATGTAACAAGGGTCAGTTAAATTTTATTGATAAGGCCTTTGCGTCAGTTCAACTGGTAATGCAAGGGATGTTTACTTGACTCCAGAGATGACTGACATCCACTCAGGTAAACGAAACAGAGAACTCGATAGAAAGAAAATGCCGTCAAATTTTGCTTCAAAGTTGTTATTGCAAAAAATGGTCTAATGCCTCTTCAATGTCCTCATTTTGCAGGTTTCTACATTAGAAAATGGCCTAAGGGTTGTTTCACTGGAAACACATTCTCCCAAGAGTAGAGTAGGATTATTTATCAATGCTGCCAGTCGCCATGAGACATCAAGTACAATGGGGATTACTCACATGCTGCGAAATGCTGCTTTTCTGGTATGGTTATTCTTTTGTTAATAAAGTACAGTACATAATGATTGTAAACTCCAGATAATTTGGACATAAATGTTAATTTTATCTTAACTTATAAAATTACAGTGGTAATGAAACTTTTTCGTATGTTTACATTGTAGCTTCATTTTATTTATTTTATTTTATTATATTAGCTTCGCCATATCAGAAAACAAGAAAGCCCAATGGACATTTTAACCAGCCATTCTGACCCTCCCCACCCCTAGGTTTCACAAATGTTAGCACGATCCTGTTTTTATACGAACCGGCGTGACGAAAAGTGTGATTGTGTGACACTATTTCAACTATAGCGTTACTGGATGACGTAATGCTTAAACTCTGATGACTCAGCTTATCTTACTTATCGCTTTTATTTCTGCTGAAAAATGCGAATTCACTCAAACGTTGAATGTCGGCATAAATTTGCCCACAACTGAGGATGCTTACAAAGGGATGACAAAATATTTACTGTTGTGCCTAGACCGTGAATACAAACAGTGAACATAGCAGTAGAATCAAAATATAATGCTTAATAAACACGAGCTCAAGCAGATCGTCAGAGTCTGGGGCACGTTACGGCATATCTCATGTTTAAATCCGGTTTGCTAACCCGGGAATCCCCATCAAAGTAATGGACGGAACGGCTACGTACGTAACTAGATCAGACAACACAGCTAATTTCGCATTCAATCCTATTAGCTGCTTTACTCAGGTGCGCATGCGTTATACAAGACAAATACAGAAACCCGAAACTTAACAACCCTTCCCTGTTCATATCTTAAATACTTTAAATTAAAAGACAAGAACACACTAAGGTAACATTCAGCAGACTAATATGCGCATACGTCTTATACAAGACAGTACTGCTCTTGAGTACCCGTACCACAAGCTTTACAGCTCTTTGTTCGTATGTTAAGCCAACTGACGCAAAAAAAAAACATGTCCATTTTATAAACCGGCGGTCACCATGTGGTGACGGCCAGTTAACAAAGAGAAGAACAAGAAAAGGAAGTTAAATAAATTACTTATAAGACTAACACAATAAAGCAAAACACAGAACTCAAATAAATACGGCAGAGTAACCACAACAGCGGGTAGCCAATTACTGTGGGCCTGATTTAAATTTAAAAAGTCATTAAAATAAGCTAAAATGGAGAGACACTTTAGTAACTGGATTGAGTGGAGCACAATTCAGGGAGTAATTGGGGAAGTAATTCA